>JAJHSJ010000007.1:45852848-45892848 GCA_021015155.1 Magnolia officinalis
GTTGAACAGAAAGATGGGGCGGATGAATCCAAACTGGTGTATAAGAGAGCCCATCTAAACTACATGTGTCAATGTGGAGTAGGGGTGAGAGATCAAATCCGTCCATCGAGTTTAGATATAGTTCAAACAGGGATAAAGGATGGTTTCTTAGCCATTCATTGCGGGAGCCCAACTGCTGATTAAGCAGGTTCGGGTTTTTCGTTAGGGGAACCTACATGATGGACGGCAGGCCGTATTTTGGGCGGCGCCTAGCCCAGTTTCATCCTGAAGCAGGTCAGGATCTAATAATCTAATATAACAACGGTTTTTTAAGGGTAGAAAAAAGAAATCAGAGAGAGAGAGAGAGATGTACTTGAGCTTACTAGACGAGCTTCAAAGAAGAGAAGAGAGATCTCATTCCCATCTCAGCACATCTGAAGAGCAAAAGATATTGATTTGGGAGCAAAGCAACACCTCCTATGCCATCTCTTTTTCTCCGGCAATAGGGGCTGCCTGATTCTTTGCTCCTTTTCTCTACCTACATAAACCCTACATTTCACAGCAAAACACGCGCGCGCGCGCCGCACACACACCACAGCCAAACAGAAATCGAAAGAAGAAATCCAGAGTGAGCAAAACAGAAATCGAAAGAAGAAATCCAGATTGAGCAAAACAGAAATCGAGAAAAGAAATCCAGAGAGAGAGAGAGAGAGAGCAAAACAGAAATCGAGAGAAGAAATCCAGAGAGAGAGAGAGAGAGAGGCGTTTCCCTTGACTGCCGATAGTTTCTGAGTTCCCGGCCTTATTATTTATAGGCAGTCCTCGCACAAGAAACCCTAATCAGGCAGATAATGCTAAATAAGATTCGCGCGAGGGATTGAAAAGGTAAATCCCCAAAGAGGGGGCCAAACGTGGCACATGTGCCAAATCCAGGCCATCATGCCGCAGGCTAATTCATTCATCAGGTGGGACACGCTCGTACGAGAAAAAATGACCTGTTCGAAGAAAATCACCAACAGCCTCCATTCAACGGACGCAGACTGCCTGCTGCCTAAGCTCTATGGGGGCCCACAGTGATGTAGGTGTAGGTGTTATGTCCACTAAAACCATCCGTTTCAACAGCTCAATTGGGACATCAGGCAAGTAGACCACAATATAGGAAACCGTGGGGATAAACACTCATCCACCGTCATCATCTAGGCTTATGATCCAATCTGCGGTGAGGTGAAGGTCCATTCTTCAAAAATAAGAACACTCAAGACTAGATGCCCAGCCAGGATCAACTCGGAGACTCATCTGACCGAGTCTTCATTTGTCTCAACTCAGTATCTAATCAATAAATTAAAATGTTTTATATAGTAAAAGGACATATAAAATATGTGTCTTTAGGGAATTTATATGAAGAAAATAAAAAATAAAAATAAACAAAGGTTCTTTTGCCTATTGAGCATTGTAACCCAATCCACCTTTCAGCCTCTAACTGCCTTTTAAGAGAGTGACTCGTATTAAGGACACGGAGGGGCATCAAATCCACTGGTTTTGCAAGCCAACTTAAATAAGTCTTGTCGATTCAGTACTAGGTCATGCACATTATAGTTTTTAAATGTCCCATTTCAGATCGCATTTAGGTTTCACAATGGGTCAAGTTTGTTTCTGGTCAAGATCAGCCCAATCCGACCCATTTAATAAACTGGTCAAGAAATCTAGCCCTAACCCAACCCATTACTGGTAAACCCAACCTCACCCGACCTACTTAAACGTTATAAAGTTCAAACCCGACCTGACCTAACCCATTTAATTATAGTCAGGTTGGGCTCAACTGACCCGCCCAACCAAAGCCATACACTAACTTTCTCTCTCATGTTAAGCTTCTTCGGTATTCTTGAATTAGTCATTGGGTATGGAGCGCACCATTGTACGCTTATGAGGTTGAGCTTATTAATGGCACATGTTTGTTTCATCTCATTCACACACTCACATAAAAGCAATCATAACCAAGGTATTTCATAACGGTAATGGTTGTCATAACGGCCACCATCGTTACATTTATGATGCAGGCTGTAACGGCAAATACGACCCTCATAATGGCCATTAGGATCTCTCTTTCTTTTTTATTTTTATCGGAAAAAAAACTTTATCGCCCCATGACATAATGGCCTTTCGTGGGGGCATAATAGACCATTACAAAGGGGTGTATCGGACCATTACAGGTGTCATAATGGCCTGTACTGGTAAATTTTTCTCTAACGTCACACCATAATCATACTGGTACATTAGGAAACCTTTGTTTTAGGTTATGGGTTGGGTCAAGTTAGGGTATTTGGCCCAACACATTGATTCAATATATAGGCCAATTGGGTTGGGTTGCCCTAAAATGGAGCCTGACTTGACTTGGTCCAAACTTGGCTTAAAAGCAAATCGAGCCAATTGGCCCATGGGTCAACCTGGCCCATTGCCACCCCTAACCCCAATTATGCAGTTAGCATAGTAAGTGCAAATTTTGAACTACGGCCCATCCATGATAGCCATTCTAGTGGACAATCTTCATCTGGTGCACATGCTGAGTTGGGACCAATATGCATTGGCACCACAAGTCAAATCTGATTCAAACCTAACTTGGGCGAGTTCTCGACCATAAGTCACACACACACACACGAGCGCGGCGCGCACACAAAATTGAAGGTTAACAATATCAGAGGGTGATTTTCTTTCAATGACAAAAGTTGCTAAAAATAATGATTCAATAGGCCCAACAAAATCAGGGTCCTTACTTATGCCTCAGTGGTAGACTCACAAGAGTTTCAACACGAGGTCATGGGTTCGAGCACCCATTGTGGTTTGTGAGTGCATTGGTGTGTGTTTGGGTGTGAGTGCCTATGTAAAAAATAAAAAAAAAAAAAAAAAAAAAAAAAAAAAAAAAAAAAAAAAACAATGTAAGAAAAAAAGGCCCAACAAAATCAAGCATCGCTAATTCAAAAGGAACACACGAACACATGCACATAATATGGACAGATGCACATGCGGGCGCAAACACTTCTCAATGCACATGCTGGATGAAAAAAAGGATTATGCAAAAAAAAAAAAAATGAAGAAAATATATAAGAGTTCTCAAAGCCCTATTAATTCCGTCTGGACTCTTAATATTAGCTAATAAGGCATGTGTGGCTGCCACTTAAAAATGATTTAATTCTGTCTGGATTTAATATTTTAGCTAGTAAGGCATGTGTGGCTGCCACTTAAAAATGATTACATGTCATTTTAATTGGCGGAAATTATGTGTTAGAGATCACAGTTTATTTAAATTAAGGGTTATCATTATTATTTTTAATTCTTACCAAAATCTCTAAGACATAATTACTATTAACTAAAATGAGATGAACCCGTCCAATCGTCCAGTCTGTATGGATTTTAAAACGCTGTTCATAACACTGCTAACAAAAAGCCACCCCAAACCACCAAACAACCTATCAAGTCATTATTGGAGAACCAAGGAAAGCAATAGTAATGAGCAGTGATACCCTATGTTACCAGGTACCATGTGAATACATCATGGGCAGAGCATCTACTCCCGCAACATACACGATTACTGGAGTGTTAGGCTAACATTTGCAACAACCATCACTTGTTGCTGTTGCCATTGTTTGTTATCATTGAAGCACCAAAGACTTTTGTTTTCTATCCAATATTCTTTGAAGCCAATGTTATGACCAGAGAAATCACATTGCAAGGTGCAAACTGAATGCAGGTGTGGCACATGAGAATCAGCTTAGAAAGTGATTTGAAGCTATTACTTACAAATTGGAGGTGGAATGGACTGATCTTCATTGAAACAGTAGGTGAGGAGGACCTGAAATCTGAAAGCATCTGCATAACCTTTACAAAGATTATTTTTGGCTTGTTGATCGTGAGGTTGTCTTGGAATGCGTTTTGCACCATTCATCACCTATAATATATCCTATTGCACCAGAAATATGAAGTTTCTATTGTGCTGCTCAATGCAGATAATTTAGCCATTGCTGACCACCGGATAAATATCGTTGTCTACGAGCCAGTAAATAGGTCTCTATTTGCTTCCAAACCTTCTTATGGTTCGAGACATGACAAGTCGAAGGCTAAGGCCCACAAAAAATTATGGTCCTTCTATTGCCTGCAAGAAGAATGAGCTGGTATGATGTACTGTGTTAAATAACGGTGCTAAGTAGAAATGCATGTGATTAAAAATCTAGGTATTCTACCATTAGGAAATAAAAGAGGATTCACTAGAAATGAAAACTGAAGTAGGAAGTAGAACTGGGCTTTGTACTTCTGAGCAGGGATTAAAAACACTTCTCCAAATTTCAGGGAAGCAAGGGCTGAGAGATTTTTGCCGAATTTTGTACCACAAGCTTGTCTAGAAATTGGCCTTTGTTTGGCATGTCATATAATGAAAATATAGGTTCGTTCTTATTGGATATAATTCAAATTATACCAAGTTGAAAGGTGCTTTTCATCAAATTCTACTTTCTGGTCTATACCAAACCCATACCATCTTATCTCGAAGTTAGAAGATAATAACCGTTAAGTGGGGAAGAGATGATACCATGCCATACAGGCATATGTACATGTACATATAAGGCTAACCAAAATCTGATATGCAGGAGTACAAATTCAGAGTCACATGTCTGAGCCATTGGATTCAAGGGGAGATGGAAAAGTGAGGATGTTGATCATGGGCCAACCAGGAGTCATTGCTCACAATCTATATAACCAAGACACTTCATTTTCCAAAAAAGGTGCTGTCTAGGATGTGTTAAAGTCAATCATCACTAATCTCCATGGCAATCAGAGAATATCTGAAAGCAATTTCTCAATTTTCCACGGCCTAAATACTTTACATTTACTGTTGTACATCTGATATACACATGCGTACATGTGTGCGTGTCATAGGTAGTTTCATCCATGGCTGGTTCATGCTGTTCTAATTAAATGAATCTACATGACTCGTGTCATTCCACACCAACAAACATTAAGGTAAAATCTAGTACTGATGCTTCGTCAGTATTACCTATATCCAAAACTAGGGAAATAAACATGCTGTGATCTTTCATCCTAGCAAGCTGTCCCAACGTTTTTTGAGGGTTTCATATGCTTTGGAACATGGAAGAGCCTGTAGTCTGAAGCTGCCTTCTGGAGATATCTCTGCTACAAGACCTAACCTTAGCAATGTATCCATAGCCTTATCAATGGGCATTTCAACCTGCATATAATTATGAATTAGTTTGGCCCACACACTTACTGTTATTGGAGCTTAGTTGCACAAAGCATTGCTGGACCGAAAGGGATTTGGGTGTTGAGTGGGTTGTGAATGCCTATGAAGCAAGCAGAAGTGAGATTCCAAAGTAGAAGTGGAAATTGGGAGCAGGAGCAGCACCTTGGGCTCAAGGTTCTCACTACTAAGGACAAGAGGAATATTTACTTACCTTTTCGTTGAACTTATCGTACATGAATCTTTCGCAGGTGTCCCCAATGCTTTTTCGAGAAGCCACCTGCATTGCCAGCAATACACTTGAGAATAGGAATAAGTCTTGGTACAAATTGAAATTACCAAACTGCTGGACAAACAAAGAAAAGAAAAATCATGGGAAGTTTGTCAAACAACCACTTTCTCTAAAGCTCGAGCCGTTAGAGGATGGTGTATCAATGTATATCAAGGGACTTTAATACTCACCCACAGGTGCGGGGTGAAACTTCGCACAGGAACATACTAGACAAGGGTGGAGGGACACTCACACCATAAATAGGCCGGGCTTGATTTCCCGGTCCCTGAGCTGGGCTTGATTTTCCTAGCCCCCCGTGGGAGAATATATCACTGAGGCATATTTGCTGCTCCCGGGATTCGAAGACAAGACCTTCTGCTCTGATACCATGCAACCACTTTCTCTAAAAGCTTGAGCCGTTAAAGGATGGTGCATCAATGTATATCAAGGTACTTCAACAAAGTTGCCTTTCTAGACTAGTTTTGGAATTCTGGTGTTAAAATTTTGTCATTTTACATGTATTGGAACTATCACAATTGCTCTTGAAAGATAATAAACAACTTGCTTTTTCCCAATTTGCTCATTGGATGCTTGATGCATAAACCCAAGGATATATTTAGGTATGTTGTTTGATTCCTGAGAAACAAGGATTTTAGGCCACCAGTAGGGAAACTGGAAAATTGAGTGACCGCCCATTAAAAAACCACTAGAAATCACTGTTGTGAAATCTCCACATGTTGATAATTAAGTCTTTCTCCACTTAAATAATATGACAGGATCAAATATGAGTGCGAGGCATGAGTAGTGTGCGGTGCGTAATTATGAAATTTGCAATGAGGAAATCAGGGAGTAAAGATGAGATGTTTACAACTACTAAGAGAGGAAAATATGAGGAAATCAGGGAGTAAAGATGAGATGTTTACCATGACTAAGAGAGGAGAATATGAGGAAATCAGGGAGTAAAGATGAGATGTTTACAATGACCTAGAGAGGAAAACAACGCAGTGAGGAATTTAGGTGAACAGTGATGTTATATATATATATGGGAAAAGGTAGTATGTGCTCGACCTCACGATAAGCTCCCGTGAGGTCGAGCTGTGTGGGCCCCACCGTGATGTGTGTCGACCATCAACACCGTGCATTTGATGGGTCCCCTTTAAATTATGGGATATCCCAAAAATCAGCCGTATACGGAACTCAGGTGGGCCATACCATCTAAAAGCATGTGAAGACATGCCAAAAACATATAAAAGCACTTGGTGGGGCACACCTAAAATTTTCATGCATCTGAAACTTGGTCTGAACCATCATCCAAGTGGGACACACATAATGGATGGGCTGGATTTGCAAACCACATCTCGGTGGGCCCAGAAAATGATTTTGAATGTTTTAATGGTGCACGGCCCCCCTCAACTTTTGTATGTGGTGTGGCCCACACAAGTCACGGATTGACTTGATTTTTGAGATCTAGGCCCACGATGGAATGGTGCATCTGACTGATGGGGTAGATGTTCGAAACGCATCACGGTGGGGCCCACACAGCTCGACCTCATGGGACGGTCCCATCAGCTCGAGCGCATAGTACCTTTTCCCTAATATATATATATATATATATATATATATATATATATATATATATATATATATATATATATATATATATATATATATATATATATATTGTTATTGTTTTTCTTTTTACACATGCACACACCCCCACGCACTCACAACACAGTGGTTTTTCACCACAATGGGTACTCGAACCCATGACCTCATGTCGAAACTCTTGTGATTCTACCACTAAGGCATGACTAAGGACCCACATTTATTTATAATTATAAATGTTATATTGACTAAAATAAAGAGGCAAATACAAATACTGCAGCAACAAATGTAGATGAGTTACGATATAATCATAGTAACCCTGCAATGTGCATCTTCAAAATAAATCACCTTCGGTATATTAGTGGCCTCTGAACAAAGAAAAGAAATGAAAAAAGTAAACGACACACTACTATGAATTCTTCCCAAGATGATGTAGATTGCTCAAGTGGCATATTTATGGTAGTTTACAAATCATGTGCATGCAAACTATTCCTTTATAATCATAAAGGATGGAAGGCCAAAAAAAAAAAAAAAAAAAATCTTATTAAACAAGTCATCAGCATCATAACCTTGTCCCAGCTAGTAGAGGTTGAATCTACAAATCCCATTTCACTACACACATAATTATCATTATTTCTTGGCAAACTTTGAGGCTTGGCTGCCCATCTGACCTCAAGCTTCCTTTACTGGACTGGGGACTGGCAAGCACTTTGCTGCTAGGTGAAGTTTAACTAAGGAGGAATGATCACATATGCACCCAATTATATGGTGGTACAAAGTATTTTCACATTTAATCTGAAAAAAGATTACTTCAAAATTTTGGAATTGCAATTAAAAGGTGAAACCTTACGTGTATCACACAACTATGTGATCATATATTAAAAATATATCTATAATCAAGTATATAGATATATCATGTGAGGCTGGTTACTGTACAACTACTGTAGATGAGAAGGCAATGCAACTAACTGCGTGTGGGGCCCACCATGGTATGTGTATGGCATCCAACCGATCCAGCGGGGTCGCCCCAACATGAAAATGGGGCATCCAAAAAATCAGGCCAATCCAATCTTCAGTTGGGCCCGACCATAGAAAACAATGGACAAACACTCAAAACACTTAAGTTTTATAGGTATATGAATAAGTTTGAGGCGTATATGAAGTTTCAGGCATATATGAACACCTTTTACATGCTTATGAATAAGTTATGTAGGTTAAGCTCAATCTACAATAGTTGCAGAAGATCAGCCTATATAGAGTCATGCTCACCTACGCACCTTCTTAGGTGAGTACCTGTGCGCACCTTTCCACACGTGTTAAGGGCACAAAATCCGAATAGTCCATGTGATGTGGCACCCCATGAAACCCCCAGGGCCCAACTTTCAACTTGATCCAAAACTCTGGTGGGCTACACACACACACATACAGAGAGAGAGGAGAGAGAGAGAGAGAGAGAGAGAGAGAGGAATGCTCACATGCGCACCAGTTCTCACAAGAACTTGTGAGAACTTCTTCGGAACTCATCTCCCGTGATATGACCCAAAATCTAAACGGTCCACGTGATGCAGCACCCCATGAAACCCTCGTGGCCCAACTTTTACCCTGATCTAAAACTTTGGTGGGACATGGCAAAAGAGAGACAAATCAAGGGAGGAAATTGTTTCCTTTTGCCATGGCCCAACAAAGTTTTGGATCAAGGTGAAGGTTGGGCCTTGGGGGTTTCATGGGGTGCTGCATCACGTGGACCGATAAGATTTTGGGCTCATATCATGGGAGATGAGTTCTGAAAAAGTTCTCATGAGTTCTCGTGAGAACTGGTGCACAGGTGAGCATTTCAGTGTGTGTTGTGAGGAGAGAGGAGAGAGAGAGAGAGAGAGAGAGAGAGAGAGAGAGAGAGAGAGAGAGGAATGCTCACCTGCGCATCCGTTCTCACAATAACTCGTGAGAATTTTTTGAGAACTCATATCACGTGATATGAGCACAAAATTTGAACCATCCATGTGATGCGACACCCCATGAAACCCTCAAGCCCACCAGAGTTTTGAATCATGGTGAAAGTTGGGCCCTAGGGTGTTTCATGGGGTGCCGCATCACATGGACCGTTCTGATTTTGTGCCAAGACGTGTGCAAAGGTGAGCAGGTGAGCATGACCACTCTCTCTCTCTCTCTCTCTCTCTCTCTCTCTCTCTCTCTCTCTCTCTCTATCTCTCTCTATTAGATATCTATATGTATATATATATATAGATATATAATATATATATATATAAATAATATCACCTAAGGTTTCTCTCAACAATTTAGGGCCGGACTTTCAAGTGGTAGACTGTAAAGGTTTTATGATCAACTGCCGACCAGAGATCACCCCTCCTATTTTGCCCGAGCTCTGGGACTGGTCGTGCAAGAGGAACACACTAACAACACTAGCATGCCAACTTAGTCCCACCATGCTGCGCCCAACATGCACACCTCCAGTCACTCAGCTGCCGACCAGAGATCAACCTTCCTCTTCTATCTGGGCACTGGGACTGGTCATGCAAGAGGCACACATTCACAACACTAGCATGCCAACACAGTCCCATCCCACAGCGCTGCATCCAACTAATACATGCATTTTTCCAGTTGCTAGACATGCCACTGAGTAGTCTCACACACGCACGCATGCATGGAATCCCTCGTATTAGACTATCAAGTAATAAACCAAGGCCTAAATTTACACCAATGAAACATGTGCCACCATCAGACCAAAAGTATAAAGAACATGCTCAAGTAGAATGATGCATAGAATAGCAGGGAATCCAGAGAAACATGTTTACCAAACCCCGCTACATTGACAAGAAGAACATTTCCAACACTACTTTTGCCCCACTATTGCATGTTACCCAAAAGGGGGACTCTGCAAACATTTAAGATCTAAAAGATGCAATGCTCGTATAGTTATGATCATGACATCAATGCACACAGTGAGCACTGAGAGTTGTCAGGAAAATCTACACAAAACAACTATCAAACATTATAATTGTAAATGCAAAGGATGATAGCACCACTAACTCCGATACCAGATATTAATTCTTATCATGCTTAAGGATTATCAAACATAAACTATGAGGTCTCTATTTGTGGAAGTGTTAAGAAACCCACCTCATGTTCATCTGCTTGTAGTAGGAGAGCATAGGCCAAAATCGATTCCTTGTACTGCATGGAATATCAATGTCACAGTAATAGGGAAAGCAAAAAACAGCCTTGATAAACTAAATTTTGTTGCCTTCATAACAATATATATGAAGTAAAGGTCAACTTCAGGAACTTGCTCACTTGTTGCTGCTCAGAGGCATCCAGAAGGAAGTGGACAGAGCCAAAGCCACTTGCTAAGGTTTTCTCATAGAGCGTCTTGTTGACTAGAAGCTGTAATAGAGGACGACCATTAGTATGTTATTATTAATATACATCCAGTGTTCGAATTATCTCCGATATTATCGAAATATCTCCAATATTATCTTTATCTCTAGCTCAGCGATACTGATAACACTGGTAGTGATACCGATAACACTGGTAGTATTAGAAATTTCAGGTATTAGCAATGTATCGCTAAGTATCGCCAACATATCAATATTGCTAATGCAATCGTATTTTCAACTATGTAAATTCTAGGTGTCTCTTGTATTGCCAATGCATCAATATCGTCAATGTATCACCAATAATTTCTACTAAGTAAATTCTAGGTAATGCTTGTATCATAAGTGTATCGACGATTTTTCAATAATATCGCCAATGTATTGATATCATTAGAAATTTGTTTATTAGGAAAAATATTTCAATTTTTTTTTTTCATGGGCACATGGTTGTATGTAGTGTTCAATTTATCATCGATAATATTAATAATATCTCGATATTATCGATATCACAACATGTGCGATATTGAGACCACAATTTTTTGTTTCCTTTCCAATTGTTGATGATTTCTTAGTGAAAAATCATGTGTTCTTGATATTTTGCAATATCAATGAATGTTTGGATGGAAGGTTGGATGGTTAAATAGGCCGGATGGGATGGTCGGACCGATTTCTTACAACAACACATGCTTTTAAGGCCCCATTAAATGGAAACTTGTTATGTATGCATTCTTTTTGCAAATTTTTTTTTCTTCTTCTAAATATGCAAATATGTACATTTTAACATCTCCTGATGTTTCACTGAAAATTCCACATTTTCTCCATGTTTCCCCGCATTTCCAGTTATCAATGATATTATCAGCAATATCGATATTGTTTCTATATCTCTGGCCAGCGAAACTTGTAGCGATACTGATACTTCGAACACTGTGTACATCTTCAACAAGTGTTTTGCATGACTGGTGACATAGCTAAACTACTTTGAATTGCAATCATGATGGAGCAGTAGACAAGGCCACTAGAAACTCTAGTGTGGATATTTATGATTTCATGAAGTTTATGAAAAACTAATTTATTGTAGGTTTCACAGTCAGTATAAGTGATATCAAGATGAATTTCATGTCAACATTAAGTATAACATGGAACTGCCTACAGTTTAACTATTTCATAACGTAGGGCCATATAAATTTTGCCCTTCCTCTTTTACCTATTCTAGCTTAGTGTGCTAGAATGAAAGCACAAGGTAGCACTTTCATAGCCTCAAGCATTCAATTGTGGGGATAACTACCAGCACTAGGTACTGAAACTTTCATTTCACATGCAACATTGAAAAGGTGTGATGTAATGAAAATTTTCTTGATGAATGATAATCAGAGATTAATCACTGAGCCATTAATGCAGAACTTGTACAAATGATGAGTTCCCAAACATCTGCTTTATGGGTTAGGAGGAAGAAGAGACCATTGACCACCTTTTCCTTCATTGGCAAGTGGTTTGGAGCCACTTCTTGTTGCTGTTCAATATTGAATTGGTGATGCAGGCTTAGCTAGAGGATTTATAGGAAGGATGGTCTAGTGTCACTTTTCCTAGGAAAAAGGAGGATTATGTGGAAGATGGTCCCATTGGCTGTTTTGTGGAGTATTGGGAAGAAGAAATATAAGAATTTTCATGAACAAGGTGACAACAGTGGAGAATATTAAAATTTCAGAGAAGGAATTTTTAGTTGAGTTTGCTTTGGTGATGAGTGAAATTAGTAATGTGTCGAAGGTTGACTTCTTCAGGGATTGGAGAGGTGTATGCCAGAAGATTAGAGAGATCATCGATATATTATCATGTGCAATGTCAAAGGCTATGAATTGAACAGCCATAGGGCTGATGGTTGGTTGTTGCCTTTCTGGTTCTGGTGACTTTATGAGCTTTTTGCTTTTCTTATGTGTCATATTGTTGGCCTTTTTTTCATTTGGAGTGATAGTAAGGTAAATCATTATTTTGGCCATTATACAGTGTCTCTTCAATGAAGTTGGATACCTCTTCAAAACAAAGGGAAAAAAAGAAAGAATGAAAAAGCAAAGAATTTGTATTTCTTAATACTTCTTTTATGCTTAGCTGCAGGGTAGCTAGTTCATATGCAAGTATGCAACATTAAGAAAAGGATGATGTAATAAAAAAATTTCTTGACTAATGATTATCAGAGATTATTCAATTAGCCATTAACAGTTTGCTATCTATTTATGTAGTGCTGTGAGTCAATGCAGAATTTTCATGTGTTATGCATCTTTGATAGATAAGCCGCGATAAGATTCAGGACCTAACACTTTTGACCAAAAACACTAGGTAACTGAGCTATAGGATAGAAACAGTACAAAGATGGAACTGAATTTATAAAGTTCGGATGTACTAAATTCATAAAATTGTCTCCATGTACTGTCATTTCTCTTGTAAAACCGATCTGTGGTCTTATTAGATACACACATATCATATATGTGTGTGTGTGTGTGTGTGTGTGTGGAAATATATATATGTGGAAATGATCAAGTCATGTCATTACCAACACAGTTGTGGAGGCAATGAGTCCCTCAGGACTCATTGATTGGACCATCCTAATCATCCGATCAGTATCCTCTAAAATGGATGATTAAGATATTTATATAGAAACATATGTCCAATCAACAATTTGATACTTCTATACAACAGGCTGTGGACATATATTTATATGACCATGGTCCTCATAGTCTCACCATGGCTTATTTTTTTATTTTCTTCTTTTTTCCATTTTACCCTATGTACTACGGGCACTTTATGTAATTTGGCAATCATTTTAATATAGAAGAAAAGGGGTTGGAAGTCCAAACCTAACATTGTCTTTCTTCTCCCTAAGCTACTTATTCTCTCTAACATGATATCAAAGCTATAAAGATCCTAGGGTTTCTTCTCTCCTTGATCTAATCTTCTTCTTTTCTTTTTTCCTTTCTTTCCCTTCTTCTCTTCTAATCTTCTTTTCTTCTTTCTTTCTCTTGGTTTGAGTCTTGGTGATCTGATCACAGTTTGAATGTAATTCGAAAGGAGGGATCTTGAGGTGTTTTTGGATTTTTTTTTTTTTTTTTGAAGGATCTGCTGGACATTCAGATTCGGCAAAGGTTTTTTGGTTATTTTCTTATAGTTTTTTTTTTTTTTTTCCAGAAACTGGTTTGCACCAATCAAGATTTGCTGAACAGTCATATTCGGACAGGTTTTTTCATTTGTTTTCTTCCATATTTTCTAGAAACTGGTTTGGGCATTCAGGACTTGCTGGACATTCAGATTCGGACAGGTTTTTTTTTTTTTTTTTTTTCCAGATTTCCAGAAATTCCTTTGTTGTAATCAGGATTTACTGGAAATTCAGATTTGGCCAAGGTTGTTTGAATTATTTCTTCCAGATTTCTAGAAATTGGTTTGCGGCAATCAAGTATTTGAGATCTTTTCTCTCAAGATTTTGTGGTATTTGGTGATTGAACTATTCAATCCCCTCCTCTCTTTGGTGATTTGGTTTGTTGGTATTTGGAGCTTTTTAATGATTTTTTGGGTATTCTTTTGAGGTTGCCACAAGTTATATTTGATTAATTGCAGTCAATTGGCATTGATTAGTTTGAAGCTTTGGTACTTAGCATTCTTTTACTTGTTGAGAATTAAATACAACTTCCTCATCAACATCTAGGATAGTCGGTCCCATAACTCCAAGATGGAGAAGTTAATAGTTCAACCCGAGAATTCAGGGTTGTCGATTACAACTTACAAGCTTAAATCCAGCAGTTATCTTCAACGGTCATGTTGATGCATTATGACCAAATGTGTGGACCACCCTGGTCACAAATGTGGTCCCACGGTTACTCATGTGGTTCTCATATGTTTACGTTTATGTTCGGCCTTTGTCATATGTTTGGGCTATAGTCTTTAGGCCCATAAATCATTGGTTTATTTTATATTTTAGTCAGAGGGGTATATTTGTAATTTCTTGTATTAAGTGATTGCCTAATTATAATAAAAGAGAGCATTCCTTCTTTACTTCTTCTCTTTTCTCTATCATTTACTGCATAGTATCAAAGTGTAAGTGATCCAATACCTTCTCTTCTATCTCTCTTCATTTTCTCTCCTTTCTTTTCTTTTTTTCTTTTTTTTTTTTCTTTTCTTTTCTTTGTAGGGAAACTAATGCAAGAGCATTTTCACACCAGGCTCGAGTGGGGTCGCCTGTGGGATGCAGGGGCACACTCGGGGTGGGCGGAGCCTACGGGGGAGGTTTCGTGTTCGAGACTTCTCACCGGGGGTAATTAATGCACATTTCACACCGGGCTCGAGTGAGGTAGCCTGTAGGATGTGGGGACGCACTCGGGGTGGGCGGCCCGTGTGAGGCGATACCCATGTGATTTGGGGCCCACGAGGGGGGTTTGGCTGAGGTCCTAACCCATGAGATGTGAGGCCTGAGCTATGAGATAAATGGATTAATTCGTCATACTCTAACAGTTCGAGCTTTTAGAGCAAGTGGTTAATTGTCCTGCATTAAATTGGTATCAGAGCGGGAGGTCTCGTGTTCGAGACTCCTCACCGGGGGCGATTAATGTAGGAGCATTTTCACATCAGTCACGAGTAGGGTCGCCTGTGGGATGCAGGGGCACACTAGGGGTGAGCGGGGCCCACGGGGGAGGTTTTGTGTTCGAGACTCCTTACCGGGGGTGATTAATGCACATTTCACACCAGGCTCGAGTGGGGTAGCCTGTGGGATGCGGGGACACTTGGGGTGGGTGGCCCGTGTGAGGTGGTACCCATGTGATTTGGGGCCCACGAGGGGGGTTCGGCCGAGGTCCTAACCCATGAGATGTGGGGCCTGGGCTATGAAATAAAAGGATTAATTCTCCATACTCTAACGGTTCGAGCTTTTAGAGCAAGTGGTTAATTGTCCTGCATCAGAAACCCTAACATGCTTGGGTATGACCTAACCTAATCCCTTTCCCCCATTGTACCACCACTTGGTAACTGGTGTAATCATATTCAAAAAAGGGGTGTAAGGCCCACTTGTGTGTTCTACTCATGTGATGGGTCAAAGTGGGCCATCTCTCATTATAATTGGATATGCTGTCAAATTTCACGGGTAAAGTCATATTTGAAGACAAAAATTATGTGTGAAAGTTGTTAATGGTACAAATCGAAAAAAAAATAATATACGGGTGACAACTAAAAAGCAAGTAATAATCGGGTTGATTATGTTTGCAGATATATACATCTTTCTAGTTGTTTGACGTTCAATTCAGTTGGAAATTTTCTCTAGTGTGTATCCAAAATTCTTATGTTTGTCAAGACGAATACCAAGAATGAATCAAAGAATAGCATTATGTTGCCATCCGAGTTGATGTCTCTTCAAATCACATCAACTAAACTGAACGGAACAAACTATATATAGTGGGCTACATTTGTTAGGGTTTTCATGACAGGAAAATAAAGGTGAAATATCTGACTTTTCCCAGGCCTAATGAGACTAGGACGGACTACGATGATTGGGTAGTAGGAGGCAAGTTCCAAATTCAAACCCAAACTTCTTCCCATCCAAACACTAACTAGAGCTCCCATTTTTGGATGCTTCGAACCATATCGACCCGAAACAGATTGCACGACATGAAGAAGCTATCTGCTTTTGATTACAAGCTAACTGAAACCAGAGCATGATCATTGTTTAGTATTTTCCACCACATCATCATCTTCTAAATTGTAGTTCTACTCCAACTATGCTTTGAGGAATGCTACTGTTGTCCCTGGTTTGATGGAAGTATGAAGCTGAATTCCAGCGCTTCTTGTGAATCATCAACCACCTTTTGGTGGATAGAAATCACAGGGCCTTCAATTGATTCCTCTCCAAATCCATTTTTCTAGTTTGGATTTTGATGATTCCCCTAATCCTGGGTTGTCAATTGCGTGATTAAAATCCTACATGAGATTGCTTTTTAGAGTGTCTTAGTAAGATTTGTTAACCCTAGACACGGTTGTATATTGCCCCACTGCCCTGTCTCTTGAGGAAGCTCTGACTCTGTTTCCATGCTGACACTTTTTCCGAATTTGGACCGATGACTCCGTGCCTTAAAGCTTCCTTGTTCTTTATATCAGGCCCAAAGCAAGCTTTCTGCATACCCAATTGCAAGCCTCCAAATATTTCACTGTGGAGGAGTTTTACGGCCTTCTCCGCCTTGTCCTCCTGGCTCATTCAGATGAAGGCGAAACCATGGCTGTCGAAGGAATTCCAAGCTTGTGGGATGACAAACTCCATGACTTTTCCAGCACACCCGAAGACTCGATCAAAATTCATTGAGAGCCAGTCGGCCGGAAACCCTACTACAAATACCGCCGGGAGCTTAGTCAAAGGGGATGTCTTCCTCGACTCTGGTTTCTTTCTACGAACCAGCATCCATCTTTCCGGGTTTTCCTCTTTCGTGAACATTGCAATTGATGTTGGATCCGATATTGCTTGCTTTCCTTTCACTTTAGCAAGTGACCTTGCATCTTCCAATCGATCATCTGTACTTGCTTGTTTCTCTTGACATACCTTCATCACCTTCCTTGTTTCTCTCACCATACCTTCATGCTCTAATATGGCTAGAATTTACAACTTAACAGGAAATAAGTAACTTGAGACAGGAGGGTGATCAGTCTCTGATAGTGTTTGCAATGGCATTGTAGCATACGCATAGCAAAAACGCTACGTAAAATGTGAAAATGGCATATTTCCCCTGTAGCATATGTTATAGGTGTCGTAGCGTAAGCTACAAGCTACATGGCATGTAGTGTATGCAGCCTATGTCAATGTTTGCAATATCGATAGTATCGGTCGATATATCAACTAATACTATCAGTATCGATAGTCCCCGATACGAAATAGGCCGAATGTCAGAAGACTTTCTTGTATTGTGCGACATATCACAATATATTGCATTGTATCCAATATATCGCGTGTTATATGCTTCTTTGTATCGACAATAGTACTATTGTCGATACATTGAAACCAACAACCCCCTTTGCATTTTTTTTTCTCTCAAATAATACCCAAAAACCCACAAAAAAAAAATATATATAATAATAATAATTAAAAAAATCCCATAATTTTATGCTTCTAATATAGTATTTAGGTAATTTTGACCAACTCTCATTGATATTTGAGAACAAAACCCAAATTCTAGAGAAGAAATCGAGATAGAAATTGGAATCGCTACAAGGAATATAGAAATTCATGATTTTGCATATTTTGCATGCTAATCAAGGAATTCAACCTCCAATTGTGAGGGGAATGACACACTAGATCCCACATGTGCGTGTGTGCACTTCAATATCATTATCATCAACATGGTCATCGCCCGTGTTCGAAGTATCGGTATCGCTACAAGTTTCATTGACCGAGGATATGGAAACGATATCGATATCGTCGATAATATCGCCAATAACTGGAAATGTGGGGGAACATTGGGAAAACATGGGGAAAACGGTGGAATTTTTCAGTGAAACTTCTAGAGATGCTAAAATACACATATTTTCATATTTAGGAATAAAAAAATTGCAAAAAAGAATGCATAACTAGTATGTTTTCATTTAATGGGGGCTTAAAAGCATGTGTTGTTGTAAGAAATCAGTCCAACCATCCCATCAATCCCATTCAACCATCCATCCAACCTTTCATCCAATCATCCATTGATATTTCAGAATATCGACAACACATGATATTTCGCCGAGAAATCGTCAACGACTGGAAAGGCAACGAAAGATTGTGGTCTCAATATCGCCCACATTGTGATAACGATATAATATCGTGATATTATCGATATTATCCTCAACAATTTGAACATTGCATACAACCACCATGCGCCCATAAACAAAAATTGAAACGGAAATTTTTTTAATAAACACATTTTTGGTGATATCAATACATTGGCAATTTATTGAAACGTCGCCAATACGCTGGTGATACAAGCGACACCTGAAATTTACACAAGTCGAAAATATTCATGATACATTGGTGTACATGCGAGAACTAGAATTTACACATTTGAAAATATTGGTGATATTTAGCGATACATCGCCAATACCTGGAATTTGTGATACTACCAATGTTATCGGTATTGCCAAGTTGGAGATAAAAATAATATTAGGGATATTTCGATAATATCGGGGATGCTCCGAACAATAGTATCGCCATGTCCTAGCTATTTGGTTCGGCTTCACAGATTTAGGGTTGGCACTTTTTTTTCTTTTTTTTTTGTACAACTCTTTTTAATCATTCAATTTACTAAGATTCATTCCATCTCATTTCCACACATATCACGGTCTCTAAACTTCAAGGTAACATATGCCACTTTGACCTAAGAAATGCAAGATACAACACAATAGAAATAGAAGCCTTTAGAATAAATACCATTGCCTAAAAATTCAGACATACCAATGTACATGAAACCATCAAGAAATTAGTTAGAACAAAGACCGAATTAGGGACTTCTGTTGTAAGAAAATGCAAGAGATTGACTTATCATGGTTCCCTCATTTACAAAGGAAACAGAAATATGATCCATCAAGGTAATGGATAAAGCAGTTACATTGTGAGTTTGTGACTACTTTATCCATTGAGGAAGCCTCCGTTGATTTTAGAAAGACTACCCCTTGGATGTTGTCTTTCATTGTAAATGAAATTAAGGCTAGGACATTGAGGAAGCCTCCGTTGATTTTTACAAACAAAATGCGAGTCCAAAGGCAGGGTCAGAAAAGGTTTAGGTAATGGAGATATTGACTCTTCCGGGAACCAGTAATATGTAAACCATGTCAAACCAAGACCGATCAATATCCGAACAGAATGGATTCAAACTTTTACAGCAAGGAAATGTTGAACTCTGGCTCAGTGGTAGACGCACTGCATTTCAACACTTAAAGTCCTGGGTTCAAATGCCCATTGGGGGGGTGGGTTAAAAAAAAAAAAAAAAAAAGGAAAGGTTGAACTCACTTGATAACGATCCCAGGTTTGTTTGTAACCGAGTGCTACACGTGTAACATATATTATAAGTGCACTGATTGCGATCACATCAAGCAAAATTGCTGACCTGTATGACAATCATATGATGTAATCAGTAGACCATGGGAAACTGTACCATGAAAGAGAACCAAATTTCAATACACCTCAAACTTGAACTTCAAAGCATCCAATTGAAGTACGAGTTGATGCTTACGGAGATGAAAGAATATTCTCAAATTTGTAATTTACAAAGAATGCCAACAGTCCCAGAATGCTCGCAACATCCAAGCGTACCTGCAAGCAAATCTTGCAATATTCAATTGAGAGGTATAGTAAAAAATCATTTGACAGATCATCTGTTGCCAAAATCATGGACCTGCATAACTGACCTTCTGATAATCATGATCATCATCAAGCCTTATCCCAACTAATTGGGGTCAGCTACATGAATCTTTCTCATTGGATTCATGTTGGAAGTTATGGCATAAGTTTGACACCGGCTGTCTACCTGCTGAAAGCCTCTGTGGACTGGCAATGAGATAACAAAAGTCCTAACAGGTGCAATGTAATCAACTATTACACAGGTTGATAGGTTGATTGCAATCAACAACTTGATTACAATCAAGAGTTAACTGACCTTCTGATAATTAGAGTAATTAGCAAGTGAGGTTTCCATTGGGATCTTAAGGCAAAACCTCTGCTTTAAAACTTGACTCAACTTGGGCAGATTTCATTAAGAGTAAAAAAGAAAAACACTTGATTTGGTCACAACTCTGTCAAGACTAGGTTGAAGTGGTCAACTCGACTCGATTCGAATCGACAAACTTCACCAAGACTCTGAGATATTTATAATTTTTAACTGTTAAATATTATTGACACAAATTTCAAGTCAAACAAAATTGACTCCACTTGACAAAATTTCAAGTCAACTTTTCAAGTTTAAAACCACAGGACAACTTCCTCTAGGTCATGCCTGAGACTGTTGATCCACAAACTATTGTCGGACCTCAGAGCAAGGTTAACCTTGCACCTAAAAGGTAAAGTCTATTGACCATGTATTCTCATGTTTAAAACAAATTAATGACAACATGTATTTCTCTATGTAATATCTTATAGTAGAATGCAATGTCTGAAAACTCCAAAAAACTTGACTGGCTGGCTAACTCAACACAGTCGGATTTCTTCGGATTTAAAAAATAAAAATAAAATAAAATAAAATAAAACCTTCTGGCCACGATTTGGTCAAGATTCATTCAAGCCTCAGTTGACTCAGTCAATCAACTCGACAAAACTTGGTGAAACTATAAATAAATAAATAAATAAATAACAAGACAGAAATCAAAATATTGGTGTTCAAGACTAGAGAAAACTCAACCCAACAGACTTTTGAGGGATGTCAAATTTTTGAGTTTTAAAACCATAGTAGAATGCATGTAAACAGTCATTTCCATTCAACATCTTTTTTTGAAGCCTTTCAGCAGCTAGTGCATGTTAAATTGGGATGATGAGTCCTGTCACTACGTGATTAGATACCGCATGACCAAGATTGTTGTGAAATATTTGGCCAAGGATAGGCCAAGTAAAGCCACTAGAGGCAATTGTAATGGGATGCCAGGATGGCTAAAATGACCTAATGCACAACAACTGGTAAAGGCAGCCCATAACAAGAGTTTGACACTTAGCCACCACAAGTGGTAACTTAGCAAAGGCCCTAGAGGTAGAGGAGTTCAGAAAGGATGCACATACAAAAGCTAGGTCGTAGATCAAAACACAACACCATCGCCCAACTTCAAATTAAAGTGAGAATAACTCATGGTCCTTCCACCATACCAAGGGCCATCTCTACAACAAAATCGGTTCAAAGGTGGCTCTTAAATTAAAAATGACCAAAACTACACACACACTAAGAAATAATTTTAAAGTAACTGTCCTCAGGACCCACTTTGACTAATAAAAACACCCATCCATTGTGCTTGTAGTGTTGAAATAGTATAAACTTGTAATAGATATGCATATTATCAGTCCAAACAGTGTAGTATTGGCTCCTGATTCTTAATATGCTCCCCAAAGCTGTTGTATGGATCATTAGAAGAAGACATACCGTATCTAGGATCCGGAAAGATAGTTTTTTGTGGGGGAAAATAACCTGCAAAAGATTAACCACAATATTGCTAAAAGCATCTCAACATGGTAACTACAACAAGGAAAGCAATCAACAATAGCTAAAGAAAATCATACGAGCTTTGAAAAGACCATGCAAAACAAAATGTTACGACTACTCACGAGAAGATCCGGAATAGGGATTCTCTCATAGATCTTCAACTGCAAAGAAGGAATCTCGGCTTCATCTTCAGTCTCTCTTTGACCTTGTTCCTCAGTATAAAGCAATATTAATTCTTCAAAAGCTGGTTCCTACTCCAGAACTAAACTCGAAAGTTAAAGATCACTAAGACAGCGAACATATAAAAGGTTTAATTTGAAAAGTCCAGCAAAATATTTACCTCACAAAATTGTAACTACTCAATGCTGTTATAACCAATCTATCACAGCCAAAAAGAAAAGGATGGGACAGCATCATTGAGGAAAAGCAATTGTGGAATGTATGATTCATTATGAACTCTGAATCAACTGTTATTAATTTCTCATCTTAGAAGTCCCTCTTTTATTTTCAACCAACCTACTCAATTGGTTGAAAATCAAAGAGCAGTTACCAATCTCCTTTTCTTGAGAGATCTACACTTGATCAAAATCCTCGGTAAACCTTCTAGACCAAATGACGCTGGCGTCTTAAAGGCAATGCTTTCAGCATGGTTGGACAAAATATCATGGATCAAATGTACATGATAAACTATGCAGCTCAGTATAAAGCTGAATACAACTGCTTCATTAACCCTACTTGACTGACGTCACAGAAACAAAGCAGTTATGAAATTTTCAAGTAGTTTGTTGATTGAATCCAACATCCCAAGAACTTGTAATTTTTAGCTCTTCTAATTTTCAAGTAGTTTGTTGATTGAATCCAATATATGATAAATGCGGTGTGAAAATCAGATTTGATGATGCTCAATGTGATACTGTATGATGCACATGTATTTTATGTATGAAGACCGTTAGTACCTTAAACCCTATGGACAGCCCTAAAATGATTCTAATAAGGCTAAAATTGAAAATTCAGCAACTAGGTGTATTAAAGTCACTAATTCTGAAAACTCTAATAATATAGTACTTTGAAAATACCCAAGCAGAAAATTCAGCAACCAAATCAGAAAATTCAGTAAGCTATATGCGATCTATATGCTCTACTATGGGTATAGGAATTTTGTCGAACACCTATACTGCACTAGAACAAGGCTCTGATACCAAATTTGATGTAGGACGATGGAAACTAACCTATGATGCAAGATGAGAGATCACTTACGTATTAATTTCAGCAATCAACGTGTAAAACCAAATGAATCCACATAATAGATTTAGAAAATTCAGATTTGTAACACAAAGGTTGTCAGGCCCATGTCCTAGTGTCCGTTTGGTTCCGTAGGGTTCCGCGGTCCTCCCGGTCGAATTCCGGCGACCCGCGACCTTTTGATTTCATTTGCGTGCGACCCTGAGTCTCATCCTGTAAACCCGAGCCGATTCAGCCCAAGAACTACGCCATTGCGACCGCATCGTCGCCGCGGTTTCGATGCTACGTCTCGTGCGCCAATCCGATGTCCAGATCATGAGATGTGGGCCGCATGATCATGGTCGTGGACCGCACGTTGCGGGACCCACCTATCCTGATTTGCACACTTCCCTAGGTCATCATGAGGATGACATCACCCCTACCTACCCTAGCCACCCTAGCTACCCTAGCCACCCTACCCCCCGAGCCCATTATAATTTTTCTTCCCCATGTCTTACACCATCATCATTGCCTAGCTAAAAGAGATAGGCAATCATCTCTCTCTCTCTCTCTCTCTCTCTCTCTCTCTCTCTCTCTCTCTCTCTCTCTCTCTCTCTCTCTCTCTCTCTCTCTCTCTCTCTTTCCCTTTTCTCATTTCTCCATTGCTAGCAACCTTCAACCCTCCATGAGAGCTCCAAAAATCCAGCCACATCCCAAGCTCATTTCCTCCAATCTAACCATCAAAACTTCATCTCAACCCTTCAACCTTGCTCCCTTGAAGAGCTCATTTCCTCCAATCTAACCATCGAAACTTCATCTCAACCCTTCAACCTTGCTCCCTTGAAGCATTGGAAGCCATTGGTGGAGGTAGAAGTCCAAGATTTGAAGGTGGGTGCTTTTCTAGGATTGGATTTGTGTTTTCTTGCATGGATTTTCTAATTTTTCTAGCATGAGGCAACTAGGACCCACCAATCAATGGTGAGGATCCTACCTTGACCTCTAGGTGTAGCCAATGGCCCACCTTAGCTTGCATGCATGAATCCATGGTGGGGTCATTCTCTATGGACCCCACCATGATGTTTGATTTGATTTTCTAGTGCATGAAAGCCACCAAGGCCTGATTTATGTGGTGGGAATAGGATTTTCCCCCACCAGATTTTTTGATGTATGGCCCACCTATTTTGGGCCCCATTGATGTATGTTGTGGATTCTAGAGGGGCACATAGAGGAGGGGCCCCTCCATCACACAGTCTCTCTCTTCTTCTCTCTCTCTTTCTCACTCTCCCTTTCCTTTGATAATGATGGTGATGTGTGTGTGGCCCACCTAATGTTGCATGTATAAGGCATCCACACCATCCAGATTTTCTGGACGTTCAGATTTTTGGGGCCACCTTGCTGTCCATTCCTAGGCCCATTTGGATGAAAGTAAACCACAAGTATCGGCCTGATTCTGGGGCTGTGTGGCCCACCCTGATGGACCCCCGTGATGTGTGTATTTTATATCCATACCGGCCATCCGTGGGGCCCAACTTGCTGACGTTCAGTAAGTGGCTGGACGGACCAGCGCTGTTGGTACCGTCCAGCAAACCTGGACAAGGAGAAAACACAGATATCAGCTCTATCCAAAACTGTGGGCCACACGTGTGGCCCACCTTGAAGATGTGGTGTACCCACACCGTCCATCTACCAGGGACTGTGGGTCCCACTGTTGTCCGACGTTAGCAAGTTATGTGGCCCTACCACGATGTATGTGTGGTATCATAACCGTCCATCCATTTCAGCTCGTGTGGGGCCCATCCCACACGTGTTGCACGTGTGGAATGGGACCCACACTGACATATGTATTCTGTATCCAGCCGTCCGTCTGTTCTGGACAGGCAGGACCCACCTGGATGTATGCATTTCATATCCACACTGTCCGTCCCTGGACGGTGTGCCATGGGACGGACGCACCATGATGTATGTTGTGTAGCCACGCCGTCCATCTGACACGTGTGGGTGGGACCCACCTTGGTGTATGTAATGTATATCCACTCCGTCCACCTGTTAGGAAGGTGGTGTGGACCCCACTGCGATGTATGTGTTTCTCCACACCATCCGTCTAGACGTGTGGGGCACTTCACGATGTATGCGTTCACCCACGCTGTCCATTTTGCAGCCCGCCGTGATGCATGTATTGTATACCCATGTTGTCCATTTGTGCGGCCCGCCGTGATGCATGTATTGTATATCTATGCCGTCCATTTGTGTGGCCCGCCGTGATGTATGTTTTGTATATCTATGCCGACCATTTGTGCAGCCCACCGTGATATATGGTTTAGACTACCCATCCGTTTTTCCTGGGTTATGGGCTGCCCCATTAGGCCCACCTTGTGATGCAATAGGCCCATCTTGATGTGTGTATTGCAAGCTCTCTCTATTCATCCCTTGTGCTTAGCCCATGGGCCCTTGTGTAAGGCCCAAAATGATGCATTTGTGGCACTTATGTGAGGCCCATGTGATGTACACATGGCTCATTGATGAGGCCCAATGTGATGTATATGTAGCCCATGTGTGAGGCCCGAAGTGATGTATATGGGGCCCATGAGTGAAGCCCAATGTGATGCATATTAGACCCTTGAGGGAGGCCCATTGTGATGTATATTAAGCCCTGGTGTGAGGCCCATTATGTCGTGTATGAGGCTCTTGTGTGAGGTCATGGGCCCACTATGTGTTTGGCTCTATATGGGCCATTCCTAGGGAGCAATGTTGGTTAAATGTCCACATTGATGGGCAACGATGGTTAAATGTCTACATTGTAACCTTCCCTCAGGCCTTGTTAGGCCCATTCTCATCATTCTCTTAGCGAGTGAACCTAAATCATTGGGCCCCATCGATGTTCATAGTCCATCATCACTGTAGACGGATGGATCCGTGCTATCAGATTAGTATATCCACGGCCGAAGGCCAATCTTTATATTATGGTTTAAATTGGCAATTCATCTATGGATCCCGCCTTGCATATAGGCTGATTATCTATGTCGATTATGAGTATGTGACAGCACAGCATCATGATACATGTCCATACGCATCATCTGCATGCTTGATATGAGATGTGATTGATCATTGCATATGACATTAGGCAGGTCGTTCATGGGACTCCCTGATAGGCGAAGTTGTCCCACATGAGTGCGCGGCATGCGCAGGATTGATGCATGACTGGACTATATGACTCATGTATCTTGCATTGTGTGATTATGATTACTGTATACCCTAACAGCATCAGGGTTGTAGCTTCCGCAGTTATAGCGTGGATGGCAGGATACCATAAATACTATTTAAGCACGGGGACGCGTAGGATGTCCCAGGGTGAAAGTCCCCAAACCTTTATGGTACCATGGAGGATGCTTCAATGCCTAAACCGAGTGGATGTATGAGCGCACGAGGGCCGAATACCAGGAAACCGCGTCTCTCACTATGTCGTAGTTGGTTGGAAGGGGGTGTGGCCTTACCCACCCGAGGGTAGGGGGCAATGCTAGGCTGAGTCTGACCAGCTCGTAAATGGGTCCGCTACCGATGTGTCGGGTAGATATTGGTTGACTGCTAGTCAGGCGGGTAGTGAAGGTCTCTTCCGCTTGCACGGTTGCGCGTCCAGTGTAGGGCGACAATGTGGTGTAAGTGTATTAGACTCCGGTGATATCCCAGAGATGTATGATTTTGTGGATTCTGATGAGGATTGGTATGCTTGAGTTGCATCTCGCACCGCATGGCCTTGGTATGGCCGATAGCATTCATGCCTTGCATCGCATCATAGCCTTGGTATGGCTGATAGCATTCAGGCCATGCATCGCATAGCCTTGGTATGGCTAACAATATTCATGGATTCGCCAGCATATTCCGCATCACTCTGACATTGCATTCCCAGCACGCTTAAATTACGCACACACTTACACCACCCTCTAAGCTTTCTATAAGCTTATGCATGATTGATGTGTGCAGGTGACGTCAGGCTGTAGCTGAGCAGGAGCAGGAGCGTGCTGCGGAGCTTCAGGAGTTTTTGGTTATTATTATCATTGTATTTCCCTTTATGCGCCTTATACTCAAAAGTTTTTTATCATAGTGGATTTGTGATGGTGTTCTTGTGGTTATTGTTCGTGGGTTATGCTATGGTTATGCTTATTATGAAATGAATTCATGTTTAGAATCATCTTTATAGGATCCCAGGATCGGATCACGGTATATGGGTACCGGGAGCCGAGAATGGGGTACTACGGAGGCTGTCGACGCCGGATTCGGCGATCGGGAATTTTGTGAGCTGGTTTCCGAGTTTGGGGCGTGACAAAAGTCCTAGGTTATCACATACGCAGTGCACGAAAATATAAAATAATAAGAGATTGGCCCACTTGGAAGTAGAGACTTCCAAGCATGGGTAGTGCAACAAACAAGTGAATAGACAATGACGCAAATAAAATTCTGGTTTGGGAAAAGTCTTACAAAAAAATCAGATTTCGTTAGGATTTTAGGTTCACGAACTGAGATTTGGGAATCAGGGTTCTAGGGATTAAAGAATATAGGGATGGGATAGTGTTGGAGGGAGATCAAGGAGAAAAAGATACGAAAAGGGGCCCACACGTGAGGTCCGTATAGATGCATGTGCGTGCATGTAGGTCCACACATGGATGGGTAGGGAGAAAAGAAAATGGATGGATTGAGTTGGGTTTTGACAAGTTTTAAAGGGTTGTAAGGGAAGGGAAAGGAAGAAGAAAAGAGGAGGAATAACTTGTTAAAGAAGAGAAAGAGGATGGATGCACATTAGGGAATCCACCACTAAACAAGCCTCTACCCTTCCACAATTCAATTGGAAGGGAAGGTTTCTCACAAACCCTAAAAAACAAAGGAAAAATATATTCACACGAGAAAGTCTTTTTTTTCCTTCTTAAACTTCTCCACTAAGGTTGGAGGTCCACCCCTTGTGCTTTTATAATAAAATTTCAAAATAATTACTACTATGCCAATCACTTAAGTGATATGGCTCATCATCCAAAATAAGGAAACTAAAAAACTTACTATCAATCTTAACCGTCAAATAAATCCTAAAAATAACACACAAAAAAAACATTAAAAAAAAAAGAAGCAAGATCAGGGTCCAAGGGGCCCAGATTAGGAAAATCTGGTGGCCTGATGGCCTGATCGATAAGATTCAACGGTCTGATCGACACAAAAGAAAAAACCTGACTAAAAGGATCTCCTAAGCAATCCACATACATCATCGCAAAGTGGGGTCTTCCTGATGTATGTTCAATGCATGTGGGGTCTTCAAAATGACCCGGCGAGCCCCATCTAGAACTCATCTCCCATATACAAAGAGAGTTGCGCTGATGTGGGTGGTCACCTCCGTCTCTGGTACACCCGAGTAAGTCCTTGATGTCCCCATTAACAATCACACCTCCATCTAGCGGATCACACACTCGCACCTCCATCTAGTCGGCACACACTCACGATCTTTTCTGGGGACTGCATATTTGCGCTCCTTGGGCCATGCATTGTGTGGGCTATACCGTTTGCGCTTTTCCCTATTTCGCTAAGAGGTGAGAGAAGCAAGAGATGAGACATAATGTGGGACCCATCCTCTTACATTGACCGGGACCATGTTGTTGGCATTACCGTCATCGTGGTCGAACCGGGAAGGTGAATTAGCTTGTCTTCCCACATGTGGTTGATTTAAGCAGGCCACTGGGTTCCCTATTTTGGCTCCCCAACTCAGTCATGTAATCATCTCGCTTGATCCATAATTATGATAATCTCAAATATAAAGTACCACATCATCCACTTGCATCCAATAGTGGGGTCAAAGACACGATTAACATGATTCCGATGAGAGAACAATGAAATGAGTTGCTGATGTACCACTTCATCATCATATACAAAAGTTTGTATCTCATGGTAATATTCAACAGATGTCATACTTGTAGTTTTCATGGCATGCAATGTTATTGCAATACACCAACTTATAGTGGCGCTACAATAGTATGTTGCTAAGCTATTAAGATTTATCATGTGTCAGGATCACTTGACTATTGCCATGGATGGATTCTTTTATTGTCCTTTTGACTTTGATTGTTTCTGCTACGTCCAATCAGATAAGTGGAAGTTTTGGGCCAGACTGACAAGCACCGTATTATCTCATGTCAATTGGTTTGGGTGATACCAATTTGAACCTTTTGGACCACTAATGATGATTATGCTTGAATAAAATTATAATGTCTCGACGTGTTTCCTGGTTGACTAATATAGGATCCTCTCTCACCTTATATATTAACTAGAAATGGCATCTAAATCAATCGTGGACAACCTCTTAAACATGGAGAAATCTGATAACAATAATTTTAATGACTAGCATAGATCTATTAGGATCTTATTAGATGAAGAAAATGTGTTGTACACATTAAAGACCGTTAAAAGAATAAAAAAAAAAAAAAAAAAGGGGATATTCAGATAAGTGGTCTGAAACTTAGAAATACAAGAAATGGAAGAAAATTAACAAAACTAATAGAAATATCCTTCTTAGCTCTACGCACAAAGAATTGATCATCACATATGAAATTCTTGAGATTGCCAAGGAAATGTGGGATGCTCTAATTGAGTCTTATGCCAAAATATCAGATGCCAAAATCAAAATGATGTAGAAGGAATTCGATGCATATAGAATGCCAATTGGATGCTTCATTAAGGACCATATTAGGAAGATGGAATAGATGATAATTGATCTACGAATGTAAGTTGTGCCTTGACAGAAAACCATAAAATTATAGCAATGTTTCAATCTCTGCCAAATTCTTGGTCCTTACATCAAAGACATCCTAATACAATGGAGCAATCAAGAACTTTAAGGATTTAGCCCATCATCAAGAACATGAGATTGAGTCAAAAGTTGTTCAATCTGGAAGCAGTGTGCTTTTTGTTGCCGAAAGTCGAAAGAAGCATATTCTGTCAAAGAAAATGTTTAGGAAACCACACAAATAGAGTGCTCCCAATAATCAATCCAATATGTGCTATTGTCCACCCATTTCCCCTCATTTTTGTCCATACCCACCATGTTACCAACAACGTTGGTGCAAGACATGAAAGTTAAACATGATATGTAAGATTTCAGGCTTTAGATCATACTAATTTAGAAACAATCACAAAAATTCCACATCCCACATAAGATCAAGCACTTAACAAGGGGAATTTACGAGGGTCCAAGCCTACACATGTTAGGGTTGGATCAATTAAAAATTATAGACCAAACAATGCTCAAAGGAGAGTAGATTCATCCACTCTTGCAAAGGATTATTCCCAATCCAAGGGATTTACGTGTTTCAATTCGGGAAAGCCTAGGGTTTGCAAAAGTAGAATAGAACTTGGAATTTAGGATTATCTAGGGTTAGGGTTAGGGATTTAAGGCGAGAGAGGAGAGGATTAAAGGAGAGAGAACTTGAAAATAATCCACACGTGTGGACATCAATCTGGCCCAGACTCACGTGCGTGGGATCCTACCCGCACGTGTGGGGCCCATGAACCCAAAAAAAGGACAGCTTGGGGTTGGTCGGCCAAGGGTGGGCCACCCACACACTAAGTTTCAGGTCGATCGGGCGTCCGGTCTGTGCACGGTGTTCCACCGAAGTTTCAGCCCTCCTGGAGGGCCTGATTTTGCAAATCTGCTGTGGAGGAAGGATCGGCTGCAAAAGGGGGTGGATTTTATGATGGGATGGTTGTGGGAGATTATAAATATTGAGGATACGAGGTGGGGGCGATTTTGGATGGGTGTGGCTTCGCACCATGGTAGTTAGCCCTTCGAAGAAGGGAGAGTTTTGCACCCAATTAGATTTCCACAGCTCAGAGAATTAGAGAAGTAGGAAAACGCAGAATTTTATTCATAATCTTCAATAATAATAAAAAGTAAACCTACAAGGGGTTGCCTATTTATAAGAAAACCCTATACCACAAAAGCCTCGCCATGTGCGCACACTATTACTTAGAAACAAAGTAACAAAAATAACAACTAATCAATGCAATCAAAACCGTTCATGATGTTCTTAATAATGATAATAAACAAAACTCAAAGTCTTAGATCATTTAGGGTAGTGGGCCACTAAGATCCAATGGTGAGATCCACATGATGATCAGGTCCATTCCAATGAAACATAACAGAGCCCTCTAACTACGAGGCCCTCCATGGATGTCATCATCGATCCGGATGGATAGTGGGGCCTTCTTCCTCCTTGCGTACGTGCGTAGGGGGGGTGTGCATGTGCACGTGATGTCCCCATCAACTCTCCCTGGCTGCGAAGATTTTGCCACTAGCGAAACAAAACTCCTGAGCCGCTCCAAGATGTCAGGATCAATTCCTTGAAGCTCCTCCTCAGTGAGCCACGTACTATCTGAAGCTAGGCGTGACTTCCATCAAACTAAGTATTTTTGAAACTCGCCGTCCGACGTTGATACTCTCTAATGGTCAAGAATATCCTCTATCTCCTCTCTGGGTGTGGGAAGGGTAGGTATGGGAGGTAGAGGCTGGGAAGAAGGGTCGGGAAGAGGCCATAGATCAAGGAAAGGTCTAGGGAATCAGGATGGTTAGGCAAAAGGCTGGACAATGTATCAGTGGCCCCGTGAAATGCAACTAGATCCTCCACATTGAATGTCTAACTAATTCTCATGGAAGGTGGAAGATCTACCACATATGCATTGAGACCGTTTCGTTTTATAATTTTGAATGGTCCAGCGCTACACGCGTGTAATTTACGAATGGCTCCCTGAGGGTAATGCTCTAACCTGATGCGGACCATCACAGAGTCCTCTACATTGAATTCCTTGAATCGTTTATGTTGGTCTGCAGAAATTTTGTAGTGTTCATTAGTAGTATTAATCTTTTACCTGATTTCTTGATGCAATGAATGAATGTGATGCGCAAAGGGTTGGCCTTAGCGCCAGAATCACGAGACTCAAACCGCCTTCTCACAGATGCTTTAAGGTATTGCTCGATCTCCAACACTACTTGATACATCTGTTCAAGAGTGTCTATGTCCTTCGTGAGCAATTCTCTCCTAATGTCAGAACGGAGGCCTGTCTTAAATCGAAAAAGAGTACGGGATCCTCGACAACTTCACATCGGGACAAGTACTCTTCGAACTTCTCAATGTATTCAGTCACACTCATGGAACCTTGTCGAAGAGACTGTCATTCTTCAACCAACCTCAAGTGATAAGAGAAAGGGAGGTACTTTTTCTTAAGAGTTTCTTTCATTTCTCCTCAATAGACTATTGGGGGCTCCCTCGACCTTTCTTTCTTTCGCTCCACAGTAGCTCAAAACCTCTTTGCTTGGCTCACAAGCTTCATCTTGACAAATCGGATTCGACGAGCATCCGACGTGTCATACCACTCAAAATGGTGGTCCATATCCGCCAACCAATCTAGAAAAGCTTTAGGGTCCAAGTGGCTATCAAACGTATGGGGCCTCTACTCTATAACTCCCTTGAGGAGTTGCGCATCTGGGTCATAATGATCATGATGCCCTCGCGGTGTGAGTACACGGGTGCTCGCCCATGACCATTCCTTTGGCCACCCCCATTCCTTTGTCGGTCCTCCTGACCACCTGCCTGAGATTGGGCATCTTCTCCCATGGTAGGGTTTGTCCAGGTGGAGGTCTCTAGTTGGGTAACGTGCACATTGATCTGATCCAAGCATTAGTCAATACGTTGTTCCAAGCGCTTACCCAAAGATTCAAACTGCCGGGTTATGTTGTCCATTGACTCTTGTAATTGCTTCATGTTTAGCATGGAGTGCAAACCAAAACCACGACCAGTAAGTGTGGATATACAACCACTCAACTCAAAGACCTTCTAATGCAATTATATGCATCTAAATGGGTAGTAAATGATCCTATAGGACTCTATATGAGGGAAACTACACGGTGCTAGTAAAATTCCAGCAACATAACTGCCAAATAGTTTGTTAACAGAAAATTCAGCCATGAAAATTGGGGAATTTCTGACAACAGAAAATTCAGCAGTCCATGTTGTGAATGATGGGTACTAAACAGCCCTATATGATGAAATTTGATGCAAAATAAACGGGAGTAGACTAAACCCTAAATATGCAATGCAATCCCCTACGAAAAACCTACGCTCTGATACCAAATTTGGTGCAGGACATGAAAGTTAAACATGATATGCAAGATTTCAGGCTTTAGATCATACTAATTTAGAAACAATCACAAAAATTCCACATCCCACATAAGATCAAGCATTCAACAAGGGGAATCTATGAGGGTCAAGCCTACACATGTTAGGGCAGGATCAATTAAAAATTATAGACCAAACAATGCTCAAAGGAGAGTAGATTCATCCACTCTTGCAATGGATTATTCCCCAATCCAAGGGATTCACATGTTTCAATTCGGGAAAGCCTAGGGTTTGCAAAAGTAGAATAGAACTTGGAATTTATGATTATTTAGGGTTAGGGTTAGGGATTTAAGGAGAGAGAGGAGATGATTAAAGGAGAGAGAGAACCTGAAAATAGTCCACGTGTGGACAACAATCTGGCCCAGACGCACGTGCGTGGAATCATGCCTACACGTGTAGGGCTCACGAACCCAAAAAAGGACAGCTTGGGGTTGGTTGGCCAGGGGCGGGCCACCCACACATTAAGTTTCAGGCCGATCGGGCGTCTGGTCTGTGCACGGTGTTCTGCCGAAGTTTCAGCCCTCCTGGAGGGCCTGATTTTGCAAATCTATTGTAGAGGAAGGATTGGCTGCGAAAGGGGTGGATTTGATAATGGGATGGCTGTGGGAGATGATGAATATTGAGGATAAGAGGTGGGGGTGATTTTGGATGGGTGTGGCTTTACACCACGGTAATTAGCCCTTTGAAGAAGGGAGAGTTTCACACCCAATTAGATTTTCACAACTCAAAGAATTAGAGAAGCAGGAAAACACAAAATTTTATTCATAATCTTCAATGATAATAAAAAACCTATAAGGGGTTGCCTATTTATAAGAAAATCTTATACCCTAAAAGCCGCGTCATGTGCGTACACTATTACTTAGAGACGAAGTAACAAAAATAACAACTAACCAATGCAATCAAAACCATTTATGATATTCCTAATACCAATAATAAGCAAAACTCAAAGTCCTAGATCATTTAAGGTAGTGGCCACGATCATAAGATCTAATGGTGGGATCCACATGATGATCGGGTCCACTCCAATGAACCATAGCACAGCCCTCTAACTACGAGGCCCTCCATGGATGTCGTCATCGATCCAAATCGATGGTGGGGCCTTCCTCCTCCTTGCGTACGTGCATAGGGGGTGTGCGTGTGCGCGTGATGTCCCCATCAAATGCCCACCCCAATACCAATCATATCCACCTTAAAATCAACTGTATCCACCTAGATATCAACCCATGAAACCTCCACAACCACTACAGCGCCACTTCATGTATACAACTCCACCTAAATGTTGTAAATAGATCTTTATCAATATCAAGCAGCTCTTTCTTTTTACTTTTTTTTTTTTAGGTGTATAAGATGCTAGTGTTGCATCTAAATCTTTTATGGTATATAGGAAAAGATCAAATGATGAGGTTGGCACAAGATAGATTATTGGGAACATTGACAAGAATATATTTGCCCTTTTGTTAATATTTTGTGTCAAGAAAAGAAACTAGAAAACAATTCCTTAAGGCAACCAGATCTAAAGAAGTTTTGCATATTGTACATAGTGATATAGGTGGACCTTTGAATGAACGAGCTTGAAATGGATGTCAGTATTGTACAACTTTTATTGATGACTATCGTGATATAAAGCGGCATATCTAATTTCTCAAAATTCAGAAGCACTCAACTATTTTCAAAAATAAAAATTAAAAGTAGAGAATAAAATACATAAAAGAATCAAACTGATGAGGAGAGATAGGGGTGGAGAGTACACATCAAATATCTTCAAATTATACTGTGAAAATGCCGACATTACTCAATAGAATATTATGCCTTATGCTCCTCAATAAAATGGTGTAGCTACAAGGAGAAATAGAACTTAGCTATATATGGTCAAATCTATCATGGGTCACGCACATCTGCCTACTACTTTTTTAGGACATGCATTGTTTACAACTTATGTATTAAATAGAATTCCTTCAAAATTGATTCTCAAAATGCCTTTTGAATTGTGACAGGTAGAAGATTGTCATTGGGTGATCTACTTCCATGGGATTTATTGGGTCACGTCTTAATTCCTAATCCAAACATAGGCAAATTAGATAAAAGAATAGTTAAGTGCATATTCTTTCGATATTCCTTCCATTTGAAAGAGTATGTGTTAGTATACGAGGCCCATGTAGATGGATTGAAATTGAATCCTAATATGTGACATTTTTGGAAAATAGACATCCGAGTAGAAAGAAGCCAAGGATAGAAGTAGAACCCTATGAGACACCAGATGCAGTTCATGGAAGTGAGAGTGGTGGTCTAAATAATGATAATCAGGGCATTCATATTATTCCTAAAGATAGTGGAAGTGCATTGACCAATGTACCCGAGTTGCAATGAAGTTTGTGGGGTAGGATCCCTAAAAGACACTTTTACATAGAAGGTGAATCATACTCCTACATCACAGTAAATGAAGATGAACCTGGTTTCTATTAAGAGGTGTTGGCATCACCAAATTCTGAAGATTGGATTCTTACAATAAACAAAGGAATTGATTCAATGAGGAAAAATCATGTTTGGAAGCTAGTCGCTCTCCCAGTTGGCTGTAAAGAAATTGCAAATAAGTGACTATTCAAAAATAAAAGAAAGATAGATGGTTCAATTGATAAGTATAAAGCTCGTTTAGGAGTAAAAAGTTTTATGCAAGTGGAAGGTGTTGATTATGAAGAAATGTTCTCACTTGTGGGTAGATCTACATCAATTCACATAATTTTGGCTATTGTAGCCTACCTTGACCTAGAATTATATCAGATGGATGTAAAGACTATTTTCTTGAATGGAGACATACAAGAAGATATTTATATGAAACAATCTGTGAAATATATTGAGAAAGGTTAGGCAAGGAGGTCTGTAAGCTCTTGAAGTCCATATATGGGCTAAAACAATCATCAAGGAAGTGGTACATGAGATTCCATGAAGCCATTACTTTTTTTTTGGATTTTCTTTGTGTAAAGAAGACAATTGCATGTATGTGAAGAGATTTGGTAAGCACTTTTTTATATTATCTTTGTATGTTTATCATACTTTATTAACATGCAATGATATGGGAATGCTACTCTCAACCAAAGAATGGCTATCATCGAATTTTGAAATGAAGGAGCTTAATGAGGTAGACTTTATACTGAAGTAAAAATTACAAGACATTGACCCAAGAAGTTTTTGGGCTTGTCAAAAGCATCTTATATTGAAATTTTTTTAGAACAATTCATAATAAACAATTCCAAGCCAATCAAAACGCTGATTGATAAGTACTCTAAAAATTGAACAGAAGTATGTGTCCCCAGTCTGATACTGAGAAGCAGTCTATCTATGCCATCCATGATGCTATTTTATACAACATGGTCAAGATCCCATATGCTATTAAAAAAAAAAAAAAAAAAAAAAAAAAAAAAAAAAAAAAACGAAATCTTTCATGTTTAGCGGGGAGCACTCCTATAAGAATTGGGAAGACGGCAACTCTTGCCCTTGGACTTTGGAACTGCAGGCTACAATCTGAAAGCCCTTTCTCCAAACACATGTTGAATGGTCACAATACTTAGAAGTCGAAGCTTCGGTGGTTATTATAGTGGTAAACATGCCTCTGCTAGAATGGATAGAATTGTTCAAACTAGAATGATGCTAATGTTTTATCCTTCTCCAGGCCAACTGAGCTTTCTCCTTTTCAGCCTTAGAACACTTATGGATCACATTTTAGGCCCCTCTTCACGGAAGCCAGGTCTAAAAATGTCATCTGGTGGGCTAAGTCAAAGATCGATGAGCCTTGGGCTCTCATCATTATTTTCAGCGAAATTGGAAGCATGTCATGTAAGTTAAACCCTTCATATACTCTCTCCCTTTGCAGTACCAACCATGGGGCTCTTTCCCATGTAAAAGAAGCAACATAATTATTTGTTGGATGATCATCTACTTGTATCTCTCTCCACTTTTTTGAATACATCTTTTGCATTATCCAAAAAAGAATTCAAAACCTCGCTTAGTCATTGGTGGAATTTGAGAATATTCACATATTTCTATGCTCATAAGAAGATACTTAAGCAGTCTAAAATCACGGAAGTGTTTTGTAATTAAAGGATGGCCCAGATTGAAAAAATGAAACCCAACTATGAAGTCAAATACACTAGCCTAAGGAATGAAGAATTATATAACAAGCACAAACCAGCCCGTTGGAGCTATTAACTGAATTATGAATCCATATCACCAAGTATTTTAAGTATCAATAGGAAAAGTTAGGTGCAAGTCATGGGAAAATGCATGTGTTGACTTTCACTGCAGATAGACCAAGTCCCTGCACAAGCAATTTGCCTTAATTTCCAAACAAGTCTCTGCGGAATAGAATGTAATGAGGAAATTTATTTATTAATAGTGAGCATCAATCCACAGACAAGCACAAAGGAGACCTATGTGCTGACTTTCACTGCAAATAGACCAGGCCACCGCAGAAGCAGTTTGACTTGATTTCAAACAAGTCCAAGGGAATAGAATGTAATATGGAAATTTATTTATTACTAGTGAGCATGAATCCATAAACAAGCACACAATTCTACAACTTGTACATGACATGATTTCTTATCATCATGTGACGGCCAAAGCCATGAAGAAAAAATGTAATCAAGGAACCATAACTAGATGAGGCACTTGGCCTACACAAAATTCTAATAAACAAACAAAAAAGAACATAGTATTAGTACTGATCATTATTGGCAATAATGAGGCAAGTCAATGGAAAGGCCTCAAAATCTCATCCTGGTGGGATTTTTTTTTGTCTCAAGTAACCTAAAGAGGAGATTGCACGGTTGGGATTACCTGGAGAACTGACTGGGAAAAAAGTACAGATATAGACGTTTTAAACATTTTCCAGAGATCATTTCCGCAAGATTCCCGTGTAGCAGGTTTCCAAATGTCACCAAGTGATATCCTCGATAAAGAGTTGGGCCTGGTAGCAACAGCTTGTCAATTATGAGTTCATTCATCAGATGAATATCATTCTCAGCAGCTACTTTGGAAAAGTAATAACTGGTTATTAGAAGACATTGGAAATTTGGAACACATCATGTAAATGGAAAAATTCATATCTTCATCAGTTACTGCTGAAAATATACATAAATTCAACAGTGGGAACAGGCTAAATGGAAACTCAAATTGAGTAATGGCAGGGTTCACTAGGGGGTTCTCCTTGTAATTTCATGTCAACTCCACTGCTAAGGACTATACATGATAAAGAGGGGAAACCAAATGTCAGCCTTTGACGTTTGGAATCTTAACTTTAACAGGTCTTCCCTTGGTAACCTGGGCATTAGTTTATATAAGGCATCTTAAGAGATGATAGGGGAGTAATTCATATGTCATTTTCTGGTCTTGCTTGTTAGGTGGATGCCTCCTAAGACAAGGGCAAGGCTATTAGAGCAGCCTCAAGAATTTTATCGAAAAAGTTCAGTGGGCCAGTCATTGCGGAAAGCGGCTCCAAGTACGTCATCTCTCTGGCTTACAATCCAATGACGAAGCTGCAGAAACTTTTTCTATATTATGAGATCTGTGACCTTGCCTCTAGGCTAAGAATTTTGTTTGCTCATCTTAAAAGAGAGGCAAATTCCATGGTCAATGTTTTGGCCAAAGTAGGTGTTAGCCATGAGGGCTTTTGTATAGGGAACTCATACCCCTTCGGTTTTCACATAATAAAATTTTCATCATCTTTCCAAAAAGAAATAGGGAAAAATAAATTTCCTTATTTGTCATTCTACATTATTGCATATGTTAAAAATGCTACCCCTTTCTAGTTAAAGCATTTCCTTTTAATATAGTGCTGGAAATATTCTTTCCCAGAAAGTTTGCGTTATCAATGCTAACATTTTCTATCAAATATTTACTGGGTCAATTATTTGTAAACAATTTGTTTACTTGGGATACAACTCGGCAGTGGGTAATCTATGATTACTGATTCACTTAATTTCACTTAGTGCTGAAAGAAAACCTATCAGGAGTAAGAAAATAATGGTAAACCAAAATCATTGTTCACACAAAGAATGAAATGATGGATGTGTAAGCACTTCATAACACACAGACTTCTGAGCATGTGACCTTAACAAAGGAAAACTGCAATTCAATTTGCACCGACCTCAAATAAGGTTCGGAACTTTTACTAGCGTTATCAATCTTGAATGATGTCTCTGGCACGGAGGGAATAATTCCGATCCACATGAGCAATTTCCTTAAGAGCCTCCCACGAGGTCCAAGTACTGATGATAGAAGGCCTTCATATCGAGGGACAGCTCTTTGTGCGGCAAACCAAATAGGAAGGTCACTATCTGATAATTGGTCAACTACCAGTTGCTCATTGAGTGCCATTTCATCATAAGAATGTGTCCCTTGAGGCAAAGATAGCTCCTTGAGCCAAGTCTTAAATCTCTCAATCCAATTTTGGATTTCTTCTGTCTGGCTGGCACTTTTCATTGCCTGTCAAAAATTAATAGAAAGTAAACACGTTCACCTAATAGGATAAAACACCCAATACTGCAAATATAATATGCTCTAGCATCCCATGCAGTAATATACTAGGAGGGAAATGCATAAAACGTGAGAAAGATCAGCCAAAATCTTAGAACAGAGAATACTCAATAAATACAACTGGCTGGTACAAATCAATAACACCATAAATTAATCCAACCCTACATTTTTATCTCAGGTTGAGGGGTGTTAAAAATAAATAAATTAAATTAAAAAAAAAAAAAAAAAAAAAAAAAAAAAAAAAAAAAAACATTCTTTTGGAAATTTTACCATAAATATGGCAAAATGGTCCTCCAAGCATTTAATTACTTCATAGCTTTTTTCAAAAAAAAAAAAAGGAATGTCAGTTCAGCCATTCAGGTACTATAGAAACTTATCTCAGGTTGAAG
>JAJHSJ010000007.1:45902848-46107365 GCA_021015155.1 Magnolia officinalis
GATCATTTCCTTAACCAAGCAAGGTGAGGATGATGCTCTTGATTAAAAAAAGTTTACTATGACTAATGATGAATGGAATACTCTTGATAAGAAGGCATTATCCTCGATCCGTTTATGTTTCACGGATGAGGTCCTCTATAATGTTTTGAGGGAGAAAACTACAGCTGGTTTATGGGCGAAGTTAGAGGATATTTATGCTAAAAAATCACTGAGAATCGCCTACACTTGAAGCTATAGTTGTTTACCTTCATATTGGCAGAGGGTGGAGATGTGGAGGCCCACGTCAGTAATTTTAATAAACTGATTTGCAAATTGCTGGACATGGAGGAAGTGATCAAAGATGAAGATCAGGCATGCGTATTATTAAATACTCTACTGCCATCATATGAGTCATTCGGGGACTCATTGTGCACCGGAAATAAAACAGTAAATGTGGACACCGTTATTTCATCCCTTCAAGGGAAGGTCATGAGAAAGATGAACGGTGGCTTGGGGTCATCTTCTGATGCACTGTTTACAAGGGGAAGAAATACTGAGCGAGGCACAGGATCTTCAAGACCTAGATCCAAATCTAAGGGCAAGGGCAAGGAAAACTAAAGTGCTGGAACTGTGGGATGAATGGACACATGAAGAAGGATTGCACGAATCCTAAAGCAAAGAAAGAAAACTCAGAGGCTTCTTCCGGGGAGGCCAATGTTGTCACATCTGATGAAGAAACAAGTGGAGGTGATGTTTTATCTGTCTATGGTCGGACACTTGCATGACAATCTTAGAGATGAGTGGATCCTTGACACAGGAGCATCATATCATATGACTCCTCGTCAGAGTTGGTTCGCCAGTTACAAGGAATGCGATGATGGACAGGTCTTTATGGGCAATGACAATGCCTATAATGTTGTGGCTATTTGATGCGAACACCAAGCCATTCAAAAGTATATCAACGCAGGAGGTGTGCGTTACCCGTGTCAATGTGGTTGAATGACGGATACAGGTCGGGTCTCTAGAGGTTGAAAACCTTACACATGTGTTCATGACATGTGTAAGTTGCTTATAGGAGACATTTGGACCATTGGATCACGAGGATGTGTGATCGGACCGTTGGATCGTCACGGCCCACCTTCATTACACTACCTTCATGGCGCTATCATCGGGGCCCATTGGGCATTTTCAATTCGCATTTAGTTTATGAACATTTGACTTATTTAAGTTTTAAGACAATTTGTGCACAATTTTGTACGAATTTCTTTTTTTTTTTTTTGAAACTTTTTTTAGTAGGGGTATTTTGGTAATTTCATGTAATTACGAATTTATAAGGTTTGCCCTTAAACCTATAGCATATTATGTTATGTTTATGAAAAAAAAAAAGAGCTTTTTTGCCTCTAACGATTTCGTCTTTGACTTCCAGTGATTGGAAGAGAGCGTGAGGCCCAGGTAAACGATTTCTCATCCTCTACTTCTTTCTCCTTCTCTCTTTCTCAAAGTACTCTTTTCTTTAACCCCATTCTCTTCTTTTCTCCTAGAATATTTAGATCTAGAAGCCAAATCTTGTTTCTTTTTGTCTAAATCATTAGATCTCAAAAGATTTTCATCCTCTTTTCATCCCCACATAAAACCCATCACCCAAATCTAAATTTGAAAAACCACCATTTTTTTTTCTGAATTTTCCAGATTTCCCAATCCAGGAAATTCCTATTTTTCTAGATTAGAAAATCCACTTGGATCGTTAGATGGACCTATTGCAAGACGAAAGTTCTATCTTTCACCGGATTCAACTAAATTCAGATTTTAAGATTCAATATTTCATGTTTGTGACAGATGGCCCTAATCAATGCTATATTAACCTTATTTCTTTCTTGTGTTTATAATGCATAAAGTAGGACTGATATTTTATTTGTTTTTTAAGATTGCATGAATTGCCCCTTTCAAATATCATGCTCATTTAAGGTTGGATTAGGCCGTCCTACATCAATTTTTGGTATCAAAGCCTAGGTTCTTGCATTGGGTCGTCTTAGATCAAGTTTTCAAGAGTCTAGATTTTTATTTATTTATTTTCTAGGGTTTCATGCATCGCATATAGAGTCTAGATATGAAATTTTCATATTTGCACAAAAAAAAAAAAAAAAAAAAAAAAAAAAAAGAGTCTAGATCTGAAATTTTCCACATTTGCATTATTCTAAAGGTTAGGATCATCGGTGTCTATAGTCTTGTGTCAAAACAATCTCCTAGAGTCGTGTTTTAGGAAACCTAAGTTGAGTCTTATTGTGTATGCCCACTCGAACTGGTAGAGGATTTGGTCTACACCTGATTTTCAATATGGAACAGTTGACTGAGATGATGAACACGATCAACCAACGTTTGGCCGCCATTGAGGCACAATCTAGGAACACGAATAACTGTATGGATTAGATAGAAGCGTCCCTAAGAGAGATCTCTGACATTGGAGGGAATGAACAGTCTCACGTAGGGGGAGTACTTGAGGAACGGGTAGGAAATCGTGGTAGAAGTCGTGGAGCACGTGGCCGAGGGATAGGACGTGGAGGGGCGGGATATCCGCAACCCGCTGTCGAGTATCAAGACCATTATGATGTCGATGAGAGGGTCTTAAAGAGTGTTAAAGTAGATGCTCCTAGTTTTGATGGGTGTCTTGACCCAAAAGCTTTCCCTGATTGGTTAGCGGATATGGACCATTATTTCGAATGGTATGAGATGTCTGAAAACCGACAAGTGCAGTTTGCGAAAATGAAGCTTGTGGGTCAAGCTAAATTGTTTTGGACAAATGCGGAGCATAGGATCGAGAGATCAGGAGATGTCTCAGTCGCACATTGGGTAGAGATGAAGGAGTTATTAAAGGAAAAATATCTTCCTCTCTTACCGTCAAAAGCTCCTAGATCAATGACAAGCATTACGCCAAGGATCTATGTCGGTTGCAGATTACATCGCAAAATTTGAGGAGTATATGATGCGGTGTGATATTTAGGAGGATCCCTTAGTGACGATGGCGCGTTTCAAGGTGGGTCTTCGCATGGATCTACAGCATGAGCTTATGACCCATGCTGTGGGTGACTTGGATCAGGCTTACCAAGTTGTACAAGAGTTAGAGCTTTACCTAAAGTCTCCTATCACGAGGCGCTTTAAGTCCCAAGACTCTACTATTAGATCTGGTTTTCAGGGAACCAAACCTAACATTGGAAGTCAGCCTAGGGCGCAGGCTAGTGCACCACCTAAGCCTAAGGATGATAAGGGCAAAGGTGTCCTTGATGCCAATCCTGGCAGTGGTAGTCACTTGAGATGTTATGAGTGCGGAGGTACAGGTCATTTCGCATACCAGTGCACGACAAAGACTTGCGGGAAAGCCTTAGTCATAAACGAGTCAAACGAAAACGCGGATGACATGGGTGATTATGAAGTTGAGGAATATCATCCAGAGATAAGTGCTAGTGATTATGAAAAAGAAGAACCAGAGACTGCACCACTAGTTGTAGTTAGATGTGCTTTAGCGCAAGCCAAAGAGAGTGATGATTGGCGCAGAAGCACAATTTTCTACACGTTTATCAAGAGGGATGACAAAAATTGTAAAGTCATTGTGAATAGTGGTAGTTGCACCAATGTGGTCTCAGCTAGCACAGTTACTCGTTTGGGTTTGAAGCCCATCCATCATCCTCAACCCTACAAGGTTTCTTGGGTTGACACGTCTTCCATGCCTGTGTCCCAGCAGTGTTTAGTCCCCATCCAAATCGGTTCATATAAAGACATGTTGTGGTGTGATGTTTTACCTATGGATGTAGGTCACATCATTCTAGGGAGGCCGTGGTTATACGATAGAGATGTCACGATTTTTGGTCGCTCGAACGTGTGTACATTCACGCATGCGGGTAAGAAAATCAAGATTAATCCATTGTCACCCAAGAGCCACATGGTCAAGGCTAGGGATGTGAAAACGAGTGAGTCAAGGAAGGATGTGAGGAAATCTATTCCGAAGTCTCTACATATCATAAATGCAAAAGAGTTTGAGAAAGAGACAGGATGATTCGACGGTGTACGCCCTAATGGCTAGGGAAGTTACACCAGAAGTTTATATAGAGTTATCCCCTGAGGTGACTTCGGTTCTTGAGGAGTACAGTGATGTATTCCCCGAGGATTTACCGGATGAGCTTCCACCTATGCGGGACATCCAGCATGCCATTGATTTCGTCCCGGGGTCTACTTTACCGAACCTTCCTCATTACAGGATGAATCCTGCAGAGCATGCAGAGTTGCATAGACAGGTAAATGAGCTCCTGCAAAAAGGTTTCATCCGTGAGAGCATGAGTCTATGTGCCGTACCAGCGCTATTAACGCCTAAGAAAGATGGTACATGGCGGATGTGTGTGGATAGTAGGGCCATTAATAAGATCACGATCAAGTATCGGTTTTCGATACCGAGGCTTGATGATATGTTAGACATGATGGCCGAATCCACCATTTTTTCCAAGATAGACCTCAAGAGCGGGTATCACCAGATACGCATACTCTCAGGAGATGAGTGGAAGACGGCCTTTAAGACGAAGGATGGGTTGTACGAGTGGTTGGTCATGCCTTTGGCTTGACTAATGCACCCAGTACTTTTATGCATGTGATGACCCAGGTTTTGAGACCCTTTATGGGGAAGTTTTTAGTGGTTTATTTTGATGACATACTCATATATAGTACCACTAAAGAGCTGCATCTCGACCACTTGAGGCAGGTCTGTAGTGTCCTGAAGGCGGAGAGGTTATGTGTGAACCTTAAGAAATGTTCATTCATGTCTGATAAGGTTGTCTTCTTAGGGTTCATAGTGTCGTCTGTAGGGATGCGAGCAGATCCAGAAAAAGTCAAGGCCATAGTTGACTGGCCAAAACCACGGAACATACATGAAGTGAGAAGCTTTCATGGCTTAGCCACATTTTATCGTCGGTTCATTCGAGGGTTTAGCACTATTATGGCTCCCATTACTGATTGTATTAAAAAGGGAGAGTTCATATGGTCTAAGGCCGCAGCTAAGGCATTCAATGATATTAACGGCAAGATGATAGAGACTCTCGTCATGCGTCTTTCAGATTTTTCTAAAGTCTTTGAAGTAGCGTGTGATGCTTCAGGCGTAGGTATATGAGGAGTACTAAGCCAAGAGGGTCATCCAGTTGCCTCTTTTAGTGAGAAACTGAATGAGACAAAACAAAAGTATTCCACATATGACAAAGAATTTTATGCGGTAGTGCAATCGCTACGTCATTGGCGTCATTATCTTTACCGCAAGAATTTGTCTTGTTTTTTTATCACAAGGCTTTAAGGTATTTGAATTCCCAAAAGAAGCTTAACTCAAGGCATGTCAAGTGGCCAGCGTTTCTTCAGGAATATTCACATGTCCTAAAACATAAAGTCGGGATCGAGAACAAACCAGCCGATGCCCTTAGTAGGAGAGTGACATTGCTCAACTCCTTGAGTGTAGAAGTTGTCGGGTTTGAGCAATTAAAAGACGAGTATCCCATGTGTCCAGATTTTGGGGGAACATAAATGTCACTCTTAGGTGCCCAGCATAGTTCGGGTGAGTTTGTGCTGAAAGATGGTTTCCTTTTCAAAGGAGACCGACTTTGTATTCCCCGCACTTCCCTCTGGGATTTCCTTGTTTGGGAGCTTCATGCTGGAGATATTGCTGGCCATTTTGGTCGAGATAAGACCATCGCCCTAGTGGAGGATCAATTTTATTGGCCAAGTCTCAAACGAAACGTAGCGAAAATTTTAGGGCAATGTCGAACATGTCAACTGACAAAACAGAAGAAGCAGAATACTGGATTGTACAGGCCATTGCTAGTGCCACACGCACCGTGGCAAGATATCAGTATGGATTTCGTGCTTGGATTTTCCAAGACAATTAAAAAGCACGATTCCATTTTTGTGGTCGTTGACCGTTTCTAAAAAATGGCTTTCTCCCTTGTTCTAAAACCTTAGATGCGTCTAACATAGCCAAGATTTTCTTTGAGGGGGTAGTTCGATTACATAGTTTGCCTAAGACTATAGTGTCTGATAGGGATGTCCAGTTTACTAGTTATTTTTGGAAGACATTATGGCATATGATGGGTACGAGACTCCAGTTCTCGTCTGCCTACCATCCTCAAACTGATGGCCAAACTGAGGTTGTGAATCGAAGTCTCGGAAATCTACTATGATGTTTGGTGGGTGAACACATTTAAACTTGGGACTTAATCCTGCCAGTCGCCGAGTTTGCATATAACAGTTCAGTTAATAGGTCTACGGGTATGAGTCCATTCGAGATTGTTAGTGGTTACAAACCTATACTACCCATAGGAGGACCTCAGAGTCAGCCGATGCATTTTTCCATCACATTCATGAGTTGCATGCAGAGATTAGGAGGCGGATAAATGCTAGTAATGAACAATACAAAATTTCAGCTGACTTACATCGTAAAATTCAAGAATTTAATGAGGGTGATTATATAATGGTTAGGATGAAGCCAGAACGGTTCCCACAAGGTACCATTAAGAAGTTATAAGCACACAGTGTTGGACCATTTAAGATTCTGAAAAAGATTGGGTCCAATGCATATGTGATAGATCTTCCACCTCGCATGGGGATTTGTTCAACATTCAATGTGGAGGATCTAATGCCTTGTTCAAGCCATCCCATAGACCTTAATTTTGTTCCAAACCATTGGCCAAATTCTGAATTTTCTTCCAAACCTACACCACATATGCCTACTATACCTGAGATAAGAGAAGAAATTGAAGGAATTGTGGATGAGCAAATTGTTTCCACTCGAGACAGTGGATTTCAGAGGTACTTAGTGAAGTGGAAGAACAGACCATCATCCACTGTACATGGTTGACAGAAGCAGAGTTGTAGCGACTACATCTAGATTTGTTAGAAAAGCACAAGAGTTTTATCTTGCCGGAGTCTAGATCTTCTCAGCCGATGGGAGTTGATGCGAACACCAGGCCATTCAAAGTATATCAATGCAGGAGGCGTGCGTTACCCGTGTCAATGTAGTTGGATGACGGATACGGGTCGAGTCTCTAGAGGTTGAAGACCTTACACATGTGTTCGTAACATGTGTAAGTTGCTTATAGGAGACATTTGGACCGTTGGATCGCGAGGATGGTGTAATCTGACCGTTGAATCGTCACGGCTCACCTTCATTACACCACCTTCACGGCGCTATCATCGGGGCCCATCAGGCATTTTCAATTTGCATTTAGTTTATGAACATTGACTTATTTAAGTTTTGAGACAATTCGTGGACAATTTAGTGCGAATTTCTTTTTTTTGAAACTTTTTTTAGTAAGGGTATTTTGGTAATTTCATGTAATTACGAATTTATAAGGTTTGCCCTAAACCTATAGCATGTTATGTTATGTTTATGAAAAAAAAAAAACTTTTTTGCCTCTAACGATTTCGTCTTCGACTTCCAATTATTGGAAGAGGGCGTGAGGCCTAGGTAAAGGATTTCTCATCCTCTACTTCTTTCTCCTTCTCTCTTTTCTCAAGGTACTCTTTTCTTTAACTCCATTCTCTTCTTTTTCTCCTAGAATATTTAGATCTAGAAGCCAAATCTTGTTTCTTTTTGTATAAATCATTAGATCTCAAAAGATTTTCATCCCCCCATAAAACCCATCACCCATATCTAAATTTGAAGAACCACCATTTTTTTTTCTGAATTTTCTAGATTTCTCAATCCAGGAAATTCCTATTTTTCTGGATTAGAAAATCCACTTGGATCGTTAGACGGACCTATTGTAAGACAAAAGTTCTATCCTTCGTCGTATCTAACTAAATTCAGATTTTAAGATTCAATACTTCGTGTTTGTGACGGATGGCCCTAATCAATGCTATATTAACCTTATTTCTTTCTTGTGTTTATGATGTATAAAGCAGGCTGATATTTATTTGTTTTTTAAGATTGCATGAATCTGCGCCTTTCAAATATCATGCTCATTTAAGGTTGGATTAGGTCGTCCTACATCACTATTGGTACGGTGATCATCAAGATGTTTGATGGGATAGAGCGTACCTTGACTGATATCAGGCATGTTCCTGATATGAAGAAAATTCTGATTTCTCTTGGTGCACTCGAGGCTATAGGGTGCAAGTTCGCTAGTATTGATGGTGTCCTTGATGTTTCAAAAAGGGCACTCGTAGTTATGAGAGCGCAAAGGTACAGAAACCTTTAGAGGTTAATCAGGAGCACTTCAGCAGGTGGAGCTGCAGCAGCTATTACAGATTCCACGTCTGTACGTATGTGGCATGCTCGTCTAGGCCACATGAGCGAGCAGAGCATGAAGGTACTATTTGATTGTTATTTAATTCCAGCTTTTTAAAATTCTGATTTAGATATATGCGAGCATTGTATATATGGTAAACAATCTAGATTATCATTTAAATCTGGAAAACATCTATGTAAGGGAGTGTTTGATTATGTGCACTTTGACGTATAGGGGCCATCGCCAGATATTTCCATTGGGGGGTCGTAATGGTTTGTTTCATTCATTGATGACTACTCCAGGAAAGTTTGGGTTTACTTTATGAAACGTAAATTCGAAGTTTTCACCATATTCAAACAATGGAAGGCAATGGTGGAAAAACAGTCAGGACGAAAAATAAAGGTTTTAAGGATGAACGATGTTGGAGAATTTACTTCCACTGAGTTTAATGAATATTGCAAAGATGAAGGGATTATTAGGCACAACACGGTGCGCCACATGTCTTGGAGAGGGCCCGATGCATGTTAAGTAATGTTGCGTTGGGCAAGGACTTATGGACTGAGGTCGTTAACACGGCTTACTACTTGGTGAATCGATCCCCGTGTACGACAATTGAATGTAAAATTCCAAAGGAAGCATGGAGTGGTCATAAGCTGGACTACCCAGATTTGCGTATATTTGGTTGAGGCTTACTCTCATGTATCGTCAGTTGAGAGAGATAAGTTACACCATAGAGCCAAAAAGTACATCTTTGTTGGCTAGAGGCAAAGAAAAAGGTTTGCAGGTTAATGAGGTCATTGTATGGCCTGAAATAGTCGCCTAGGCAGTAGTATAAAAAATTTGATTATTTCATATTGAGTCAGAAATTTACTCGGAGTGAATACGACCACTGTGTCTATTACAAGACACTGAGTGATGGCAAATTCATCATCCTAGTATTGTATGTTGATGATATGTTGATCGCCTGTCACGATATATCTGAAATCAACATACTGAAGACTTAGTTATCAGGGACATTCGATATGAAAGATCTGGGGGCTGCAAAGAGGGTTCTCGGCATAGATATTCATAGAGACGGGAAGAGGAGCAGGCTTTGGTTATCACAAGCAGAATACCTTGAAAAGGTGCTTATCAAGTATGGGATGGACCAGGCAAAGCCAATAAGCGTTCCCCATGCGGCTCACTTCAAGCTTTCCTCGGAACAATGTCCTAAATTAAATGAGGAAAAGCAGGTTATGTCTCATGTGCCTTATTCGAATGCGGTTGGCAGTTTAATATATGTCAAGGTCTGTATGAGAACAGATATTTCACAAGCAGTTGGTATTGTGAGCAAATACATGTCAAACCCCGGCAAGCAACATTGGGAAGCGGTGAAATGGCTACTTCGATAGATTCGAGGTACGAAAAACTACGTCTTAACTTTTGAGAAAATAGTAGCAAAGTTGGTAGGGTATGTGGATTCAAACTACGCAGGCAGTGTGAATTCCAGAAAGTCGACTTCAAGTTACTCGTTTGTACTAGCGGGTGGAGCAATTAGTTGGATGTCAAAGCTTCAGTCCATGGTGGCTCTTTCCATAACCAAAGCAGAGTATATGGCAGTGACAGAAGCGTTTAAGGAAGGTGTTTGGTTGAGAGGCATGATAAATCAGTTGAGGCTTCAGCAGGAAGCCGTGCCAGTTAATTGCGACAGCGAAAGCGCTATAAATTTGGCTAAAAATTTCATTTATTACTCTCGTACTAAACACATTGATGTTCATCACCACTTTATCCGATGTTGTGAGCAAATACATGTCAAACCCCAGCAAGCAACATTGGGAAGCGGTGAAATGGCTACTTCGATACATTCGAGGTACGAAAAACTACATCTTAACTTTTGAGAAGACAGGAGCAAAGTTGGTAGGGTATGTGGATTCAGACTACGCAAGCAGTGTGAATTCCAGAAAGTCGACTTCAGGTTACTAGTTTGTACTAGCGGTGGAGCAATTAGTTGGATGTCGAAGCTTCAGTCCATGGTGGCTCTTTCCATGACCGAAGCAGAGTATATGGCAATGACAGAAGCGTTTAAGGAAGGTGTTTGGTTGAGAGGCATGATAAATCAGTTGGGGCTTCAGCAGGAAGCCGTGCCAGTTAATTGCGACAGCAAAAGCACTATAAATTTGGCTAAAAATTCCATTTATCACTCTCATACTAAACACATTGATGTTCATCACCACTTTATTCGACAAGTGCTTGAGGAAGCAGGCGTAATACTGGAGAAGATTCACACCAGCGTGAATCCGGGAGACATGCTCACCAAGGTCGTTATTACGGAGAAGTTCAAGTTTCGCACAACTTCTCTGGGCTTGGCGATGGCGTAAAAGGAAGATGGAGTGTGCACGAGAAGTATTGATTGAAGCTGAGATGTGATGCGAAGATAAAAGAAGAGGACAAGAAGCTACACATTTGAAGATTGAAGACATGGTGGAGATTGTTGTTAACAGATATCTTAAATCTGAGGAAATTCGACTAGCCCGAGAAAGTTCGGCTAAAAGTCCAGCAACAATGTATTTTGGAACTTCCGAGAAATTCAACCAGACGGAGGTCAGGTTCGACTAGTCGGAGGTTACGCATATTGTGCACGGATTGCATAAATTTGAGGTGGATTCTGGACTATTCCAAGTCGGTGCGAAAGTAGGGTTTCCTAATTTATAAATAGGAGTTCCTAGGGTCATTCTAAGATATTCCAAGGTTTCTTAAAAGTATTCAAAGGGTTTCTAAAAGGGTTCTGGGGCTTGCAAAGGGTGTAGCGAGGGTGAGATTCGAGGTTGTTCGAATCGGGTAAGTCCTTTCTCTTTGTAATTTATGCTTTCATAGTGAAGATCTGTCGCTTTGTGCCTTGGTTTTTTCCCGAAAGGGTTTTCCACGTTAAATTTGTGTTCTCTTGTGTTTGCTTGGTGCTCTTGGATTGTTATCCTAGATCCATCTCTGTGTGATTCCGCAGAACAATCCCCAACAATCAGTTTAGATGGAACATGCATTGGCCTAAAAACAAAGACCTATAATCAAAGATAGCATTGTCTCAGTTGAGGCCCTCCAGTGGAACATGCATCGGCCCAAAAACCAGTGCAATTTAGTCATCATGTGGCCATGTACACATTAGAACGTGAGCAGCAAACCTACAATTTACTGTGGCACAGGATCCCATATGGGCTTAAAGGTTATGTTTTCTTAGCCATGGATCTGACAGCCAGGGATGGGGATGCACCAAAAGAATCTCTCAGATTGGAAGATCCTATCAATCCAATCTTTGGTCTTTTCTTAAATGTGGATGTTTCTTTTCCTTTCTCTTAACCATCAATTTGTGGCCCACATATTGAAGTTTCGAGTTTTCCGAATATAAAAGTTATTTGGGGAATTCCCCATCCACAGTGGGGCTCATCAGATCACTGGCCTGGATCAACACACCATGGACCCCAGATTTATGGAATCCTTAGAAACACTATATGTTTGCTCATTTCTTTATTTACAAATTTGCTTTCATTTCCTACTTGAACATTCATTATTTTTCCTTTTGACATTTTTCAACGATGTCTATGTATATTTAAATTTCTAAAAGATTTATCATAGAGAGAGAAAAAAAAGGCTCGCCAGAGTCACCTGGTTAATTTTTGAGTCAACGTAAGGGTCTGCCCAAGTCTGAACCAAGTCACAAGTTTCCGGCATTGGCTAATTGTAATCTCGCCATTATAGATAGCATACCAAGCTCAATTCTAATAGGGTGGTCAACTGGATGCAGTTAGGCTGAAACTTGATGGCGATTACATCAGCCTCAGTGCATGTTGTACTTCCTAGCTATATAGATCACATGCAGGTGTAGATTTGCCTCTCTCGTTCTCTCTTGTTTATGGCCTTAGAGCTTCCTGGCATGAACTCTATGGGTATGAGAGAGAGTATGTTGCAGTGGCTTATTGAGGTGCCCTCTGATAAGACTTTATATCCTTGTTGAGGAAGGTTGTGTCAGGTTGGCAGCCTGCATAAAATTTTCTTTTTAAGGATTCCAAAGATTTATTGCACAAAATAAGGATGACAAGGCATCATCTGAATACAAAACAGGAAATCCCAGGTAAATTACAGAAGGCCCTAACAATCCCACAATCAAAAGAGAACTTTGCCCCACCCCATCACCGAATGCTTAGTTTTGAGAAAGACCGTCTCAATGTGGCTTCCAGAATTGCTAAAGACCCAGTTGTTGTCCTCGAGCCCACACCGACCATAAAACAGCATGCATAAAGATCCGCCAAAGGGCTTTCCTCCTCTTGCATCCCGTACCAATTCTGTTCCAAGCACCAAAGAAACCCCCCAATAGATTGGAGCATTACCCGATCAACTCGGAAGATGGAAAGGATCCACCACATAGATTGGGAAAATGGAAATAACAGGTTTGAAACTTTGGCCTCTACTTTTATCATGAATCCTGACATCTCACATGTCAAGTGATACAGAGTGGAATGGGATAACAGGATTCATCTGACTGACCCTGTATGTTTTCTCGTCTTGTGCGTCAATGGAAATGTTCGTCTTAGGGACTACTATTTTTGTTCTTTGATCAAACAATGAAATTTACAAAGAAAAAAGTAAATATTGTACCAAAAAATATAGGAATTACAACAATGGAGATGATTGATTCCCTATTTAAAAAGTTAGTATTGAAACACCTCCCTCAACAATAAAACATGCTGCCTCAGTCACCAGGCAATCAATAATGTATCCACACAGGTCAAAAAAGTCCTTTAAAGAACATCTCTGTGTCAAGTGGAACATGCTAGATGAATCACAAAAACAGCGTGACATTTAAAATCATAGGATCTAGATCAGCTCCCAATTCTTCCGTCCAATTCAAGTAATTCATATCTATATTACCTCAAAATCTCATGTATATTGAGTATCTCTGTCATCCTAATCACTTTTTTTAAAAAAATAATAATAATAATAAACAAGGGGACAAAGTCGTGAATGCATTCATAATCAAGCACTTCTGTAGGCAATACAATGCTGAGATAGTTACACAGCATCATTCAGAAACAGAGACATAATTGTAAGGTAATAGACCTTACCTGAATATTATTGCTTTAGAATCTGACGCTTTCTTCCAGTCAACATATATTGGCAATGTCAGGAGATAATCAGTATTTAATGCAGATGTCAGCAGCAAATCCGCAGCTGATAGTTCCTCAAACTCAGCATTGTGTAGAAGTTTCATGAAAGCTCGCTGGAAACGAGTCGCTACAGCAATTCTGCATGCAATTGCCTATCATAAGTAAAGTCCTAGCTAAATGATAAAGATATTTAACCATTAAAAATGTACCTTAGCTGAAACATAGAATTGAGTACATAATCAAGAATAAGAACACAGCTTGAGTAGCTACAGTTTTGAGCAATGAGTCTACCTACCAGACAGCAAAGGCATAATACAAGTGCATGTCTACAGACTCCGGTAGCAAACTGAATAAGAAGTAAAGAACCAGTATAATTAACAGATGCAGATCTTAAGGAAGAGGAAACAAAGAAAAACTTCCAGTTCCTTCTTCAATACTGAAAATCAGAATTATTTATATCCCATGGGTAAAATCAGATTTCCAATACAAATCACGATAATACTATTCTTCTGACATTATTAGGAGAACATTATTCTTGATCTCACAGTTGCCTAAATGTTATGGCAGTAAACTTCCAACCATAGTGGCCTAGCCTAGAGGGTGCATTGAATCAAGTGCGGGGCTCACATGCACAAGATTGATCATAATAGTTGACCACTCAAGAAGTAATTTCACCTTATTTGTTGGTTTACGAGAATGCATGTGAAGCGTCCCAACCAGTAAGTATCAAAGATTTCCTCAACCATCATTGTCAATTTAGTATACTCATCATCACCATCACTTACCAAATTCCAGTCACTGCCAGATGGCGACGCCCAATGATGTTCATCGGTGGTTGATGGATGATAGTAGCGTTGAAGATTAGGAAGGGAGAGAGGAAAAAGAACTAGGAAAAAAGCAACTCCTTGTTTTGGTTTAAAATTTTCATCCAAACTGGGACATATCCTGTCAAAAATTTATCCAAATGAAAAAATTGTTCCAATGCAAATCAAGTAGCCAAATATGGGTACTGTAAAATTCCTCAAAATGGAACATCTTTTTCCACCCCGCCATTCATGTTTCCAAATAAACCTTAAAGCTTCATCATGAAATTAGCCGAATAGTTTGAGGTAAATCTTCAACATATTTCATATTTATAATATATCCAAGTCCTCTTTCATCAAACCACTAATAAGGTGATGTAGAGCGGGTCACCGACACTTTCATGGCAAAGATGGACCCGAGAAGGCCTGATTGGAGGCGGAAATGATCCGGACCACCCGAACCTTAAAACAGTCGTATCTCGCAAACTGGAATGAGTTTTTCGACATATCATATGTGATTTTGGGGTAGGAGAAGCTACTTTAGACAACCAACCCGCTATGCCAGGTTGCCCATGCCAAATTTGAGAGATTCCATCAGATCAACGGTCAAAGGTCCCTTTTATTTTTGTTTTTACTATAAATAGCAAGTTTTAGTTTGATTATAACTTTTGATCCTTTGAGTTTTAGGAGTAGTGCCCAACATGAAAAGGGCTTAGAAAAATTAGGAGAAAAATGTGGTTAGGCCAAATTGGACACTTACTATTTTTGGCCAAAAACCATGAAGTCTAGTAGGAATTGTGACAGTCTATAAATAGTACGTTTACTATTTATAGTAAGTCAGGTTTTTAGGGAGTTTGAGTCTAAAACTTCGTCCTAGGTTTGAGCTCATTATTTAAAGGATTGTAAATTCGCTTAAAAAATAAAAATAAAAAATAAAAATATATAAATAAATAAAAATCATCAATCAATTTATTTTCGAATTTATTAGAAATTATTTATATTTTATCCCTCGTGAATTCGAGGAAACTCTATGAGGAATCCAGAGAGCTCCGTGGATTCGGAGTAGTTATCCCTGAGGAAGATGATGATCGATCTCATCACGTCCTTTCCTGCGTCAATTGGTATTGGAGTGAGGACTCCCCTTGAGTTGATGGCAAGTAACGACGGAATGGACCAAAATCCTATAGACAGTGATCCGGGGATTTGTTATCTATTTGGAAGATGGAAGCTTTCCACCGTGAGAGTTAGTTGACTATGCAAGGGTTGTAGGCAACCCTCGACCCTATTGTGGATGCACTAATTCTGCCCCGAGCCCAAGACGATGCTCAGCCGCCCGTAATCGCTATACGGCACAACCCCGATTTCTATAGAGCGCTTTGAGAGGTAAATCGTAGGGCTACCCCAGATGAGTCGAGCTCCAGCAACGAGGACATCGGTGGCGTCGTTTCCCAACGACCAATCCATGGAGATGATTAACTAAATCGTGCTAAAGAGACTATCAAGGTAAGGCCAAACTTCCCAGTTTTAATGGCTTATTGCATATAGAAGACTTCCTTGATTGGTTATCCAAAGTAAAACGGTATTTTCATTACATGGACGTGCCAGAACATAAAAAAGTGGAATTGGTTGCGTTCAAAATAAAATCGGATGCTTCTGCATAGTAGGAGCAATTATAACTCTCACGTGCCCGACAGAATAAGGCACTCATCCAATCATGGCTACGGATGAGATGCCTTCTTTCATCACGATTCCTCCCCACTGATTATGAGTATATATTGTTCCACTAATACCAAAATTGTCGATAGGAGAATCGAACCGTCAAAGATTACACCAAAGAATTCCAGCGTTTGGCAATGTGGAATGACTTCTCAGAATTGAATCGCAAAAGGTAACAAGGTTCATAGGCGGTTTACGATCGGCAATTCAAGACCGAATTCAGATAAACCAGGTCGAGACCGTGGATGAAGCGGGTCAGTTGACAGGTAGGGCAGAAACACAGCTTGCAAGAATCCCTACTCGGTCTTATCCTTTGACTCAGCCCTCCATGACAGGTCGAACGCAGGATTTAGCGCTGGCCAAAGGAAAGAAACCAGTATGAGGGCATCCTCAACCTCCTACAACCACAAACCATAACACAAGGAGTGGTCCATCTAGACCTCAACATGCAGCACCCACAACGGCCGATCCGAGTAGGATTCCAAATCCTTATGGTCGACTAAGGCCAAACAATTGTTACCGATGTGGCCAACCGAGCCACTTATCAAACACCAACCATCAACGCCCCGTAACCCACTTGGCCATTAACGAAGGGGCACTGAAGGTGAGGCAGCGGAAGAAGGCCCTGGATTTTATGAAGATGAACAAACCGCTGAGGAAGGAGCTGGTGACGAAGAATGGTTGATTGAGGATCATAGCGAATCATTGGTCGTGAGGCGATTATTGTACACTCCGAGGAAGGAGGTGCACCCGCAGTGGCACAATAATTTCCATATGCGGTGTACCGTCAACAACAAGGTTTGTGATGTAATCATAGACGATGGTAGTAGCGAGAAAATCATCTCGAAGGTGATGCCCGACAAGTAGAGGCTACCTACGACAAAGCATCATTTCCCTTACTGGATTGGCTGGATAAAAAATATGAACGAGACCAGGATAACTGAACAATGCACTATCTCATTTTCAATTGGTAAAAATTATAAAGATCCAAGTACTTTGTGACGTGATCGACATGGAAGCATGTCATATGTTACTCGGTCAACCATGACAATCTAACCATGATGCGACCTACCAAGGGTGAGACAATGTTTACGTCTTCGTCAAGGTTGGTCGAAAGATGATTCTTGCCCCTATAGCACCAAAGAACCACCCCAAAGCTTTTAAAATGGATGGGAGCTCCCTTCTGACCATTCGGAATTTCATAGAAGAATCTAAAGAAACCAGCGAGATGTACGTCATGGTAATAAAGGGCAAGGGATCGGAGTCACTAAACATTCCTCCAAGTTTAAGGTCGTTGCTGAATGAATTCAAAGAAATATAGCCCGAAGAGTTACCCAATGGATTGCCCCCCATGCAAGACATCCAACATCATATAAACCCTGTCCCTGGGGCTAGATTGCACAACCATTCTCACTATCAGATGAGTCCGAAAGAGTGTGAGATACTTCAAGGGCAGGTAGAGGAATTGATCTATAAGGGTCTTTTAAGAGAGAGCATGAGCCCATGTGTCGTGTCAGCTTTATTAACACCAAAGAAAGATAGGAGTTAGCGCATGTGTGTCGACAATCGAACAATTAACAAGATTACCATTAAATATCGGTTCTCGATACTGCAGTTGAACGACATGCTTGATATGCTAGAAAATATCAAGGTGTTCTCTAAACTCGATCTAAGGAGCAGGTACCATCAGATTCATATTCGGCTTGGTGATGAGTGGAAAACAACATTCAAGACTAAGAGTTGTATGAGTGGTTGGTCATGCCCTTCGGTCTATCAAACGCACCGAGCACTTTTATGCATCTGATGAATCAAGTGTTAAAGCTGTTCATTGGCTAATTTGTGGTAGTATATTTTGATGACATCGTAATATATAGTCAGGATGAGACGGAGCACATGGAACATCTCAGGAAGGTGTTACCGGTCCTGGAAATTAACAAGTTGTACATCAACTTGAAGAAGTGCAATTTTTTAACGAACAACCTATTGTTCTTAGGATTTATTGTGATGTCTACGGGCATCCTTGTGGGTGATGAAAAGGTGTGAGCCATCAGGGAATGATCGATTCCGACAAACATTCATGAAGAAGTTTCCACGGGATGGCGACTTTCTATCGTTAATTCGTGCGGAATTTCAGCACTATAGTCGCACCCATTACAGATTGCATGAAAAAATTCTCGTTTCAGTGGACCAATGAGGCTGACAAGAGCTTTGCTAAAATCAAGCATCGATTGTCCACAACACCGGTCTTGGTTCTTCCCAGTTTCAACAATTTGTTTAAGGTTAAGTGTGATGTCTCATATGTCAGAATTGGAGGAGTTTTATCACAAGAAGGCAGGCCGGTAGCCTTCTACAGCGAGAAGCTCAGCGAAGCCCGAAAGAAGTGGTTGACATTTGAGCTTAAGCTATACACGATTGTTCAAGCGTTGCGATATTGACAGCATTATCTGATTCAAAGAGAGTTTGTTCTCTACACTAACCATCAAGCCTTAAAGTTCATTAATAGTCAGGCTAACATGAACCGTGTGCATGCTAGATGGGTTGCATTTTTGCAGGAATTCATGTTCGTTCTGAAGTATAAGTCCGGCCAGCAGAACAAGGTAGTTAATGCAATTAGCCATCGTGCATCACTAATTGTTACGATAAGCAATGAGGTGGTCGGCTTCGACCGTCTCAAGGAGCTGTATGCCGAGAACGATGACTTCAAGGATGCGTGAATGAGGTGCCAAGAGGGTCATCCCAGTGACTTATATATGTAAGACGGTTTCCTTTTTAAAGGGAATCAACTGTGCATCCCCCAAATTTCTCTGAGGGAGCAGATTTTCAAGAGCTACATGAAGGTGACTTTGGTGAACACCTTGGGCGAGACAAAATGCGGGCTCTTGTTGAGGAGCGGTATTACTGGTCACAATTGGTACGTGACGTGGGTAAAGCAGTGTAGAGTTGTCATATTTGTCAGACCACCAAGGGGCATTCTCAAAATACAGGCTTCTACACCCCGTTACTTGTGTCTGACAGCCCTTGGGAAGAATTATCTATTGACCTCATGCTTGGTCTCCCAAGAACACAGTGCAGCATGGATTTAGTGTTCATGGTGGTAAATCATTTCTCAAAGATAACGCACTTTATCTCATATAAGAAGACCCTCGATGTAACACACATGGTGAATCTATTCTTCAAAGAGGTCGTGTGGCTACATGGGGTTCCTAAGACCAGTACTTCTGACTATGACACAAAGTTCATTAGCCACTTCTGTCGGACTTTGTGGAATCGGTTCAATGTGCAACTTCAGTTTAGTAGTTCCTACCACCCATAAACCGATGGATAAACTGAAGTTGTGAATCGCACGTTGGGAAACCTCCTCCGGTATATTTTAAGTAACAAACCAAAACAATGAGATTTGGCATTGTCTCAAGCGGAGTTTGCATTCAACAACATAGTGAACCGCTCGACAGGGAAGTCCCCGTTCCATATTGTTTGTGGTCGAGTGCCCCGCCACACACTTGACTTGGTCCCTTTGCCCAAGCTCCCGAGCATGAGTGTTGCAGCAGAACATAGCGAACCGAATCGCGGGCATTCATGCATATGTGCAAGCCAAGTTGCAAGCTTCAAACGACAAGTACAAGGAGCAAGCCGACAAGCATCAGCGACAAAAGGTATTCGAGGTGGGCAACCATGTTATGGTACATCTACTCAAGGAGAGATTTCAGACCGGGACTTACAAAATTTTGAAGAATAAGAAGATTGGACTGGTACCAATCCTCCGAAAGATCAATGACAACGCTTACGTTGTTGATCTTCCGGATGACATGGAGATCTCACGTACTTTCGACGTTGCAGACCTGATCGAGTATCATGAGCCGAAGTTGGATGAGAACTTGAGGTCGAGTTCTTTTGAACTGAAGGGGACTGATGTAGAGCGGGTCGCGGACACTTTCATGGCAAAGATGGACTAGAGAAGGCCCGATCGGAGGCGGAAATGATTCGGACTGTCAGAACCTTAAAACAGTCATATCTCGCAAACCGGAATGAGTTTTTCGACGTATCATATATTATTTTGGGGTAGGAGAAGCTACTTTAGCCAACCAACCTGTTTTCGCGGGTTTCCTACACCGGATTTGCAAGATTCCATCAGATCAACGATCAAAAGTCCCTTTTATTTTCGTTTTTACTATAAATAGGAAGTTTTAGTTTGATTATAACTTTTGATCCTATGAGTTTTAGGAGTCGTGTCGTGCCCAACATGAAAAGGGCTTAGAAAAATTAGGAGAATAACGTGGTTAGGCCAAATTGGACACTTACTATTTTTCACCGAAAACCATGAAGTCTAGTAGGAATGGTGACCGTTTATAAATAGTAAGTTTACAATTTATAGTAAGTCACGTTTTTAGGGAGTTTGAGTTAGAATTTGAGTCTAAAACTTCGTCCTAGGTTTGAGCTCATTATTTAAAGGATTGTAAATTCGTTTCTTATCATCAATCAATTTATTTTCGAATTTATTAAAAATTATTTCGAGGAAACTCTATGAGGAATCCAGAGAGGAACTCTATGAGGAATCCAGAGAGCTCCGTGGATTCGGAGTAGTTATCCCTGAGGAAGATGGTAATCGACCTCATCACGTCCTTCCCTGTGTCATAAGGTCATGAGTATGCTCACACTTGTGGAAGAGGGGAGTAAAACCTTGAGTTTATGTTCATTAGCAGATATGCCATTAACCCACATGGACACACTTACATTAGAACATGCAACTTTATCATTTCAGGCACAATGTTGTTGCTTTTCCATGATTTTTTATTTTTTTTTTTTTCAATCAAGCTGCAAGGATCCATTGTTACTATCTGAATTCTGAAGAACTTCTTTCATTAAACAGATGAAAACTTCTTAGCCATCAGAAAGAAGGAAAAAAGATGCCCATCAGAAAGTTCATATAATAGGGAGTGGCATTGCCACATAAGATTTGATTTCAAGATACTGATTGTTCAAAACTCTGATACTTTAAGTTAGAAATTACAGACTAACAAAAAAAAAAAATGCCACTTCAAACAACCTAGCCAGTCAAAGATCAACCAGTCAATTGGATTAGAAGCAACAGCCAAAAAAACATAAAGCAGATGATGGAGATCATATGGTTGCTGTCCATATAAAACAGTCATGATATAGTGCATAATATACAGCCCCAAAATATCCTCAATTCCACATTAATAAGTCTACATAATACAAGCATTCTATCTTTCGAAAAAATAATAATTACTATAAAACAAGCATTCTCTGGTAGACAATTGTTATTTAACTCACTCTAGGTCACCAGTCTACCCTCACTATATAAAAAAAGGGGCGATGGATGAGCAATGAACCTAGATTCCGCAGCAGAATTTCTTCTAGAACTTCTGACAGATAAACGTAACAGAAAACTCAGGTCCAAACCATAATAGAAAGGTGGTGGTTTGACATTTTTGTCCTTCTCCGGACTGTTTCCCACACTCTCGCTGCCAAGAGAATCATCCGAAGCTAAAGGCTGCAAGCTGTCTGTGAGATCTTCTTCAGATACTGCCAAAGATGGCGCACTGTTTCCCTTGGATTCTGGCGATTGAGTAAGGGAATAATCAATTCGCATCTCCTCTAAAATGCTTTTGTGTTCAGCATGAATAATGGAGTCCAAGCATCTAAATCATAAACAACAATGTTAGGTACTTGCCATTCCAAATCAAATAAAATAACATTAATGTATAAGACTAATGACCAAAAAAGAAGGCGCTGGTGGAATAAATAAAATGAATTTTTAATAGTAGAAAATCAATAACAAGACATTGGGAGATATAGCAAACAAAATAATTTTCAAATCTAATTTAGGCTGCAATGAGAGATTTCTAAATTAGAGAAGCTCGTATTGGTTGATGAAAACATGTTTAAGCAGAGAAAACCTTTGTGTCAAAGACTTTCTTCTTTCTTAACCACCAGTTCACCTATACCCATGCACACAGCACACATGAATAAGGATACAGACCAAACATCAGGTCGGACCCACAATGTATCTCTTCTTGTCCTAACTGACGGAGACAAAACTAAAGTTAGAACTTACAAAGACACTTGGATAAAGTCATCGATGCTTTCCTGCGACTCGAACATAGAGAGTATACCATCGAGAAGCTCTGACTTGGAAACCGAAATATATCTCTGCCTCGGCACATGAATTCCGGATATCCGCTTCTCTTCCTTGTCTCTGTTCGCATCTATACCGCCATGATCGATGCTTTTCTTATCCACTCTATAATCCTCGTTGCCCGAAGAAGAGTCTTCAATCAACGGCTGAGATTCCGAAGGATCGGCAGGGAATTCGGAAGATCCTTCGATCTTAGGGCGAGACTCCGAGGGTTCGAAGGGGAATCTCGGAGATTCTTCAATCTTCGGCTGAGATTCCAAGGGTTCGAAGCGGAGAGAGCGAGGGATTAGGAAAGCATTTGAGCGATGGTGGGAGGGAAATGAGTGATTTGAATGGGAAGAGAAGGGTTTGAGAGTGGAGGAGAGGATTTGGGAGGAGAACATGAGGAAGGGTTTGGATTTTGAGAGGGTTTTTTTTTAGAGAAGACGAGAAAGAATGGGAGAAGGAAGCGTTTCAAGGCCTGCTTCTTTACCAGTTTTTCGCGCGAATGTAAGAGAGAATCGGGAGTTATGGCTTTGGGAAACTAACGGCCAAGAGCGAGCCACACGTGTCGAAGATGGCGTGGAAAGGATGGTATTGGGCTCGGCTGGCCCAACGGAATCCGGGCCAGGCCGTCATGGGTCTCATTTTAAACCCTGTGGCTAAGCTCGAGAAGACTCCGCTCTATGTTGGGAAACCATTCATCTTCCTTCCTACGGGTAAAATTAATGAGATTAATTATATAAAAATATTTAATGGATAATAATCATTTCCAATTGCGGCAGGTAAATCATGAAACGTGTAGAGTACAAGAGACATTTTTTTTACATGAAAAACCGTGTGAAGAGAAAAATCATGGGATATAGCACAATAAAATGTAATATAATAAAAAGTTATGAAAGTACAAACCTTACCATCCTAACTAATTCAATCATTAATGTAACAACCTCTCTTAGATACCCAAAATACAATAGTCAATTGTGAATTAAATAACAATAAAATAAATAATTTTTTTCATCAACTAGGGATTGTACAAAACCCCCGACATAATCTTTAGAGAAGGCAATCGAAGAAACCAGCATTGTTGATGGAAACTCACAAATCCATAGACGAATATTTCAGTCGGTGGTAGAAGGCTCTTGATCTTATTCTTCTACAAAACTCATTAGAAAATATTTCAAAATTGTGAATTACCATGCATTAACTAATTATGCATCCAGAGCAACAACTCTCATCACCAATGGTCAACTGATGAGTTGTGGAAAAACTGGGTAGTGTCATATACCTAATTAATAATGTATTGTGCCCATCATTAATTTCAACTGGCTAGGCATCACATGAGTCTATAATACTAATAAGTATGCATATATCTTTAGTGAAATTCCAATGATACTTACATTATATCTCTCTTAAATGCTAGATGAAATTCAAAGCCATTTTTTTCTGAGAGTGGAGATATCTACAGTCAATCACACATACCAACAAAATTCATAAGAGAACAATGATAATTGTGGAGTAAAGTTAATGTTGATGCAGAAATCTAGTCGCCCCTTCTCCTGGTCCTTGAACCTGCACAAAGAGCAGATGAAGAAGACCTTGGCTCGTATGTCGAGGACCCTTCGATGACAAAGTCAGGAAGCTGGGTCTAGTTAGATACACAGGGGTTGGAGCTAGAGATTGTGTGTATCTCTTCCTTTGAAGTCCCTCCCTTATATAGGTGGGAAGAGGTGGTGGCATAGAGGGGGTTCATTCCTACTTTGGCGGAGACAGAATCCTAATAGAATTCTGGATTTACGTATGCGGATCCTTCTAGACTGTTGGTGGAGAGATCCGCGATGGAGTTGATCTCCGTGATTCTCAGCGCGAATCATGGGTTAGCTACATTTGGTTGAGCTTGGCCTAATGTCGATCGCATGCCCTGGTCGGTCACGCTTAGTCGAGGCCATATCGTGCCAATGTAGGGTGTGGCCCTCTTATTGAGGTCGGGCACAACCTCCTTGCTGAGGTCGGGCGCAACCTATCTGTTTGCAGTCAATCTGAGGTCAGGCACGTCCTAATCCTTGAGGTCGAGCTCAGTCTCTCGTCCGAGGCTGAGCTCGACCGTTGGATTATACTCGTGGTTTATTAGGGTTCTTGACCTGGCTAGCTGACCATAGGTCGGTGTATTTCCCCTATAACAGTAAGCCCCCCTACTAACCAGTTCGCGTAGTGGGCTGGATAAGTAGTGAATGCTTTTGGCCAGGTTGGGCCCAACATTAGGTCGAGCCAAGACTTGAACAATGATTTGTAGGTGATAGGTTGGAGGTCGGGGGGAGATGAAGCGATGAAGTGGCTGAGCGACGTTATCGATGATGGGAGTGACAGGAGGTCGGCGATCACGAAGCTCGAGGCATGGGCCTCATGATGGTGAATATTGATGGTGGCGTTCGGCTTACTGATACTCGTTGTGTGCCAGCTGTCCTTGGGGCGGGGCTCGAGGTGTCCGTACGCCATGCGTCTCGATAATAGGGCGTTAGCGTACGACGTTACGCCTCCGCGTGCTTGGGCGCTGATGGGGTGCCCAGAGATCTCCACTTTTCTCATTTTTATCTTCAATCTCCCAGAGCAGGTGATTTTCGGTAAGTCGAAAATCCCTCCTTTTCTCTTCTTTCCAACAATTTTTTCCTATTCCCGACCAGGTTTGTCCTTTTCCGACTTGTATTTTCCCTTTCCGGCATAGTTTTTGCTTTCTTGTTTCTAGTTGCGTCAGGATGTTGGACTAGTCTATGGTCAGGTCAGTTTCAGGGGCTTATCATAACTATTCATCCTATTCCCCCGAGGACAGTCATCCAAACAGGGTCATCCCGTCCTCTTCAGATGTGGGGGACATGGAGGTCAGGTTCCCAGGGCTGAGTGACAATGGAGCTCGACCGGGGTCAGGTGGTCCAACGGTTGCAGTAAAGGAGATCGGCCCCTTCGGCTTTGTCATGTCTGAGGCCGAACTCCTCTGGATTAGGGCAGATTATCAAATTCCTGAGTCTATAAGTCTTCGGCCCCATAGTTGGGGGAAGTTCCCGATAAGCCTCGGGCGGGCGACCTAGCTGTCTATGTTGTGGCTCTCCAGTGCGGCCTCCACCTCCCTTTGTATCCAGTGATACAGATGAAGTTGTAGTAATGGGCGCTTTAGTTGAAGTAGAAATATGCCAATATGTCCTAGAGGGGGGTGAATAGGACTATTATAAAATTTTATATCAATTTAAAATCCTATCACTCTAATCCTAACAGTAAGCATTCATTAGGATTATTCAAAAGTAACTATATTGGCTTCCAAGCCCGGTAGAGGATCCAATCACAAACTATTTGAGAAATGAACAATGTGCAAATTAGTTTATGATGGATATGACTGTATGTGTATGTGAGGTGTGATCTCAAATAATCAAATATGAAAATACTTAAGAAAATCACACAAGTAATGGAAGACAATAGCAATCTCAAACACAGTCATTTTTATAGTGGTTCGACTACTTGTCTACTCCACTCCTGGCAACCACACTCAACCCTTGAGTGTACCTGATTTCATTAAGGAGGTTTCACACGGTTCACCTCAAACTCGAGGTTTTAAATCGGGTTCACCTATAACCAGTACAACCTACACCTAGGCTAACAGTTTATGCTCCCACGAGCAAGGGTCAACACATAGCACCCGATTTTAGGCACACTGGCTAAGGATCCTGTCACGCCCCAAATCCGGAAATCGGATTCACTGAAATCCCTATCACCGAATCTGATGCTGACAGCCTCCGTAGTACCCCATTCTCGGCTCCTGGCGTCCATACGCTAGATTCCGATCCTGGGATCCTACAAGGAGGGTTTTTTTTTTTCCAATGGACATTTAACTCAAAATAAGCATAACCACAAGATTACCCAATTCACAAAGGCAACAGCAACATCACATATCCACTAATATAATCATTTGAGCACAATGCTGAAAGAGAAATACATAAACCGAAAATCAAGCTCCAGAGGACCGCTGCACGCTCCGAGCTTGACACTGCTGCAACCTAACATCACATGCACGCATCTATCGTGCATAAGCTTATAGAAAGCTTAGAGGGTGGTGTAAGTGTGTGCACAAGGTAAGTGCCAAGTAAGCAATATCAGAGTAATCAGAGTAAGCGGAAATACTAACAATAGCATGAATTATCCGAGTAAACAACATTATTAACAAGGTCATAAATCATACGATAACAGAGTAAGCAAAAATATAGACAAGTCCATGAGTCAATCAATATCAGAATACGCATTATATAACATCTATGCAAATGAGGAGTCATAAAGAGCCAAACATCAGATGTGAAGGATGCGATGCAGTACGCAATTCCTGATGAGTGCATGAATACCATCAGTCGTATCTAGACCATATAAATGCATAAACATAGTAACCCAGAATGCCATATGCAGTAGATGTAATGCACTATGCGGTGCGAATGGAATGACCATGCTGAAGTGTGAAGTCGGGATGATAGTACGTAGTATCTCAGGCTATGGGGTCCATCACAAGGGCCTTCTATCCAAACCAGTCCCATACCTAAATTTGGATAGTCAGACTCCGTGTGGTAAACTCCTGATCTCAGGTTAGTCGCGCGCCCCAACCGAAATCCTTGCCATAACGAAGGCACACAACAATTAGTTGCGCACTACCAGCCCGAGTGGATAGTGAATGAATGAATGAATGAGCATGCAACTCCTACTCAATAAGTCCACATATCAGTACAGTTCATCTCTGGGATCATCACCGGGGTTTAGTACACTCCAAATGACACTGTCTCTCTCCAAGCAGCACAGTCCAAGTGAGCGTAAGAAACCTCACTATCCGCCTGGCCAATAGTCAGCCAATACCTATCCGGCACGTCGATAGCGAACCCATTTCCGAGCTGGTCAAACTCAGCCTAGTAATGCCCCCTGCTCTCGGGCGAGTAAGGCCACCACTCCTTTCCAACCGACCACGACACAGTGGGAGACGCGGCCTCCTGGTATTCGGCCCTCATGCGCTCATATATCCACTCGGTCTCGACGTTGGAGTCATCTCCTGGCCACGGAGGTTTAGAGATTTTCACCCAGGGACATCTATGGTGCCCGTATGCTAGAACCAAATATTTCCGGTGTCCCGTCTGGCCGTCCACGATATGCCTGTGGAGGCTACGACCCTGATGTCGCTAGGGCGTACAATAATCATAATGCAAGATGCATGAATCATACAATCCAGGCATGCATCAATCCTGCGCATACCATGCACTCATGTGAGATGACCTCCGCCTATCAGGGAGTCTCATAACAACACACTCAATGACATATGCAATGATCAACCACAACTCATAACAAACATGCAGATAATGCGTATGGGCATGTATCATGATGCTATGCCATCACCTACTCATAATCGGTATTAATAACCGGCACCGACAATTGGCATCGATAATGTGGACATTTAACCAACATTGCCCCTAAGGAATGGCCCACATAGAGCCTAACATGCAATGGGCCCACGGCCTCACATAAAGGCCTAATATTCAACATAGTGGTCCTTACTTACAGGCCACCTATACACAATAGGTGGGCCCTGCTCATGGGCCTCAAATACATGACATGTTGGCCCCACACATGGGTCTTAAATATATCAAATGGGCCATGCATCATGGGCCTAATGCATATCCCAATGGGCCTTGCCCATAGGCCACAAATACATCACAGTGGGTTCCATCGCCTAGCCCTCAAATGCATCACAATGGGCCTCATATTCACCACATTGGGCCTTAAACACGGGTTGAATACACATCACAACGGGCCTCAAATATGGGCCGCATATACATCACATTGGGCCTCGACAATCGGAATCGGCAATCAACCATGATAATCAGAATCGACAATCGGCCACGGTAATCGACCTCGATCAGTAATCGGTCAATCGGCCACGACAAACAGAATCGGCAATCGGTCACATCAATCGACAATCGGTCAATCGGCCACGACAAGCAGAGTCGGCAATCAGCCACGTCAATCGATAATCGGCCACGATAGGTAATCGGTCACAACAATCGGCCTCGATCAGTAATCGCTCAATCGGCCACGATAACCAGAGTCGGCAATCAGCCACGTCAATCGATAATCGGCCACGATAGGTAATCAGTCACAACAATCGGCCTCGATCGGTAATCGCTCAATCGGCCACGATAACCAGAGTCGGCAATCAGCCACGTCAATCGATAATCGGCCACGATAGGTAATCGGTCACAATAATCGGCCTCGATAATCGGGACCAATGATCGGTATCGACAATCGATACCGACAACCATCACATAAACAGGGGGGTCCATAGATGAACAACCCATCAACCACAATATAAAGATCGGCCCTCGGCCGTGGGTATATCAAATCCTGTAACACGGAGCCATCTGCTCATGGTAAATGGGGCCCACTTATTTGGGTTAACCCACTAAGAGAATGATGAGAATGGGCCTAACAAAGCCTGAGGGAAGGTCACAATGTGGACATTAAACCATCATTGCCCAACAATGTGGCCATTTAACCAACATTGCTCCCAAGGAGTGGCCCATACAAAGAATTCATACAAAACTTAACGGGCCATACATACATCGCACTGGGCCTCAACCAAGGGCCTTAAATACATCACAATGGGCCTTACTAAATGGGCCGAAAATATATCACAATGGGCCATGTCCCATGGGCCTCAAATATATCACGATGGGCCTCAATCCACGGGCCCTTATACATCACAATGGGCCTTAACCCATGGGCTTAATATACATCACAGGTGGGCCCTACACATGGGCCTCAAATACATTACCATACACATCGTAATGGGCCGCATCTCAAGGGCCACATAAACATCGCATCGGGCCTTATCATATGGCCACAATTACATCATAATGGGCTTCATCAATGGGTCTCCTATAAATCAAGTGGGCCTCACACACAACCAATGGGCCTCACATACTTCAAATGGGCCTTAACATATGGGCCGGATATGCATCACAATAGGCCACATCCATGGGCCAAAAATACACCATAATGGGCCTCGATCACATCAAATGGGTCGAATCAAATGGGCCGGTACAAGTGGCCCGAATCGATTGGGTCGATCAAATGGGCCGAATCAAATGGGCCGAGTTGAATAGGCCGAGTCAAATACATCATGTATATAAAAAAATAAATCATATCCAAAGGATCATATGGACCATACCACAAATGACAATGGTGACAATGATTTCCACCATTAAATTTCCAGTGGGCCCACCATAGTATTTACTTTTCAATCCAGCCTGTGCATAAGGTCACGAGGACCTGAAATGGGAGGTAAACAATTATCATATTGGTCTAAAACTCTATAACCCAAGAGGGTTTCCATGGTGGACCTTCAAACCCACTGTTCTTTGTAGTGTGGTCCACCTGATAATTGGACCTGTCTTAATTTTAGTCGCAAGCCTTGAGACGAGCTAGCCAAATGGATGGACGGTTAGGATGTAACATAAACATCAGAGGGACCCACAAAGCTTGCTGCCGAGATGTAGCAGTTGTGGTTGTAGGCCCACCGTCCATTAGACGGACGGTGTGGATTGCAAATGATGGACGGTAGGGATACAATACGTGCATCATGGTGGCTGCCCAAAATCCCCGCACGTGCATCATGGTGGCTGGTCAAAACTCCAGCACGTGCCTGCAAGATGGATGGATGATTTGGATATTAAGCCAGCTACACCGTCCAACAACTTGACGGTGCAGATAACACCATACATCATGGTGGGGTTCACGCAGTGGCCCACCCCTACTACATTATATATATATGCGTATATACCAATGGCAGGGATTGCCCAGACCCACCATCCAGACCCATCTGAACGGTGATGGTTTATATATTAAAGTATATATTAAAGGTGGCCCACGTGGGAGTGGCCCACCATATCATTATTTAATATTATATAATATAATAATATATATATCTCATATACAATACAGTAAGTGGCTCTCACGTGGATGTGGCCCCACCACAATATATTATTCAAATATAAAGTATTATATTATATAATAATATAATATATCATATACAATGTATTAGTGAGTGTGTGGGAGGGTGGAACTGTACGTCAGTGTCCAGCCATCTGGACGGATGGCTGATGGTGGGTCCCACACTGTAACGCCCTGAAAATCGGGGGTCGAGCATAAACTCAACACCCGAGTTCCAGAACATCACTTACGCAACAAAATGAATGATGATTGAATGTTGACTATATTCGTGCATTGAACATGAGTGAGATTAAGCCAAAACAGCATATCATACTCCAGAGACAGTTAAGTTTGCGAGCGGAAGACTGTGATAGATAGATAAAATATAAAACTTATGATGAGTCTCCAGAGTGTGATAACATTACCAGGTTAAATAAATACAAGTGCAGTTCTAAAATTTACCAAATGTGAGGAAGTGTAATGCCTTCTATCCCAAGAACCATAACCCCGTCAATACAATATCAGGTCTTCATTGACCTGCCAGAGAGATACAGATAGGAGAACTCCTCCTATCATCACAGAAGTAGTCCGGCTCTGCTTCACAAGCATCGCCATCACCTGAAATTCAACAAATCTGGTGGGTGTTCGGAACACCGTCCCGTAACGTGGGAGTGAGTGATCAACTCAGTGGAACAATAAGGCATAGGTTAACATGTTATCAATTCAATCAAGCAGTAATGATAAAGCAGTACAAATCAAACAATTCTAACTACTCTTATTAAATGCAAGAATGAAATGACATGATGCTGTATGCCCTTGCCAAACCACCCTCAAGCGACATCATCTTACGTTCGCGAATGCTTACTCCCTCAGTGCGCCACATCTACAAAGCACATGCGGTGCGATGATGCTCATGATTACCAAGTTTTTATTAGTCCATTTCAAACAGCAGTATTGGGAAACTAAGGTACCTCCCTTGTATCATTCCCAAACATGATCCATTCTAGGGTCGTCAATCCTAGTTATTCTCATACGATGTTATGGTTTGAGAAGCGTAGTGAAGGCATCGCAAAGGGCTCATCACCCGTCAGCGCGGATACAGATCTCACCATATGCGGCTCAATTGCTGGCCGTCAGCTCGAGTACAGGTCTCACCGTACTCGGCTCAGTCACTAACCGTCAACTCGAGTACAGGTCTCACCGTACTCGGCTCAACTCACACTCTAGTTGCTGTGAAAGACTCGTCGCCAATCACAGACCCTTGGAGTGTACTCGATGATACTACGGAGGACTCGTCGCCCGTCAGCACGAGCACAGATCTCACCGTACTCGGCTCTCGCCGAGGTATCGACAGCTCGAATACAGTGTCCCATACCACCGTATTCGACTCACGAGTTGGTTGCGCAATGGTCACTACGGGGAGGCACATGGCCCCAGCGTAGGCCGACAGCTCGACCACGGTGTCCCATACCACCATGCCCGGCTCATGCGTCTTAGCGGATCGAGGTACCATGGTTAAAAGGGGGTTTCATTGGTAAGTTTGGTACCCTAGGTTCAAGCAGTAGCGTCCAAACAGGGTGAACATGCATAAGACAGATCGGGTTACTTGACGAGCTCGACTAGCACGATCGCCCGTTGAGCTGCACGACATGAAGTGCATAAACAACTTCGTGTGGCCTAGCCACTGCCGACAGGCAACGCACGACTCGAGTTCGTCGAACACATCCCACGTGGCAAATGAATCTCAGCCACGAGTTCAATCTCGTTACCGATTGCCTGGACTATAATCATAGCCCTAAACACAATCAATTACAGAGATATAAAGCAGTAATAGATCAGGATTCAAATCATACAATCAGTCTGGTATTATCCGTTTAGGGCTGCCAGGGCTGTTGCACGCACTCGTTGCTCCGCTCCCCCATCACCCATGACGGATCATACAACGTAAATATAAATTTAAACATATGCATTACATAGTTAAAATCATAAAGCAGTTGAGCATGTTATGAATCACAACACAAGCATGAGTTTGTACATGTTCAATTCCTAATCACACAACTATCAAAGGAGATCATACACATAGTTAAAAGAGGTTGAGAATCATATCTCAACACCCTTATACTTTACAATTTGCTAACTACTACTCATTCAGACATTTCAAGAATCACTTAAACAAACATACATCAACATACACGACATATGTCGATCACATAGGCATTAGGCCAAATCCTTTCACTAGGGAGTTGCCCCAATCATAACACGCGTACACCCACGACGGATAGTCATGGCAAGCAGGAATCCAAGTTCCATATTCATTCAGTCATTTCCACAAACACTTGGGCCACACATTTAGCACATATAGTGTATATTGGTCGTGGCGTGACTTAGGGCAAATCCTTTCGTCAAAGGGGGTATCGCCCATACATCAATCATGAATCCATGACAATTAGTCATGGCGAGCACAAATGAGAATTCTATACTCATTCAGCCATTTCCACAAACACTTAGAATACACTATTACAACATACATGGTGTATGTTAGTAAAACATGTATTAGGGTTATCCTTTAGCCAAACGAGTATTTTATCCATGTATACCATAATCATACTACAAATAATCATGACAATTATATTTCCAAAATCCGCACATATGCGGTATTTCTAAAATACGCAATTTCAACATACATGACATTTACACATGAACATGTATTTTTGCGATCCCTTTCGCCAAACTAGCATTTTATCCACACATGATATAATCAAACATTAAATAAACATGTCAAACATTTTCCCAAGAAAAATACGTATATGGTATTTCTACGTATATCTAGAGTATGTGAAAATCCATATTCTTTATCGCTAATCGAAACAGGAAACGGAAAGCACTTTGTACATGTGCATTTGCATGCAGATCATGAATCTATCATTATCTGACATTGAAAGCGTTGAAAAACGTAACTTATACGCTTAAAGTCCTCACCTCAGCCCTTGGAATTCCAACAAATCAGCAAGGGTGTTGGAGCTTCCGTATACGGGAGTTTCCTAGCCTAAAGACCGCATTCGATTAGTCTTTCCATAACCTATCACTAATCAAGCTCAAATCAGACCTAGGGTTAGGGTTTCTTACCTTCAAATGGGGTGGAAACCGCCGGGAAATCCCCTGGAATAGGGCGGTGTAGGCCGTGGGAGGAGTGGAAGCAGCAGGAGGAAGATCGGCTTCGATCTCCAAGCTTTTCTCTCTCTTTTCTCTCTTTCTCTCTAAGGGTTTGGACCCAAATTCGTATGGCTGTGAGAGGGGCTGTTCTAAGCCCCTTTTATAGCCAAAAACATGTCCAAAACAGACTCAGGTTCAAGGGTGGCTGCATATGTAGGCAGTTCGCCACTTTCCAAGCTCAAAAGGTATGTTCTGGTGGCCCTCTTTGAGCCAAACGTCAGACTTAAGATCACCATCTACGGATCTACGTGGGATTACGTTTTCGACTCGATCGGATTCCCAGATCGCACGTGGCGGACCACTTTCAGTTCAACGGTCAGTGGGCCACGATCAGAAATTCTGCGTACATGTAAATGTTCTTGAAATTTTTCTTAATCCGAGGGTGTAATTTGGTCTGATTCTGACGGTCAGGTTGCTTAATACTGACGCGCAACCGAAAGATGCCAGATCACTATTCCAGATATTTTTATTTGGGTGGGAATAGTGTTTTTCACACTCCCTCGCTCCGGAGTGAAAACAATGGCCGTGGGACATCGGAATCGCCTGATTTTTGAGATGATTGTCAAGCCCAGTGGGACGGTCCTGGTTCCTTAGCTTCGTGTTAATCGGACTCCCGATGTGCGATCTAGACCTCATACGAAGTTTCGTTTCAGTCCCGAGAGCAGACGGGTAATGAGTTCGGTTCTAAACTTTAGGGTAACCTAGAGTCACATGTTTTACAAGTTTTGGGTCTTGCAGATCGTATTTAAAGCGATCCCAACGGATTTCATGGCTAGTCGAGTTTGCACTTAGTTAACTTTGTTAAATTTCTAAAGGATTTAATCCTAATTATTTTCTGGTTGAGATGGTACTTAGGCCTTTGTAGTTTGTATATAAAGTGATCCAAGTTTTACTACTTAGCTAGTTTAAGTTAGTGTCTAGGGCGAAAGTGCTTTGAAAAATTGAAAGCACAAGGTAGTAAAGGGGTGGGATTTGTGAAGGAAATGGGTTCAGGAGCGATTTTAGACTGTGGGATTTAGTTTTGACAAGTTGATAAGGTCTTAGGATCGACCCATTGCCCTAGAACGTCTAATCCCAGGTTGGCAAAAAATCCGGGATGTTACACACACTTTTGGACGGTTGTGATGTAACACATACATCATTTGGTGGGGCCCACAGATCTAACTGATGGTCCAGCAGTTATATGTTGCTGGACGTCAAACTAATGGACGGTGATGGATTCATCGTACACATGAAGTGGGTCCACACGTGTGGGACCCACCAGGTTAGCTTGTTAGTGTACATACACGCCAGTACACACACTCCATGTTAGCCAGCCCCACTAAGACCTCGAGTGTTGAAACGAGGCATCTCCACTCGGTCTGCCTGCGAGTCCAGATGAATGGACAGTTTGGATGAAAGACACGTGCATCAAGGTGGGTCTGGAGGTTGGGCAGCAACCTGCTGCCGCACATGGAACGTTGGATCTGCCTCCTAGTTGGGGCCCATGACCTGGCTAGCATGGGAAAAATGGATGGACGGTGCGCATGTACGCATTTGCAGGAAGGTGGGTTCCGCGCATGTGGCCCACCAACGTCTGGATCAGTCTGATATTTGTGGTTTCCTCTTCAGTAGAACTTGTTGCTAGACAGTAGACTACTCAGCTGTTAGCGGCCCATCTGGCCCATAGTCGGATGGCCAGATGATGGACGGTGAGGGTATTAAATGTATACATTTCAGTGGGGTCCTCACGGGGACTGCAAAGCTGGAGATCCAGTTGATATTTGGACATCCCCACCATCGAGACAGTCCAACTGGACAGTCAGTCTAGCAGGGTGGACAGTAAGGCTGTCCCAATTGTTGGACGATCTGGATCGCCCATACATGAGTTGCTTAGGTGGGCCATCATACCAAAAAAAAAAAGAGAGAATGAGAGAGAAAAGCACCCACCACTAAATCGACTCCTCCTTCCTCCAATAGGTCTTAGAGCTCAAAGTAAAGAATTTCAACGGTTGAGATTGGTTTCGAAGGGTGGATATGAGAGATAGAAAGGTGGGCCACACTAGCTCCTCTCATGGAGCCATGGACGTTGGGTGCTCCCATGGGGTGTTGTTTGAAAATGGAGAGAGAAAATGAAAGGGAGAGAGGGGTGATGGGAGAGGAGTGATGGAAGAGAGGGATGGATGGGTGTACTTGGGTAAGGGATAAAGTTGACTTTTAAGGGTTGCTTTTGTACTTAGGGATGGGATAGATTAATGTGTGTACTTTGACAAGTGAAGTGATTGATGTGATGTATTTTCTAGGGATTGCAACGCGCGGCGTTTTTTCCTCGAACTAAACGCAAGCCGACATCTTCTAGCCTGGGTATCGGGTCGGTGCGTGAGTCGCGGCATTGGAACCGCGGCGACGGCGCGGTCGCCAAGGTATAGGTTTTGGGTCGAGCCGACTTTGGCATACAAGTCTCGTCTTAGGATCATGCGCAACGTTGGCTTTAGGTCGAGGATTGCTGAAATTCGACCGGAAGGATCGCGGAAGCCTTCGGAACAGTACGGACTAGGATACGGGTCTTACAGATCCACATAAGGAACCTCACTATTTATGCTCCCACGAGCAAGGGTCAACACAACGCACCCAATTTTAGGCACGTTGGCCAAGGATCCACTCAAGGAACCTCACGTTTATGCTTTTTACAAAGCAAGGGTCAACACAAAGCACCCACCACGTACACACCCGCCGGAGGCCTCCTAAAGGACTTGCAAGGGGTGAGAAACACCTTAGACCCAATCCTACAAAGGAATGATTACAAGGGTCCTCTGGACTCTAATAACTTACAGATAAGCAGATGAGCCCCTTTCAGCACGTTGTCGAAGATCTCCTACTTTGTTAATGAAGAATCTTCTGCTTCCTTGAACCACAAATTAGAAGATGTACCAATGCATGGCGATGGGTTGGGTCAAGGTTATAATGGAATCCTACTCTATTGAATATTTTCCTATAAGGGAGATAGAGCGATTCCAATCATCTATGCATTCAAGGCATCCCAGCTTAATGATTTGTCATTAAGATGGTAGCTGGAGGATCCTTGAATGCGGAAGTTCATTCCCCAATCCACTCTATTGAATGTCAATGATGAGGGTGGATTGGAGGATGAACTTCCATGAGAGAAAGGGCTTATCTAAGGTTACACACTCAAAAGAATCTTCTTTCTCTACCAGCAACTAAGGGCAAGCTCTTAATAAATAGGTAAAAGGTTCTAACGGATATAAAACAGTCACATTTATGACAGAGTTCGATATCATCGAGCGGGGTCGATATCATCGAGCGTATACTCTCGATTGCATCGACTGGCAGCTCGATGACACAAACTCAAATGTCATATGCTTTTGAAACCTTTTGCCAGCTGATCGAGGGCATCGAAACATGTGTCGATATCATTGGATTTCGAACTCCGATTACATCGATATGAGGTTCAATTCCTCGAACTTGCCTTTGAAATATATCAGGTCTAAGATATGAAAGAGGCACACTCAGTATCATCGGAATTTGAATGTCGATGATATCGAAGGCAGTGTCGATGCATCGATAAATCCAAAGGATTTTCCAGTAAGCTTGCTGGACAGGTTATGTCCTTTCTCGATGCAATTGACCCTGTCTTGATATCATCGATATTTGAATATCAATTCTATCGAGTACGCCTCGATCCAAGATAAAAACCACCTGAAAATATTGTTAGTTGACTGTGTGTCCAAGACCGATATCATCGAAGGCCTTTCGATATCATCGATATTTGAATTCCAAGGATATCGAGGAGAACTTCGATATATCGAAGATTTTATGATTTTCCTTAGAAAAATAGGGACACAATATCTCTGCTGTCGATTTTATCAAGTCAACTTCGATAGACTCGAGATTTAAATTTCGATGATATCAATACATCGATAATTTCATCCAGAAGTATATGCGGTTGCTGGACAACTTATGTCCTCATTCGACACCATTGAGTGAGTTTCGAGGACATCGACAACACTTCTCGATTATATCGATCAGACTATCGATAAATCGACAGAGGTAGAAAACTTAGAGATTTTCTGAAATTCTGAAAAAGTTTTCTAACCCAAAAACCCTAAGATATTCTAATCAATTTTAAGGGTTTTAATTACCTGGTGTTTTAGGACATGGGATGTGAAGCTTAGATTTAACTGTGATGAGTTCGGGTACACATCCAGTTGAGGCAGACGGATTGATTGATCTTCCTATGGAGCTTCTCTGTCTAGCCAACTTAACACGCACACAAATTGACAAACCAGGGCACTTTCAATCTCCCTATTTGTCAATTATGTGCCAAAATACCAAAACACCCTAGAACAATATCTAGATAAACACCCTAGAACAATATCTAGACAAACACCCTAAATTGTGTGTACATGCACTTTACACAATTTTACAATATCTAGTTCACAGATACAAATATTCAGAAGTTGCTCCCCCTAACAACAATCTCTCCCCCTTTCTCCTTGCAGCTACTCCCCCTAACACCTGCATCCCCATTCACATGCACAAGCGGATACACACACTTTTCCTGTCGGGGTGTTGATATGTTCTCCCCCTTTTTGTCAATCATTGGCAAAGGTAAATATAGCAGTTGATATTGACTGAAGTGGATAATATGGGAGAACCGCCATTCAGGAAGCATACACAGATAGTAGATAGATGTAAAACAGACATTTTAGTATAGAAACCATGTATGTATAATGAGGACATAAAAAAATGCAGTGAAATAAGCAGATAAGATGGAGATAACCACATCTTTTATAGAAACACTTAGGTAAACCATGTCTAGGGAGAGCTGTGATTTTTACAGACAATAGCATTATAGACATAAATCCTAAAACCAATGCATAAGTGATAAGGAATATGCAGAAGTAAGTAATCACAGTTGAGACCAGTATTCCACAGACTTAGACGCATAATTGATAGCAAATATATATATGAATTATCAATCGGCTACCAATAGAAATATCCAAAAGGAAGACTGCCCAAGCTTGGTAGTATTGTAACATTCATCCCAGACCAACAGACACAATTAGCCAGCCCATCCATGGGCATACAAAACAGAGTATTTTCCTTTCTCAGAGGATATCACAAAAAAAAAAAAAACTTGTCAAGTTTTTGCAAGACAGTAATTCATCACACACACAAATATGCGCGTAGGACATCCAAAAAGATATTTTATGCCCTAAGCATCCCAGGGAGACTCTAGGTATGTGATGAATGGAATGACGCACTACGGATAACGAAAGTTTGGGTAAGCTTATGGCGTAGGTAGTGAATCCAAAATTTGTTTTATAGCACGTTGCAGAGCCACCAGTATGTTTGATTTCTGAAAGACAGGCTTCACAATAATCAAGTCGCTTCAGCATGTGAGATTGTACATCCAGAGGGTGTTCCACAATGTCCTGTTCGGTGAAAGCCTTAATTCTATTGACAGAAGCTGGGCTGAGCACTAGATTGCCTGAGGTTGGATTGATTTTTCCACCACGAAACACATTGTCAATGATATTCAAGTTGCAAATGTCTTCGTAGTTGAACCAGGCACACAGGTGCGGGAGATCATTAGTAGATGGCAACCCAATCTGTCGAGAAAGCTTGGACATAAGACACAGGAACGGAAGTGTAGTGATGTATTCTTCTATGATCACACGAATTAACTGTTGTAGAAGAAGAGTGGGTAGACACACTTAAATACCTTAATGAACATCATACAGAATGTTGAGAATGTATGGAGAAAGTTTGTTGCCAGAAACTTCACAAGGATAGACATTTGAGCTGAAGATGCTGTGAAGAATTTTATAGATAGGATGGAGATGCTTGACATGAAGAATGTTCTTTGCATTTCTAGGTATTGTAGCACCGTTACATAATGCTCGAGTGACTTCTCCCCAAACACCAAGGCCATTCATATTCCGTTCCGATATGGGTATCCTAGTGACTTCTACGCCAACTAGACGACTTATCAGTCCAGGGGTGATGTGCTCAATTCGATTTATGACAGCAACTGAAATGAGCGGAGGATTATTTTCAACGTTGTAGATCAAGTTCAGAAACTGATGCACAAGATCATACTGAAATCCTCCCCCAAAATTCGCAATATTTCCCCACCCAATCTGTTCTAAGAGATTGATGATCTCAAAGGATTCAATGCACTTCCTATGAACAACTCTTTCTGCCACGATTTCTAGATCTGAAAATGAAAATGAGGCAGATGCATTTTTCTTACCTTCCTTGCTCTCAGTTGAGACATTTTGTAAAAGAACCATACCTTTGTCTTTAGACATTCTTGCTTAAGGTGAAGGGAGACTTGAGGTTTAGGTGTTGACAACAGTCAAGATAAGGAAAACTAATCTGGGAGAAGCAAACCCAAAAATGCGGTTAACAGGTGAACCTCTATTTCCGATCTTCTGACTTTTTATTAAGCAGTATCCTTCGATATCATCGAACATAGATTCGATGATATCGATATATCCTTTTTGATATTTTCGATGAAGAGTTCAAGGGAAGACTAACCAACCCGTCGTTTTAGCTACTCGAGAGATCGACGATGGTATCGATTCTCGGTCGATGTAATCGAAAAGTCCATATGATGTATCGACAGACATATCAAAGGTAAATATTTTTCATTTCTCCGCAGATCGACAAACTTTCATGTATAGTGTAATATATCTTTGAATGAGCAATATACATAGAAAAATTTTGTACAAACATTGTACAAATCAAAATTATAAACATTAGAATGTTTATATACAAAAAGATTGAGGTGAGGGACCTCAGATGTATCATTAGGAGCTCAACAAAATTGCATCATTTCAGCAAATATCCAGATCTAGATGCATGATCTGAACTTGTTTTTCCATGCTCAATATTTCTAGGCATAGGAATCATCCTTTCCTTTACCTTTGATGACATAGCAGTGGTTATTTGTGCGAGAACCCTTCATCACTAATTTTCCTGAGAGGTCTAGGATTTCTCATTTTTCTTTCTTGAATGTAACCACATGCTCATTGTCACATATTTGAGAAATGCTTAGAAGATTGTGTATTAATCCTTTTATGCAAAAGGCATTCTCATTTTTAAGCAAATTTATTCTTTTAATAATTCCCTGTCCAATTGCCTTAGCGGTGCTTCCGTCTCCATAGGTGACTATCCCATTATTAAGGTCTGAATAATTTGTAAGGAGAGATTTGACACCTGTGACATGTCTTGAACATCTGTTATCCAGGTACCACTTAGTTTCATTGCCTGGTATATGGTTTGAATGAGTAATCAGACAATTCTTCTTTTCTTTTGGAACCCATTTTGTGATAGGATTTTTGACTATGGTAGATTCAGCCACTTGATTCAGTACTTCCTTCACTCTGTCATTCATTCTAGATGATGATGGATGTGTATTTCTCATATTCCTAGCTGGACACAAGATGTCTTATATTTTCCTAGTTGGTTTGAATTTTTGTCCAAAATTATGTTGTGTCCTCTTATGTGATAAGCATTCAAACTTATAATGACCCGAATCACCACGTGAATGACAAACTAGAGTAGTTCTTGTGTTACTTCCCGAAGTGGCAGATTCTTCAGTCATTCGTGCTGCTTTTCCAGATTTTGTTTTAGATTTTTCATATCTTAAGCCTCTCTTGTCCTTTCCAGGTCTTCCCATACTTAAGAGTTTTTCTAACTTCTCACCACTCTGGGAAAACTTATAGTTTAGCTTAGTGATTTTTTTGGATTCTTTTAAATCAAACAGGAGTGCATTATTTTCATTTTGAAGGAGCATGTTTTTGTTTTTTAATAGCTCAACCAGTTTGTTTAGTTTTTCAGACTCGAATTTAAGGAAGGTGTTGATTCTTTCAAGTCTATCGTTATCTGAATGATATTGCTATAAATCATTGATTAGATGTGTATTAATTTCCAGAGTTTTATCCAAATAATTTTACAGCAATTCCTTTTTGTTTTCAGATATTCCAAGCCTTCTAACAATGTTGATGCTATGGATGTAAAGTTCATTATAAGCATCTTGTAGTTTATTCTGTTCTTTTTTTTTCTTCATTTTCACTTTCCTTATTATCTGTTGGAAATGATTCAGTGGCTTGCAGTTCTTCCTCGTTCTCAGTTTCATTAGGAATGATTGGAGTAGTGGAGACCATAAGAATTTTCAAAGATTTCTGGTCTCCATCGCTCTCTGAGTCGCTAGATTCTGAGTTTGACTCTTCCGTATCATCCCATGTGGCAGCCATTGCCTTACCCTTAGTTTTTCTATTTGGGCATTCCGTAGACAGGTGTCCATACTTCTGACAGGCATAACATTGTGGTTCTTTGGTCTTTTTACCAAATTTACCTGCAGACTATTTGTGTCCACCCTTTTTCCTTTAAATGGACGACCACGATTTTTCCGAAAGAACTTTTTGAATCGTTGAGCCAACAAAGCCACTTCCTCATCTTCATCTTCTCTTTCACTTTCAATGTTCTCATTTGTTATTTTCTTTGAAGTTTTGAGGACAGTAGTTTTAGATTTTAGGGTTTGTTTGAAGTGTAGTTCAAATGTTTGTAGGGAACCTACTAGTTCTTCTACTTTCATTTCATCTATGTTTCTACATTCTTCAATGGTTGTTACTTTAGGATTGAACCGTTCTGGTAGTGACCTTAGTATTTTCCTACAAAATTTTAGAACCGGAACCTTCTCACCTAATCCTCCCATGGAGTTGCAAATGATATTCAGTTTTGTGAAAAACTCCATAAAGGTCTCATGCTCTTCCATTCTGAGACTTTCGAACTGTGATGTTAGAAGTTGTAGTTTGGATCTCTTCACAGTGCTTGTTCCTTCATGGGTTGTTTCCAACAAATCCCATGCTTCTTTAGATGTCCCACACATACTGATTTGATTGAAAATATCTTGGGACACAGCACAGTAGATAGCATTCATAGCTTTAGCCTCAGCAGTTTGGTTTTCTTTATCGAATGTTGTCCACTTCTCTTTAGATTTCGGTTTGGTGAGAGTTGTGCCATTATCAAGTACTATTTGTTTAGATGGTGGCATATATCCTCTTTCAACTATATTCCAAACATCATGATCCAAAGATCTCAGAAAGTAGTGCATTCTAGCATTCCAGTAAGCATAATTTGATCCATCAAATACTGGAGGTCTAGAGACCGATGAGCCCTCTCCTTTGGCCATATTCCCAACTTCAATCAAGATCACTCTCTAGGCGGTGAAGCCCTTTAGAGAGACCTGCTCTAATACCAATTGAAATTACGGTAATGGCCGCTTTAGCTGAAGTAGGAATATGCCAATATGTCCTAGAGGGGGGTGAATAGGACTATTATAAAATTTTATATCAATATAAAATCCTATCACTTTAATCCTAACATTAAGCATTCATTAGGATTACTCAAAAGTAACTCTACTAGCTTCCAAGCTCGGTAGAAGATCCAATCACAAACTATTTGAGAAATGAACAATGTGCAAATTAGTTTATGATGGATATGACTGTGTGTGTGAGGTGTGATATCAAATAATCAAATATGAAAATACTTAAGGAAATCACACAAGCAATAGAAGACAATAGCAATCTCAAACACAGTCATTTTTATAGTGGTTCGACTACTTGTCTACTCCACTCCTAGCAACCACACTCAACCCTTGAGTGTACCAAATTTCACTAAGGAGGTTTCACATGGTTCACCTCAAACCCGAGGTTTTAAATCGGGTTAACCTCTAACCAGTACAACCTACACCTAGGCTAATAGTTTATGCTCCCACGAGCAAGGGTCAACACATAGCACCCGATTTTAGGTACACTGGCTAAGGATCCACATAAGGAACCTCATTGTTTATGCTCCCACGAGCAAGGGTCAACACAACGCACCCAATTTTAGGTACACTGGCCAAGGATCCACTCAAGGAACCTCACGTTTATGCTCTCTACCGAGCAAGGGTCAACACAAAGCACCCACCAAGTACACTCCAGCCGGAGGCCTCCTAGAGGACTTGCAAGTGGTGAGAAACACCTTAGACCCAATCCTACAAAGGAATGATCACAAGGGTCCTTTAGACTCTAATAACTTACAGATAAGCAGATGAGCCCTTTTCAGCACGTTGTTAAAGATCTCCTCCTTTGTTGATGAAGAATCTTCTGCTTCCTTGAACCGCAAATCAAAAGATGTACCAATGCATGACGACGGGTTGGGTCAAGGTTATAATGGAATCCTACTCTATTGAATATTTTCCTATAAGGGAGATAGAGCGATTCCAATCATCTATGCATTCAAGGCATCCCAGCTTAATGATTTCCCATTAAGATGGTAGCTGGAGGATCCTCGAATGCGGATGTTCATTCCCCAATCCACTCTATTGAATGTCAATGATGAGGGTGGATTGGAGGATGAACTTTCATGTGAGAAAGGGCTTTACGTATATAATCTAAGGTTAAACACTCAAAAGCACTCTCTTCTTTCTCTACCGGCAACTAAGGGCAAGCTCTCTATAAATAAGCAAAAGGTTCCGATGGATATAAAACAGTCACATTTATGATAGAGTTCGATATCATCGAGCGCGGTCGATATCGTCGAGCGTATACTCTCGATTGTATCGACTGACCGCTCGATGACACAAACTCAAATGTCATACGCTTTTGAAACCTTTTGCCAGCTGGTTGAGGGCATCGAAACATGTGTCGATATCATCGGATTTTGAACTCTAATTACATCGATACGAGGTTCGATTCCTCGACATTTGAAAAATGAGAGAGACTTGCCTTTGAAATATTTCAGGTCTAAGATATGATCGAGGCACACTCGGTATCATCGGAATTTGAATGTCGATGATATCGAAGGCAGTGTCAATGCATCGATAAATCCAAAGGATTTTCTAGTAAGCTTGCTGGACAGGTTATGTCCTTTCTCGATGTAATCGACCCGGCCTCGATATCATCAATATTTGAATATCGATTCTATCGAGTGCCCCTCGATCTAAGATAAAAACCACTTGAAAATATTGCTGGTTGACTGTGTGTCCAAGACCGATATCATCGAAGGCCTTCCGATATCATCGGTATTTAAATTCTGAGGATATCGAGGAGAACTTCGATATATCAAAGATTTTATGATTTTCTTAGAAAAACAGGGACACAATATCTTTGCTGTCGATTTTATCGAGTTAACTTCGATAGACTCGAGATTCAAATTTTGATGATATCGATACACCTATCGATACATCGATAATTCCGTCTAGAAGTATATGCAGTTGTTGGACAACTTATGTCCTCATTCGATACCATCGAGTGAGTTTCGAGGACATCAACAACACTTCTCGATTATATCGATCAGACTATCGATAAATCGACAGAGGTAGAAAACTTGGAGATTTTCTGAAATTTTGAAAAAGTTTTCTAACCCAAAAACCCTAAGATATTCTAATCAATTTTAAGGGTTTTAATTACCTAGTGTTTTGGGACATGGGATGTGAAGCTTAGATTTACTTGTGATGAGTTCGAGCACACATCCGGTTGAGGCAGATGGATTGATTGATCTTCCTATGGAGCTTCTCTATCTAGCCAACTCAACACGCATGCTAATTGACAAACCAGGGCACTTTCAACAGATATTCCTTGTGACGGTTAAGTTGGCTCCAGGCCAGGTAATACCGAATGCCTGGAGGGCCTTGGTCGGGATGTGTGTCCTCTGGTAGCAACTTAGCTTCCCTGAGCTGTCTGTCGTGGAGTTCCAGTACTTGTACAGGGTTAAGCCCAACCACGCCCATCTAGGTGGTATTATCTTTCTGCCTGGGCCAACCAAGGCCGAGGCATCATCACGGGTAATCCCTCTTCCAACAAGAGATGGCAAGATAAGTGGTTCTTCGTGTCTGGAGAGTGGTCAGACCCAGCAATCGATGTTCCTGCCGAGTTCTCAATATCACACCCTAAACTCGGAAACTAGGCTCACAAAATTCTCGATCGCAGAATCTGGCGCCGACAGCCTCCGTAGTACCCCATTCTCGGCTCCCGGCACCCATATACCAGGTTCCGATCTTGGGATACAACAAGGAGGATTTCCATCGTGAATTTATTCCATGACAAGCGTAACCATAAGCATAACCCACGAATAATAACCAAAACACCATCAAAAACCAAAAGCTCATCTGCACGCTCCTGCTTCTGCTCCTACTCAGCTACGACTGTGTCCTGGCGTCACCTGCACGCATCTATCTTGCATAAGCTTATAAAAAGCTTAGAGGGTGGTGAAAGTGTGTGCGTAAGGTAGCATTGCAAGTATGTAATATTAGAGTAACGCGAAAACATGCTGATAAGTTCATGAATGCTAATAGTCTTACCAAGGTTATGCAATGCAAGGCATGAATGCTATCGGTCACACCAAGGCAAACGATGCAAAGCCTATATAGCCAATGTCATGTGCAATATGTAGCTCAAGCATACCAATCGACATATCAATCCAGCTCATTTTTGGAGTATAATTTATCAGTACAATTCTCTCTAGATAATCACTGGGGTCTAATACACTATACACCACATTGCTGCCTTACACTAGACGCACAACCATGAAAGTGGAAGAGACCTCACTATCCGCCTAGCTAATAGTCAGTCAATATCTATCCGACACATCGATAGTGGACCCATTTATGAGCTGGTCATACTCATCCTAGCAATTATCCCCTACCCTCGGGCGAATAAGGCCACATCCCCTTCCAACCGACCACGACATAGTGGGAGACGCGGCCTCCTGGTATTCGGCCCTCATGCGCTCATACATCCAATTGGTCTAGGCATTAGAGCATCCTCCATGGTACCATAAGAGTTTGGGGACTTTCACCCTGGGATATCCTTCGCGCCCCCCTGCTTAACAAGAATTTTCAATATCCGATCATGTCATTCATGCTATATATGCAGAGGCTACAGCCCTGATGTCGCTAGGGCGTATAATAACCATAATCACACAATGCAAGGTGCATGAGTCACACAGTCCAATCATGCATCAATCCTATGCATACCGTGCGCTCATGTGGGACAACTCCTCCTCTCAGGGAGTCCCTTAAACAACCTGCCCAATGGCATATGCAATCGTCAACTACATCTCATAACAAGCATACAGATGATGCGTATGGGTATGTATCATGATGCTATACTATCACATACTCATAATCGGTATCGATAATCTGCTTATATACAAGGCGGGGTCCATAGAAGGGCAGTTGATCTAAACCATAACCTAAAGATCGGTCCTCAACTGTAGATATATCAAATCCAATAGCACGGATCCCTCCGTCTACGATGATGATGAACTCTCCTCATATTAAGGTTGGGCCTAGATGGCCTACTTGTAATCCTAAGGATCCGGAACGGGCTTCCTTCACCATACTATTATATGGCCCGCTAGATGCCCTAGGGGGCCCACATAAGTCCTAGATGAACTCCAAGATTAAAAAGAAATAACCCTATAAGCAACCAATGGGCGCCCAACATCTTAGGTTAGCACAATATGAATAGATGGGTCATACACATATCAATGGGGCCCAGTGATTTGGGTCAGCCCACTAGAGAAAGATGAGAATGGGCCTAACAACGGCCTAAGGGAAGGTCACAAGGTAGACATTTAACCATCATCGCCTATCAATGTAGACATTTAACCAACATTGCTCCCAAGGAGTGGCCCACATAGAGCCAAACATATAGTGGGCCCATGGCTTCACATAAGGGCCTAATACACATCCCATCGAGCTTCACACAAAGGCCTCATATACATCACATTGGGCCTCACCAAATGGGCCTCTCATACATCAGAATGGGCCTCATCATATGGGCCATATATACATCACATCGGGCCCCATATACATCACATCGGGCCTCATCATATAGGCCTCTCATTCATCACATCAGGCCTCATCCAAGGCCACAAACACATCACAACGGGCCTCACCAAATGGGCCACAAAAATATCACAATGGGCCTCACCAAATGGGCCACAAAAACATCACAATGGGCTTCACCAAATGGGACATAAAAACATCACAGTGGGCCTCACCAAATGGGCCACAAATAAATCACAATGGACCTCACCAAATGGGCCACAAATACATCACAATGGGCCTTACTCATGGGCCACAAATACATCACATGGGCCTTATGGGGCAGCCCATATTCCAACAAAATAGATGGGCCACATGTACAACATATACCTCAAGGTGGGCTTGCAAGATGGGCCTTAAATACATCACATTGGGCCTCATCAATGGGCCATAAATACATCATATTGGGCCTCATCAATGGGCCATAATTACATTATATGTGGGGTTCACGGGCTGGACAGCGTTGATAAAACAAATACATCATGCAGGGGCCACGAGGATGGACGGTGTGAATATACAACACATCACAAGGTGGGCCCCACCCATCCAGAAATCAGATGGATGGCATGGCTGAAAACACATACATCAGAGGTGGGGGTCCCACGTCCAACTAGAATGGACGGACTGGATATACAACACATACATAAGGTGGGTCCCACCGTCAAGAGTGCTGGATGGTGTGAATCCGACCCATTCATCATGGTCATCCCACACAGCACCGTCCAGAGATGGACGGTGTGGGTACTGAATACATACATCAAGGTGAGCCCCACCCCCACACGTGCAACACGTGTGGGGTGGGTCCCACGTCCAGCCAAAAATGGATGGACATCTGGATATAGAATACATGCATCAAAGGGGCCCACCGTCCCTGGCAGATGGACGGTGTGGATATAAAATACATACATCTGGTGGGCCTCACCCCAGAAAAAACGGATGAACGGTATGGGATATACCACATACCTCACGATCAGACCCCCAGAACTTGCTGGAAGGACGACTGGACAAAACTCATGCATCACATGGGTCCCACATGGATGAAATGCACACATCAGAGGTGGGTCCACACGTGTGGGACCCACCAGCTTTGGGATAAAGCTGATATTTGCATTTTCTCTTCATCTGGGAGTAGGCCTGCTGCTGGACGGTCCAGCAAGGTAGGTCCAACACATGGACAACATGGATTTAATGCATTCATCATTAAGTGGGCCATCATACATCATCACTATAAAAAAATGAAATGAGGAGGGTGAGGGAGAGAGAGAAAGAACGGCGTGATGGAGGGACCCCTCCACTATGGGCCCCTCTAGGATCTACAACATACATCAAGATGGGTCCCATGCAATGAAAATTAAAGATCAAAGAAAGAAATGAAGGATCTAATCTTAGACAAGCACCCACTTTAGATCTTGGAGTTCTTCTTCCACCAATATGTTCTAGAGCTCTAAGGGAACAAGATTCAATGGTTGGGATTGATTTTGGAGGGTTGGATTTGGGGGGTGGAGAGCTTGCAAAGGGCTGGAAATGGAGAGCTCTCATGGACGTTGGGAGCTCTCTCTTGCTAGGAAATGAGAAAGAAAGAGGGAGGGAGAGAGATAAGAGAGAGAGGAGGTAGTTTATGTAGGCAATGATGACTTGTGTAAGAGGCAGGGGTGGCTATCAATCATGAGTTGTAAGAGCATGCCTAGGGTTATGGGCTAGGGGCTATAGCTAGGGTGATGTCATCCCTAGGGTGACATCATCCTTATGATGATGGTTATTAGGGAAATGTGTAATCTGGATAGGTGAGTCCCGTAACACGCGGTCCACGACCATTACCATGCGCGGTCCACAACTTATGTAAGACCCATATCTTAGATCGTACTATTCCATAGGCTTCTGCTATCCTCCCGGTCGAATTCCTACGACCTGCGATCTGTTATCGGCGTTTGTGCATGACCCTGAGTCGTACCTCATATTCTAGAGTCAGCTCGACCCAAGACTTGTATCCTTACGACCGTGCCGTCGCCGCGGTTCCAACACCGCGTCTCGCGCTCTGAGGCGATACCCGTGCCAGGACATGTGGGCTCGCATTCAGTTCAAGAAAAATACCGCACGTTGCAATTCTGAGAGAATCTCTACAAAACATCACATCAATCCATCAATCAATCAAGGTACAACCCATCACTCCATCCCATCCCTAAGTACAACCACCCTCCCCAAAAGTCAACACTCTCTCTTACACAAGTACACATCCATCACTCACTCACCCATCACACCCCATCACTCACCTATCCCTCTCTCTTACACCTCTCTCTCCAATCTCTCTCTCTCTCTCATTTCCTCCCAAGCAACCCACGTCCAAGTAAGCTCCATAAGAGAGCTTTGTGTGGCCCACTTCCTATCTCCCATCCCCACCCTCCAAAACCAATCTCAACCGTTGAAGTTCGTCCTTTGGAGCTCTAGGATGCTTTAGCGGAAGGAGGAGGAGAAGATCAAAGGTGGGTGATTTTATTTGTTGATTTTGATGATTTGAGGGCCCACATATGGTGGGACCCATCTTGATGTATGTATTGTATGGGAATGGCCCATAGTGGCGGGGTCCCCCCTTCTCACCGGTCTCTCTCTCTCTCTCTCTCTCTCTCTCTCTCTCTTGTGATGGGCGTGGCCCACTAGATCTACACCAATCGTGGACCCACTGTGATGTATGTATTTTATCCATGTCGTCCACCTACATGGACCCCACCTGGTGTACGTCCCGCATCCACACCGTTCTTCCGTTCAACGGACATCCAGCATCCCTGTATGGGGTGAGAACGCAAATGGCAGCTTGATCAAATGAGTGGGGCCCACCTTAAAGATGTGTTGTACCCAACACATGAAACCCACTGCTATAAGAAGCAGGTTGGCCAGTGTACCTGCTGTATTGATTCCAGCAAGTTACGTGGGTTTCATCCAAGCCGTCCATTCACGACCCACTTGGATGTATTGACGCCACCAAGTTATGAGGACCACACCATAATTTATTTGTTCCATCCACACCGTCCAGATGATCTGGACGGTGCTGGAATGATTGGACAGCACTGGAATAATAATAATAATAAATAAATAATAATATATATTATAACATATATAATATATGAATATATATGATATTTACATAATAATATTTATATATGATATTATATCCTGACCGTCCAGGGCATCCAACAGCCCTGGACGGCTATGCAGTAGGTTAAGTGACGTCACCTAGATATGTGGGTCCCATGCATGATGTATATCCACATTGTCGGTCCATTTGGTGGGACCCACCTCTGATATCCAGACCGCCCGTGCATCTGGACGTGACCCACCTAAGGACGGGATTTCATCCACGCCGTTCATCCATCTCCTGCAGTAACAGCAACTGCCGTTAACATCAGCAACTTTTGTGGGCCCCTCAGGGTGTATATGTTGTATCCAGCTGTCCATCATCTGGACGGTGGGTCCCTGTAGCGTGGCTGCTATGAATGATGACAATAGTTCCGTGGGTCTGCACAGTGTATGTATTTCATTTATACCGTCCATGGGACGATAGGACCCACTTTGATGGTGTATTGTACATCCGCTCCGTCCAAGGGACCGTCGATAGCACCATGATGTATTTATTTCATCCACACCGTCCACATATCTGGACAGTGCTAATTTACATGGACAATGTTTAGACGGTGCCATGGGCTCCACCGTGATGTATTTGTTATCCACGCCGTCCATCTTATGCAATGCGGCCCACCTTGATATTTGTATTCTATGTTTACATCGTCCATCGCTGGACGATGCCATGTGGGGCCTACCATTGATGCATGTATTGTATACCTCCGTCGTCCGCCCTTGGACATATGGCCTACCATGGGGTATGTTTTGTATCCAAACCGTCTAGCCATCTGGGTCACCCAAACCATCCATATCATAGGGCCTACCTTGATGTGTATGTGGACCATTTGATGACGCTCGATGAAATGTAATTAGGGCCCTGGCATGAGGCCTATTGGTATGGCCCATTAATGCGACCCGCTTGTTGTATATGAGGCCCATTGGTGCGGCTCACTTGTTGCATTCAAAGCCCTTGAGTTGTGGCCCATTATAATGTATTTTCGGTCCATATGATGAGGTCCAATATGATGTATTTAGGTCCCATTTGATGAGGCTCGATGTGATATATGTTGGCCCATTTGTTAAGGCCCATTATGATGTATTTGAGGCCCATGGGTTGTTACCCATTGTGATGTCTTCAAAACCCATGGGGTACGGCCTAATTCGATGTATATGAGGCCCTTGTATAAGGCCCAATGTGATGCATATGTGGCCCATGAGCAAGGCCCATCGTGATGTATATTAGGCCCTTTGTGTAAGGCCCATTATGTTGTGTATTGGGCATTTGTGTGAGGCCCACTATGATGTGTATGAGGCCCTTGTGTGAGGTCATGGGCCCACTTTATGTTAGGCTCTATGTGGGCCACTTCTTGGCAGTAATGTTGGTTAAATGTCTATATTGATGGGCAATGATGGTTGAATGTCCACATTGTGACCTTCCCTTAGGCCTTGTTAGGTCCATTCTCACCTATTTCGATCGTTAAGGCCGAGTTCGATTGACGAGGCCTATTCCGTTTGTCGAGGCTGATTGTTGAGGCCGATTTCAATTGTCGATTACGATTGTTGATGCCGAGTTCGATTGACGAGGTCCACTCCGTTAGTCGAGGCCGATTCCGATTGTCGAGGCTGAGTCCGATCGACGTGGTCGATTCTGTATGTCGAGGAATATTTCGATTGTCGAGGCCGATTCCGTTTGTCGAGGCCGATTGTCGAGGCCGATTGTCGAGGCCGATTTCAATTGTGATTCCGATTATTGAGGCCGATTCTGATTGACGAGGCCGATTTCGTTAGTCGATTCTGATTGACGAGGCCAATTCTGATTATCGATTCCAATTATTGAGGTCGATTCCGATTGTCGAGGCCGATTCTGATTGTTGAGGCCGATTTCGATTCCGATTATCGATATCGATTCCGATTGTTGAGGTCGAGGCCGATTTCGATTATTGAGGTCGAGGCCGATTCCGTATGTCGAGGCCGATCGTCGAGGCTGATTCCGATTGTCGAGGCCTAATGTGATGTATATGCGTCCTATGTGATGAGGTCCACTGTGATGTGTATTTAGCCCGTGTTTGTGGCCCATTGTGATGTATCTTAGACCCATGTGAGATGCCCATCGTGATGTGTATTAAGCTCTTGAGTGAGGCCCATGGTGTTGTATATTAGGCCCTTGTATGAGGCCATGAGTCCACTATATGTTAGGCTCCATGTGGGCCATTCCTTGGGGGCAATGTTGGTTAAATGTCCACATTGTTGAGGTCGATTGTCGATATCAGTTATTGATACCGATTATGAGTATGTGACAGCATAACATCATGATACATGCCCATACGCATCATCTGCATGTTTGTTATGAGATGTGGTTGACCATTGCATATGTCATTGGGTAGGTTATGAGACTCCCTAATAGGCGGAGGTTATCTCACATGAGCGCATGGTATGCACAGGATTGATGCATGACTAGATTGTGTGACTCATGCATCTTGCATTGTGTGTTGTGATTACTGTACACCCTAGTGACATCAGGGTCATAGCCTCCATAGGCATATCATGGATGGCCAGATGGGACACCGGAAATGTTTGGTTCTAGCATACGGGCGCCATAGATGTCCCTGGGTGAAAATCCCTAACCTCCGTGGCCAGGAGACGCCCCAACGTCGAGACCGAGTGGATATATATGAGCGTATGAGGGTTGTATACCAGTAGGCCGCATCTCCCACTGTGTCGTGGTCGGTTGGAAGGGAGTGTGACCTTACCTGCCTGAGTGAGGGGACATTATCTAGGTTGAGTTTGACTATCTTGAGGAATGGGTCCGCTATCGATGAGCTGGGCCCGATATTGGCAAGCAGATAGTGAGGTCTCTTCCACTTACCCAGTTGTGCGCTCGGATAGGGGCGGCATGCTGGCGTAGAGTGTAACAGACCTCGGTGATGATCCTAGAGAGGAACCGTATTGATATGTGGACTTATTGAGCAGGAGTTGTATACTCATTCATTCATTCACTATCCACTTAGGCTGGTGGTGTGCAACCATTTGTTACGTGTACCTTCGCAATTACCAGGATTTCGGTTGGGGCGCGCGACTAACCTGAGATCAGGAGTTTACCACATTGAGTCTGACTATCCAAATTTAGGTATGGGACTGGTTTGGATAGAATTCCCTTGTGATGGACCCCATAGCTTGCGATACTACGTACTATCATCCCGACTTCACTCCAGCTTGGTCATTTCATTTGCACAGCATATTACATTGCATCCTCGACATCTGATACTTGGCTCTTTATGGCATTATATTGAATACTTGGTTTACTATGTCTTCGCATTGGATAGCTGATCTACATTACTTCCTCAGTATTTGCCTCATTATGATCTGCATTGCTTGCTCTGATATCGTATGATTTATGATCTTGCCAGTATTTTTGATATTGTATGATTTATGGCTTATCAGTATTTCTGCTTACTCTAATTACTCTGATATTGCTTACTTGGCACTTACCTTGTGCACACACTTTCACCACCCACTAAGTTTTCTATAAGCTTATACACGATAGATGCGTGCAGGTGGCGTTAGGTTGTAGCGGTGTTGAGCTTGGAGCGTGTAGCGGCCTTCGGGAGCTTTGATTTTCGATATATGTATTTCCCTTTTAGCATTGTATTCAAATGTTTACATTAGTGGATATGTGATGATAATGTTGCCTTTGTGATTTGGGTAAACTTGTGGTTATGCTTACGAGTTAAATGTACATTGGAAAATCCTCCTTGTAGGATCCCAGGATCGGAATCTGGCTTACGGACACTGGGAGCTGAGAATGGGGTACTACGGAGGCTGTCCGGCACCGGATTCGGCGATCGGGAATTTTGTGAGCCCGATTTTCAAATTTGGGATGTGACAACTTAAGATCTAAGCATCGAATTGGTGCATGAGATGCGGCGTCGGAACCGCGGTAACGGCGCGGTCGCAATGACACAGGTCTTAGGTTGAGTTGACTCGGGTTTATAGGATGTGACTTAAGGTTGCGCACAAATGTAATCTATGGGTCGAGGGTCACCAGAATTAGATCAGGAGGACCGCGGGATCCTAACGGAACAGAATTGTGACTGGGACATGGGCTTAACAGCTCTCCCCTCTTTATAAAAATTTTCAAAATTTACTATCATGCAGGACAAGGTAAGGGTAGAGAAAGCATCACACACACATACACACACATATATATATAACAATCAATGCAATACAAAGCATAATCAATCTACAAACAAATGGGGATAGCGCTCTCTAATCTCAGCCTCGCCCTCCCAAGACGCCTCTTCAACAGAATGATGACCCCACTGAACCTTCACCAAAGGAATGACCTTGGTCCAGAGGGATGCGAACTGGCTGCTTAATATAGGAAGCATCCTCATGGACCTCAAGAGGCTACCAATCAATCACGGGAACGGTGTCTGACCTACACTTCTGCAACATATAAACATAAAAAATGTTGTGGATGCTAGACAACTGAGAAGGTAAGGCAAGCCTATAGGCCACGACGCCAACATGCCCAGTGATCTCGAAAGGTCCAATAAATCTCAGGGCAAGCTTGCCCTTCACTCCAAATTGAACTACGCCCTTCATGGGCAAAACCTTGAGATACACTCTGTCCCCAATAGCGAACTCCAAGGGATGACGCCGATGATCAGCAAAACTCTTTTGCCGGCTCTGAGTTGTGTGCATCCTCTACCTAATGATGTCGATGGCCTCTAACGTCTGCTGCACAAGCTCGAGGCCTAGGAGACGGTGCTCTCTAACCTCGGCCAAACAACTGGGGGATCTACATGGCCTGCCATACAAAGCCTCGAAGGTAGCCATACCAATAGTAGCCTGATAACTGTTATTATATGCGAACTCAGTCAGGCACAAATGCTCATCCTAACTACCCGAGAAGTCGATCACGCAAGCATGAAGCATATACTCAAGAATCTGGTTGACCCTCTCGGTCTGCTCATCAGTCTGCAGATGATACACGGTGCTGAACTGCAAGGCAGACCCTATAACCCTCTGGAAGTTCCTCCAAAACTGAGACGTGAACCTCGGGTCCTGGTCAGAAACAATTGAAACTAGAATACCGTGCAGTCTCACAATCTCATCAACAAACAACTTGGCAAGCCGGTCCAAAGGCGAAGTCGTAAGAATTACAAGAAAATGTGCCGACTTCGTCAGACAATCCACGATAACCCAGATGGCATCATGACCGCGCTGAGTCCTCGGCAAGCTGTAACGTCTCAAAAAAATCCGTACAAAGACCCGAGTACCACCTCAGGCAGAAATTCCTAAGGACCGTGTTCTGTAGAAATTTAGGCAAAAAATTAATTAAGTACTAAACTGAATTAATCGATGGATTTAGCTCGAACCACCATTTAAGCAAATGACAAGACCCAAAACCATCAAAGTTGCTAACTCAACACTACCTGAAAACCTAGGAGAAATCTCATGAGCCTGTCGCTCTCGGGAGTACATTGAAACTCCGTATCAGACCTGGACCGCACGTCGAAAGTCCGATGACCGCAAAACTATAGGGTTATACTCATCTTACTGGCTTAACAACCATCGTGGGAATCGAGCCCAAACAGTGTCCAGGAACGTACAACTTGAGCCCTGAGTAAAGTGTGTGAGAAACGTGAATAGCTTTAGAAAATGTATTGAAACTTAAGTGAATTGGGCCATTCACTCATGCACGAAATTGAGGATTTCGAACCGTCAGTTTCTGACTAAACTTCACCCATGGAAAAAGGAAATTTCGCTGTATATATCCGTATAGCTGTGGCCTCAATCGAGTGAGTACAATTGTTGATCTGACACAGGTCCTCCATGGTCGATCAACTTATCAGATCGCACTAAAATCACATCCCAGCAAAGATTCATTATTAGGGAACTTTACGACGTGAGTAGTGGACCTCTAGATGAGCCCCGTTTGCCCGAAACAGGCACCCTTTGGTTATAAATTAAGTATATCATGGCCCTGGGGCCATTTGCATCGGTTCTGGACCTATATAAAGCCCTTAAACCACCCCATTCCCATTCCATACGAATTTTCTAAAAACCCTAAGGGAGAGAGAGAGAGAGAGAGAGAGAGAGAGAGAAAGAGAGAAGGAGAGAAAGAGGAAGGAAGGAAGAAGGATTCTTGGAGATCCTTGCTGGGATTCTTTCCCACAACTCCACGCACTGATTCGCCTCCCTACTTCGCTATACAATCGTTTCCGGTTACGATTTGGGTAAGAAATCCTAACCCTAATCTTAATTTAGAAATCCAAATAGAGTAATCGACGAAGTAGCTAACCTATTTCATTGTTTAGGTGTCCGTCGTTCCATTTTCGGGAACGTAGTGTTTTAAACCGAGTCCGAATCGTGTATTCTGACAAAAGGTGCAGACTATAATGTTAAGGTTATGGTTTTCAATGCTTTCAATGTCAGATAATTATTTATGTCTGACTTGATTGCTACCATATCGTCTTAGACACGTCGATTTCAATGTATTATACATGTATGAGCTATGTTGGATAAATATGCATCCTATGTGTTTGTTGAAATGTTTGAATGAACATGTAAACATGATTTGTGTTTTCTATGCCTACTAATCTAGGATTCATTGTTGCCATATGCATGCTAACCTCCTTGTATAAGGATTTGCTAAACTATATGTTGTAACTAACCTAGTCTATATATTTGGTGAGGCATAGCCTAAGTGTTTGATAAATTGTCTAAATGAGAAAATGTTAATGATTTATATGTATTAAGAGTATTAAGATAAGATTCTTATTTACCTTGCTCATATGTATTGTTCCTTCATGTAATCATATTTGCCACTACGAAATCTATGGATAAAATGCAAGTGTTTGGTAACATGTTCAATGTGTTTGATAAAATGCTTAAATGAGAAATTCACCTGAATTGATCGTTGAATGTTGACGTAATTGTCGCATGTGCCTACTTACTGCATCTGAGTAAGATTGGGGCTACAGTGTGGCCTAGACAATCAATAACAGTCCATGTACAGGTGGCTGAATTAGTCTCGCCATAATTGGGTAACTCGACAAATCCGGGTCACATGACGACTGTCGATAGTGGTTAGGCCACAAGGGGTGCTTATGCGCTCCATGTCGATTAAGTCAATGTGTGCTCGTACCAATCGAACTTGCCAAATAGACCAATTGACCTATTGTGTGTTTACCATGTATGGACATCACTGCTTGAATCTAAGGTACCACTTACCAATGTAAAAGTCTGTTTCAACCATGATACCACGATCCGCTAAGACTCATGAGCCGGGTATGGTGGTATGGGACACCGTGGTCGAGCTGTCGGCCAATGTTGGGGTGACGAACCTCCTCGTAATGACCAATGAGCAACCCAAACTCGTGAGCCGGGCATGGTGGTATGGGACACTGTGTTCGAGCTGTCGGCCTATGCTAAGGTGACAAGTCTTCCCGTAGTGACCACGAGTAATGGACCCATCTCCAATACATACAATCCTAGTTGGAGAAATCATCCAAATTTTAGTTAGAGGAATGAACAAACTGCTACTCCTCAAGGATTCCCTAATCAAATTCCAAATCAAGGGAAACCTCAAGAGGAACTGGTTCAAAATTCCACACAAACTCAGGAGCTTACCCAAGCATTATGAGATCTTACAAAATTTATGCAAAAGATGGATTCACGTGTTACAGTTATAGAGAAGGGGATGCTTCCTGCTCAACCTTTCCCCAATCCTAAATCGCAATACAAAATAAGTGATCCAATCTCTTCAAATGAAATAAAGCAAGCTAAATCTATCACCACCCTTAGGAGTGGGAAAACAATTGACAAATCTATTCCGGTAAGGGCTGAAAAGTCTAAGGACTTGAAAATAGATGAAACTGATAGACCTAACATTGCTCCATAAGAATTAGAACTGGAACTTCAAGGCAAGCCGATTGCACCATTCCCCCAACGGTTGATTGCACCAAAACCTCTCTCTAACTCTCAGGACATTATGAAAGTGCCCTGGTTTGTCAAGTTATGTGAGTATTGAGTCAGACTGCCTACAGAGCCTGATAGGAAGATCAATTCAAGTGTCTGCCTCAACCGGATGTGTGCAAGCTCGCCACAGGTAAATCTAAAGCCTCACATCCCATGACCCAAAATATCAGGTGAATAAAACCCTTAAAAACATGTTAGAAATCATAGGGTTTTAAGGTGAGAATTTTTTTTTTCAAAATAGGAAAATCTCTAAGTTTTTCTTGCCTTGTCGATTATATCGAAACACCCTCGATATGATCGACCTGCTCTGTCGATATCCTCAATACCTTAACGATATTATCGATGTGAGGATCAAAAGTGTCCAGCAACTAAATATTCATTTGGACCAATTTATCGATCTATCAATGCACCTATCGATATTATCAATATAAGAATTAAAAATGTTCAGCAACTAAATACTCATCTGGACTGATTTATCATATATCGATTACCCGATCGATATCATCGATATACAAATCTCGAGCACATCGAAAGTGGCTCGATAAGATCGACAGGCAGATTTTCGGCGCCCTTGTTTTTTAATGAAAATCTCAAATTCCTTCGATATATCAACGCTCTTCCGATATGATCTAAAATCAAATATCGATAACATCGGAAGTCCATCGATGATATCGATCGAGGGCGCGTATATCTTACATCAGATATTTTAGGATGTTTTTAACTATGATCGGGGGCCCTTCGATAGAATTGATATCCAAATATCGATGATATCGACGCTAGGTTGATTGCATCGAACAAGGTCATAAACCGTCCAACAAGCTTAAAGAAAAATCTGTTGGATTTATCGATGCCTCGATTCTGATCTCGATATCATCGACATTCAAATTCCGATGATCTCGATGGTTCCCCAATCATTCATGAAATCCTGAAATATTTCAAAGTCAAGTCTCTCTCATTTTTCAAGTGTCGATAGATTGAACCTGTCATCGATGGAATCGGAGTTCGAAATCCGATGATATCGACAATAGTTTCGATTCATCGACCAATTGGCAAAAAGTTTTAAAAGCATATGACATTGAGTTCGAGTCATCTAGCAGACCATCGATGCTATCGAGAGTATCGCTCGATGATATTGAACTTGCTCAATGATATCGAACTCTGTCATAAATGCGACCATTTTATATCTGTTGGAACTTTTTGCCTATATATAGATGACTTGTCTTTTGTTGCTGTGAGAGAAAGAAGAGAGAGTTTTTGAGTGTTTCAACGTATATCTTATATCCAAAGCCCTTTCTCTCAAGGGAGTTCATCCTCCAATCCACCCTCATCATTGACATTCAATAGAGTGGATTGGGGAATGAACTTCCGCATTCAAGGATCCTCCAGCTACTACCTTAATGGCAAATCATTAAGCTGGGATGCCTTGAATGCATAAGATTATCACTCTATCTTCCTAATAGGAAAATATTTTGAAAGTAGGATTCCATCTTGACCTTGACCCAACCCGAAGCCAAGTATTGGTATGTTATCTTGTATTGCGGATCAAGGGAGCAGAAGACTCTTCATCAACAAGGAGGAGGAGATCTTCGGCATTGTGCTAAACGAGACTCATCAAGCTTATTTTTAAGTATCTAGAGTCCAAGAGGACACTTGTGATCATTCCTATCTAGGATTGGGTCTTAAGTGGTTCTCACCCTTTAAAGTCCTCAAGGAGGCATCCGGTGGGAGTGTACTTGGTGGGTGCATTGTGTGGACCCTTGCTCTGTGGAGAGCATAAACATCTAGTTAGGAGTGAACCAGTAAAACTCTGGGTTTGAGGTGAACCGTGTAGAAACTTCCATAGGGTCTTATGGAAGATCCTTGGCCAGTGTGCCTAAAAGTGGGTGCGTTGTGTTGACCCTTGCTCGTGAGAGCATAAACAGGCAGCCTCAGTGTAAGTTGTAAAGGTTGAAGGTGAACCAAATTTAAAACCTTAGGTTTGAGGTGAACCGCTGTGAAACCTCAGTGAAATCTGGTACACTCAAGGGTTGAGTGCGGTTACCGGGAGTGGAGTAGACTTATCGTTGAACCACTATAAAAATGACTGTGTTTAAGATTGTTATTCTTATGATTGTGTGATTTGCTTTAATACTTTCATATCTGAACATTTAATCACACCACACATACCTACAAAGTCATATCCACCATAAGCTAGCTTGCATACTGCTTACTTCTAAAATAGTTTGTGATTGGTTCCTCTACCGGGCTTGGAAGCCAGTAGAGTTATATTTGAGTAATCCTGATAATTATATGATCACAGGATTAGTGAAGTAGGATTTTTAAATAAATCATAAAAACTTTAAAAAGTCCTATTCACTCCCCTCTAGGACATATTGGCATATTCCTTCTTCAACTAGTACGGTCTTTACCGCCATTTCAATTGGTATCAGAGCGGGTCTCTCTTTAAGGGCTTCACCGCCTAGAGAGTGATCTTGACTGAAGAAGGAATCATGTTCAAAAGAGTCCAAGAGGGTGTGACAAACCAGAACAAGTGCCTTGTAATTCACACTGCTCCGAAAGTTGGTAATAGTTCAAAGTGGTATCTTGATAGTGGATGCTCCAGACACATGACTGGTGATCAAACTCACTTTTGTGAGTATCAAACTTTGATGGAGGATCTGTCACATTTGGTGATGGTAGCTCAGCCAAAATTGTTGGACAAGGAACAATAACTATATCAGGCCTTCCTAAAATTAAACATGTCCTCTATGTAGAAGGTCTAAAACATAATCTCCTGCGTATCTCCCAAATCTGTGATAAAAAACATCGTGTCACCTTCTTAAAAGATGTGTGTAGAATTCTAGATCATACAAGAAAATCTCTCATAAAAGGTTTACACACTAATGATAACTGTTATGTCATTGAAAGTACAAGTGAGAATGTGGTAGCCACTAAATGTAATATGGCTGTAAAGAGTGAATCCAAATTGTGGCACCAAAGGTTGGGTCATGTCCACTACCGAAATTTAGCAAAGCTCAGTTTAAAGAATTTGGTTAGGGGACTTCTCAAGATTAGAAAAGAAGAAAAAGTTGTCTGTGGAGAATGTCTAAAAGGAAAATAGATAAAGGTCGGACACAAAAAGACAACCTCCATAGCAACAACAAAACCTTTGGATCTGCTACATATGGATCTAGTTGGACCAATTAAAGTAGAAAGTCATGGCAAGAGAAGATACTTCCTGGTGGTAGTAGATGACTACACCAGATTTAGTTGGGTCGCATTCCTTCGAGAAAAATCGCATGCTTTTGAGGAATTTGTGATCCTGGCAAAGCAACTCCAAAATGAAAAAGGATACGGGATCAATCGCATCAGAAGTGATCATGGTGGGGAATTTGAAAATGAAAAATTTGAAAAATACTGCAATGAGAAAGGAATTCGTCATGAATTCTCAGCTCCTAAAACCCCACAGCAAAATGGAGTCATTGAAAGGAAAAATCGACTATTGCAGATGGGGTCAGTTATGCTAAATGGGAAGGATATGGAGAAAAGTTTTTGGGCAGAAGCTGTCAATACTGCTTGCTACATCATAAATAGAGTATATCTTAGAGCAGGTCTGAACAAAACTCCATACGAACTATGGTATGGAAAACTGCCTAGTGTGAAATATTTTCGAGTCTTTGGTAGCAAACGTTATATCTTGAGAGATAGAGATCACCTAGGGAAATTTGAGTCTAAAAGTGATGAAGGAATCTTCTTGGGGTATGCCATAAATAGTCATCGTATAGAGTATACAATCTAAGAACTCTCACTATTCAAGAATCAGTCAATGTGGTAATCGATGATCAACCTCATGAAGAAGATGCACCTGTGAATGAATTAGAAGATGATGTAAATTCATGTATACTAGAAAAACCTGAAAACAAAACTTTATCATCCAGTGAACCTCAACCATCATCCAACATTCTCATCATAAAAGATCATCCTAGAGAACAAATCATTGGAGATCCTAATGCTGGTGTAAAAACTCAATGACAGATAGAAAATATCTTTAGTCATTTTTGCTTTACCTCAAAGATTGAGCCTAAGAACATTGTGGAAGCTCTTCAAGACGAACACTGGATAAATACTATGCAAGAAGAACTTCAACAATTTCAAAGAAATGAGGTATGGAAATTGGTTCCCAGACCACTCGATACAAATGTCATTGGAACCAAATGGGTCTTCAAGAATAAATCTGATGAATTAGGAAATGTGATTAGAAACAAAGCAAGGCTTGTAGCTCAAGGGTACTCACAGATAGAAGACATTGATTTTGATGAGACATTTGCTCCTGTAGCACGCCTTGAGTCTATCAGAATTCTTTTGTCCATTGCATGTGCATTAAAATTTAAACTATTTCAAATGGATGTTAAGAGTGCTTTTCTGAATGGAGATCTTGCTGAAGAAGTTTATGTGGAACAACCCAAGGGATTTTCAGATCCTAAGTGTCATCAATACGTATATCGTCTAAACAAAGCCCTCTATGGTCTTAAACAGGCACCACGTGCTTGGTATGAATGATTGACAAAATTTCTTTTGGACCATAAATTCTACAGAGGGAGTGTTGATAAAACTCTGTTTACCCAAAGAACAAAAGACTCATTGCTTATTGCACAAATTTATGTGGACGATTAGTCTTTGGTTCAACATGTGAAGATATCGCATAAAAATTTGCCGACCTCATGAAATCGAAATTTGAAATGAGTATAGTTGGTGAACTAAACTTCTTTTTAGGTTTGCAAGTCAAACAGCTACATGATGGAATCTTTATCTGTCAAACCAAGTATGCGAACGATTTGGTAAAAAGGTTTGGTCTTGAATTTGATCGTTCTTATCACACTCCCATGAGCACCACACTCAAACTCTCCAAAGATACAAATGGCAAGAGTGTGGATCAACATCTCTACCGGAGTATGATAGGTAGTCTACTATATCTCACAGCTAGTCGTCCCGACATATCTTTCAGTGTTGGGGTATGTGCTCGATATCAAGCAGATCCTAAGGAATCTCATTTAACGGCCGTTAAGAGGATCATCAAATACATAGCAGGGACTCCCTCCTATGGACTATGGTATCTATTTGAAACATCTACCATCATCGCCGGGTACTCTGATGCCGACTGGGCTGGAAATTTGGATGATCGAAAATCAACTAGCGGAGGATGTTTCTATGTTGGAAACTGTCTCGTCTCATGGAAGAGCAAGAAGCAAAATTCAATATCATTATCTACTGCCGAGGCTGAATACATTGCCGCTGGAAGCTGCTGTGTACAACTCCTTTAGATGAAAAAAATGTTGTTAGACTACAGGATTGAACAACCCACGATGAGTCTCTTCTGTGATAACACAAGTGCAATTAACATTTCAAAGAATCCTATTCAACATTCTCGAACTAAGCACATTGACATCCGTCATCATTATATACGAGAACTTGTTGATGACAAGATTATTACATTGGATTATGTTTCCACAGAAAAGAAACTCGCAGATATCCTCACCAAACCTCTTGATGCAAATAGGTTTAGTGACCTTTAAAAATCCATTAGGGTCTGCACTCACTAAATATCCTAGTAAACTTAAGGCACATAGGTAAATCCCCACATTGGGACATTCATGGTTATAGGTCAGCCACAGGTCTAAACTCCCCGTACTAACCATCTTAGTTTCTGAATGCTCTATGTCCTCATAGGTGATTAATCTGGAGAATCTGTTTTTTTTTTTTTTTTTTTGGCTTGGGATATCCTATTTATTTACTGCTGTCTGTGGCAGTATGTGCTTTTTGCATGTTTTGGGATATGGCTGAATAGAATTCATATTTTTAATGCCATATTTTTGTTTTGAGCTCCCCAGTTTATCAAGTTTTTTGTTATGGATTGCATGTGATTGAAAACTGCTATATAACTGCTCTAAAATGCATCATAGGTTCTGAAATTGATACTTGCTTAAATTGTATTAACTGTTATACATCAATTGTTCTGCTTCTACCTAATTGGTTCTCCCAAGTAATTCACTCTTCAGTCAATATCACCTGAGATATCTTTGTCAATGACTGACAAAAAGGGGGAGAACATTTACAAACGCCCTGAATGGAAATTATGTATCTATTAGCTGTTGTTGCAGGTGTTAGGGGGAGTAGCTGCATCAAGCAAGGGGGAGTTTACAAGAAAGGGGGAGCAGCTACTGGTTGTGTACATGAGATAGAAATTGTAAAATTGTGTAAAAGCATGTACACACAATTTAGGGTGTGTTTGTCTAGAGTGTACTAGGGTGTTTTGGGATTTTGTCACGTAATTGACAAAGGGGGAGATTGAAAGTGCCCTGGTTTGTCAAGTTATGTGAGTATTGAGTCATACTGCCTATAGAGCCTGATAGGAAGATCAATTCAAGTGTCTGCCTCAACCGGATGTGTGCAAGCTCGCCACAAGTAAATCTAAAGCCTCACATCCCATGACCCAAAACACCAGGTGAATAAAACTCTTAAAAACATGTTAGAAATCATAGGGTTTTAAGGTGAGAAAACTTTTTTTCAAAATAGAAAAATCTCTAAGTTTTTCTTGCCTTGTCGATTATATCGAAACACCCTCGATATGATCGACCTACTCTGTCGATGTCCTCGATACCTTAACGATATTATCGATGTGAGGATCAAAAGTGTCCAGCAACTAAATATTCATCTGGATGGATTTATTGATCTATTGATGCACCTATCGATATCATCGATATAAGAACTAAAAATGTCCAACAACTAAATACTCATCTGGACTGATTTATCGATATATCGATTACCCTATCGATATCATCGATATACAAATCTCGAGCACATCGAAAGTGGCTCGATAAGATCGACAGACAGATTTTCGGCGCCCCTATTTTTTAATGAAAATCTCAAATTCCTTCGATATATCGATGCTCTTCCGATATGATCTAAAATCAAATATCGATAATATCGGAAGTCCGATGATATCGATCGAGGGCGCGCGTATCTTACAGCAGATATTTAAGGATGTTTTAACTATGATCGGGGGCCCTTCGATAGAATCGATATTCAAATATCGATGATATCGGCACCAGGTCGATTGCATCGAACAAGATCATAAACCATCCTGCAAGCTTAAAGAAAATTCCACTGGATTTATCGATGCCTCGACTCTGATCTCGATATCATCGACATTCAAATTCCAATGATCTCGATGGTTCCCCGATCATTCATGAAATCCTGAAATAATTCAAAGTCAAGTCTCTCATTTTTCAAGTGTCGATGGATTGAACCTGTCATCAATGGAATCGGAGTTCGAAATCCGATGACATCGACAATAGTTTCGATTCATCGACCAATTGGCAAAAAGTATCAAAAGCGTATGACATTGAGTTCGAGTCATCTAGCAGACCATCGATGCTATCGAGAGTATACGATCGATGATATCGAACCTGCTCGATGATATCGAACTCTGTCATAAATGTGACTGTTTTATATCCGTTGGAACTTTTTGCCTATATATAGAGGACTTGTCTTTTATTGCTGTGAGAGAAAGAAGAGAGAGCTTTGTAGTGTTTCAACGTATATCTTATATCCAAAGCCCTTTCTCTTATGGGAGTTCATCCTCCAATCCACCCTTATCATTGACATTCAATATAGTGGATTGGGGAATGAACTTCCACATTCAAGGATCCTCCAGCTACTACCTTAATGGAAAATCATTAAGCTGGGATGCCTTGAATGCATAAGATTGGAATCGCTCTATTTTTCTAATAGGAAAATATTTTGAGAGTACGATTCCATCTTGACCTTGACCCAACCCGAAGCCAAGTATTGGTATATTATCTTGTGTTGCAGATCAAGGGAGCAGAAGACTCTTCATCAACAAGGAGGAGGAGATCTTCGACATTGTGCTAAATGGGACTCATCATCTTATTTGTAAGTATCTAGAGTCCAAGAGGACACTTGTGATCATTCCTGTCTAGGATTGGGTCTTAAGTGGTTCTCACCCTTTGAAGTCCTCAAGGAGGCATCCGGCAGGAGTGTACGTGGTGGGTGCGTTGTGTGGACCCTTGCTCTGTGGAGAGCATAAACATCTGGTTAGGAGTGAACCAGTAAAACCCTGGGTTTGAGGTGAACCATGTAAAACCTTGGGTTTGAGGTGAACCGGGTGAAACCTCGGGTTTGAGGTGAACAGTGTAGAAACCTCCAGTAGGGTCTTATGGAAGATCCTTGGCCAGTGTGCCTAAAAGTGGGTGCGTTGTGTTGACCCTTGCTCGTGAGAGCATAAACAGTCAGCCTCAGTGTAGGTTGTAAAGGTTGAAAGTGAACCTGATTTAAAACCTTAGGTTTGAGGTGAACCACTGTGAAACCTCCTTAGTGAAATCCAGTACAATCAAGGGTTGAGTGCGGTTACCGGGAGTGGAGTAGACTTATCGTCGAACCACTATAAAAATGACTGTGTTTGAGATTGTTATTCTTATGATTGTGTGATTTGCTTTAATACTTCCATATCTGAACATTTGATCACACCACACACACCTACACAGTCATATCCATTATAAGCTAGCTTGCATACTTTTTACTTCTAAAATAGTTTGTGATTGGATCCTCTACCGGGCTTGGAAGCCAGTAGAGTTATGTTTGAGTAATCCTGATAATTGCATGATCACAGGATTAGTGAAGTAGGATTCTTAAATAAATTATAAAAACTTTAAAAAGTCCTATTCACCCCCTTAAGACATATTGGCATATTCCTTCTTCAACTAGTGCGGTCTTTACCGCCATTTCACATTCTAGAGGTGCTGAAACAAGTGAAGGTCAATATTCCTCTACTGGATGTTGTTAAATAAATACCCTCATATGCCAAATTTCTGAAAGATTTGTGTACGACTGAAAGAAGGCAAAGTATTCAAAAGAAAATATTTTTAACAGAAAAAGTGAGTGCCTTCCTAAAAGCAAGATGTGCCATAGAAATACAAAGATCCCGGTAGCCCAACCATTGCTTGTGTAATTGGGAATTACCGTATTTAACACGCACTTCTTGACTTAGGAGCGAGCATAAATCTGATCCCATACTTGGTCTACGAACAACTGGTTCTAAGTGAATTAAAACCCACATGGACCACATTACAACTTGTTGATCGCTCAGTTCGTGTACCGAGAGGGATAATTGAGGATCTGTTAGTCCAGGTTGAGAAATTCTACTACCCAGTAGATTTTTTCGTCCTCGATACTCAACCCATCGTCGACACGAGCACTCAAATTCATGTCATTCTTGGTCACCCATTCCTTGCCACATCAAATGCAATCATTAATTGCAGGAATGGAGTCATGAGTTTGTTTTTTGGAAATATGACATTAGATCCAAATATCTTTTTGAATATAGGAAAACAGTTAGAGGATGATGACGATTCCCACGATATTAACCTGATTGACTCTTTCGTGAAAGATAGAGCTCTTCTAACTTTATCCTCTAACCCTCTAGAGACGTGTCAGGCCCACTCTCATGATTTAGAAGATGATATGATTAGGGAGATGGGAACCATACTGGATATCATGCCGGTACTTGAAGTCAACCGATGGAGGCCACAATTTGAAGAATTACCCCAAACTGATGTAGTGCCTCTACTATCTAACCTCAAGGCATCGAAGCTTGACCTAAAACCTTTACCCTCTGATTTGAAATATGTCTATTTAGGTTAAGACGAGACATACCCGGTGGTGATTTTTTCCCACCTTGAGCAAGAACAAGAGAGTATGCTTATCTCTACTCTCATTGAGCACAAGGGGGCCCTTGGATGGTCGATTGCGGACCTAAAGGGAATTGACCCTTCGATTTGTACTCACCACATTCATCTAGAGGATAATGCGAAGACCTCCCGACCACCACAACGTAGATTAAATCCAAACATGAAGGAAGTGGTTAAGGCCGAGGTTCTTAAGCTATTAGATGTAGGTATCATATATCCTATATCAGATAGCCAATGGGTGAGTCCAACTCAGGCGGTTCCTAAGAAGTCTGGAATCACCATAGTAGCCAATGCCAACAATGAACTCGTGCTAACTAGAGTTGCTATTAGTAGGAGAATGTGCATTGACTACAGGAAATTGAATACCATCATGAGGAAGGACCACTTTCCTTTACCCTTCATTGATCAAATTTTGGAAAGGCTAGCTGGTCACTCATACTATTGCTTCCTTCACGGGTATTCGAGCTACAACCAGATAGAGATAGCCCCTGAAGATCAGGAAAGGACCACACTCACATGTCCCTTTAGTAGCTTTGCTTACCGAATGATGCCATTTGAACTGTATAATGCCCCGCCACTTTTCAGCGATGCATGATGAGTATTTTTTCTAACATAGTGGGACAATATTTAGAGGTCTTCATGAACAACCTCTCTGTCTTTGGTCCATCCTTCAGCGATTGTTTAGAGAATCTTAAATGTGTGCTGAAACGATGTGAGGAAAAGAACTTGGTACTAAATTGGGAGAAGTGGCATTTCATGGTTCGTAAGGAAATTGTCCTTAGACATATCATCTCATCCGAAGGAATTGAGGTAGATAAGGCTAAGATTGATCTTATCTCTAACTTACCTCCACCGAAGAACATATGAGACGTGCGATCCTTCTTAAGACATGCCGGATTTTACAGAAGATTCATAAAGGACTTTAGTCACCTCTCTCGTCCTTTATGCAATCTACTTCAAAAGGATGTATCATACGAGTGGACTGAGCAATGTCAGGAAGCTTTTTCTAAGATCAAGAGCATGTTAACCACCGCACCTATCATGCAACCACTCGACTGAAATCTTCCTTTTGAGATTATGTGTGATGCGACCGACCATGCTCTTGGGGTGGTGTTAGGCCAGAGAAAGAGAAGAAGCCCTATGTTATACACTATGCAAGTAGAACTTTAATCCTGCTCAAGTAAACTACTCTACTACGGAAAAAGAACTCTTAACTGTAGTGTTCACTTTAGACAATTGATCAAATCTAAGATCATCATCTATACAGATAATGCGGCACTCAAGTATCTTCTTTCTAAGAATGATGCTAAGTCTCGCTGGATAAGATGGATCCTCCTACTCCAAGAATTTGATTTGGAAATAAAAGATAAAAAGGGAGTAGAGAATGTAGTAGCTGACCATCTTTCCTGCCTTTATCTCTCTGATTCCTTTAAGATGACACATATAAATGATATGTTCCTTGACGAACAATTGTTTGAAGTCTTCTATTCACCTTGGTTTGCTGATATTGATAAGTATCTTGCTACAAGTTTCGCACCAACACATTGGACTACATAAGATAAGAAAAAATTCTTCACCGAGGTACGCAAATTCTTCAAAGATGATCCGTATTTATTTAAGTATTACCCAGACTAAATCTTAAGGAGATGTGCGCCAGACAATGAACACCAAAGTATCATCTCCTTCTGTCATTCTCAGGCCTCAGATGGTCACTTTTCTGCTAAAAAGACCATGGCCAAAATTTTACAGTGCAGCTTTTATTGGCCCACTATATTCAAGGACACTCATGAGTTTTGCAAAGCTTGTGAGTGTTGTCAGAAATTGGGAGCACTGTCCCGTCGAAATATGATACCTTCGAATCCCATTCTGATCATTAAAGCATTTGATTGTTGGGGCATCGATTTCATGGGACCATTCCCCCAATCCTTTGAGAATTTATATATTTTGCTAGCAGTAGACTATGACACTAAGTGGGTCAAAGTGATCCTGTGTCGGAATAATGACCAACAAACGATCATTAAGTTTTTAAAAGAGAACATCCTTTCCTAGTTCGGAACGCCTAGAGCCATCATTAGAGTTGGAGGTTCATATTTCTGTAATAGGTCATTTGTAAACTTAATGGCGAAATATGGCATCTCTCATAAGGTGAGCACTCCATACCACCCACAGACAAGTGGGCAAGCTGAGATTTCCAACAGGGAGATTAAACACATTTGGGAAAAGACGGTTAACCCTAACTGAAAGGATTGGTCAATCCGACTGACTGATGCTTTATAGGCTTACAATACTGTATTTAAGACCCATATTGGAATGTCTCCCTTTAGACTTGTCTATGGGAAGGCTTGCCACTTACCTGTGGAGTTGGAACATAGAGCCTACTAGGCTATCAAGAATTTGAACTTCGACTTGGACAACGCTGGCTCGCTGCACAAACTACAATTGAATGAACTCGAGAATTTACATGGACAGGATGAAGGTGTTTCATGACAAGAACATCGTTTAGAAATTATTGTTAGTTGGTCCAAAAAGTCCTTTTGTACAATTCTTGGTTACATCTTTTTTCGAGTAAACTTCGATCTCGTTGGACCAGTCCTTTCAGTGTTACTAATGTCTATCCTCATGGGGCCGTCGAGATTCAAAATCCAAACAACGACAATGTTTTCAAAGTGAATGGACATCGATTAAAGCCATTTGTTGAGAAATTTGATTCAGAGGACATGTCCATACCTCTGATTGATCCTATTTACCAGGATTGATCTCCTGGTCTGACGGAGGTATAGTTAGGTTTATTGCTTTCATATATGTTGTGTTTAGGATAGTTTGCTTTCCGCTGTTTAAGATAGTTTACTTTTCGCTGTTTAGGATAGTTTTCTTTCTATTGGTTTAATTCTTGTGCTAACCCATCTTCACACTGATATCATTGGAAAGGCCTAAAAATTTCTTCTTTAGGTATTATCTTTCCATCACTTCCCTTTTCTTTTCATTGCCTCTTTTGCATTACATGCTTATTTCTTTTACATTGAGGACAATGTAAATTTTAGGTTGGGGATGGGGGATTAAGTAAACTAATCAGTGTTTTCTCAGTTTTGAGGAAAAATTTTAAAAAATTTCAATGTTTCAAGTTGAAATCTGTTTGGAAAGCGATGAATTGTGTACTTTAGAATGCTTTGAGTATAATAAGATAGAGATCGAATTTTGGATTGTTGGAGTTAGATCATCTAAGTAATCTATCACCTAAGTTCTTGCGCTCAATTGATTACGAGATAGTTTGAATATTATGTTAATATAAATTACAAGACACATTCAATTTGTCTTCTGTAAGACATGCTAGAATTTCTGATTGTTAGTATGTGAATCATTGATAGATGGTTAGAATTAAGTCTGGAGAATTTTATCTACCTTGAAAGAAGAAAATAACCAGTTAAAAACAGGAGATCGACAAAAAGGTCATGTTTGGTGAAAAGACTGGAAAGAATGCAAAAATAATGCAAGGTCTGTAAAAGAATAAATAAAAATTAACTCTCGATATAAAATCAAAAACTGGTAAAAGAAGGAGAAGGGGATAAGTTCAAAATCGCTACTTGAGTTTCAAATCAATCTTGAAGTGATGAGCATGGCTAGCATGATGAAAATGTAGTATTTTTATGGGAAGTAAGTTGATTCTCACTGAGCACATTGAAAAACATGATATATAGACTTATACTCTGATTTGATTGTAAAGAATTTATTTGATAGATTGCTTATGTGATTCGGCTCTAGGTTTTCAAATTTTCACTTTCGTATCTTAATTCTACCCATTCATGCTTGAGTGTACAAAAGATTGTTTTCTTAAAGAGGTTTTGGACATTGAGTATTGAGGTTTTTTTTCAAGCATACTTTGCTCGGAGCTAGCAAAATGCTGGTTGGGGATTGTGTTGAGGGTCAAATATTGCATATTATCCCCCATTTATTACATGATTTTATGAACATGATAATGTTTAATGTTCTATTTTAATCATGATTGTGTTGCAAGGTGAATTTAAGAGCTTGGATCGAAAAGGATGTTGAAAGCATGGATTTAACACTCAAGAATCACCAAAGCCAAGGATGGATCTTACGAGACCAAGAATAAAGAATTCACATGCCAAAGGTCCAAGAAAACCAAGTGAGGAATAAAGAGAATCGAAGATTTGAAGTGAAGAAAAATAACCCTAAAAATCTGCCTGCCTCGACTAGTTTAAGCCCTCGTTTGACCAATCTAAGCTCTTCCTCGACTAATTGAAGCAACTTCGACTCGAACTCCACCGATCAAAATCCTCTAAATTCCTGTCATCCTCAACCAGTCGAAGGTGATCCTTGACCAGTCAAAGGTTGTCCTCGAATAGTCGAAGGTTATGCAGACAGCACCCCGGACTGTGTAAATTTAAGGCGGTTCCAAGGTTGGTTTGCGAATTCCCAAAGTCGATTCGCAAGAGAAGTTCCCCAACAATAAATAGGAGTCCCTAGGATGTTCCTAGGCATCTTCTAGGGTTTGAAGAGTGGAGAAAAAGGGTGGAGAAGTTGTCACCAAGAGTTTTTCCTCTTCTTCCTTAGTTGTTTTCATGTTTTATTTAAGAGACTTTGGTTCAATCATGTTTATGGTTGGCTAAACCTCTTAGTTAGGGCTAAGAAGTGAAGCTTGTAGTGTGATGAGATATTTCTATTGCTTTGATTCATGTTTATGTTGAATTCTCTTTTATTATAGTTTGATTATAAGGAATATTTTTAGTTTTTAATGGTTTGTTGTGAAAAATTATAATAGATCTGCGATAGCTTTGAATATTGTCCTTTCCTATTTTGAGATTGATGGATTGGTAAATCCTGTTGTTTGCCATCATCTCATGGGCTTGGTTAGGTGACGGAATCCCTTCCAATCTTCCCAATTCTCCTTCTTTGATGACTAGATTCATGAGAAGTTTAGAGATCTGACCGTCTCTTCTTCCAACTGGATAAGATAGGACTCCGATTCCAGCTTTGTCCTTGAATCAAGCATAGTATCACCCTGATTGCTACAAGTGGATCCTTGGAAACCCTAGTTACTAACTTTAAATTTAAAAGTTTTAATTACTTTAATCACAATTACTCTCTCAATTACTTCATAATTAGATTAACATCTTCTTCTAGTTCTAGTTTTGCTTAATTTCAGAAACGTACAAGTTTAGTCCCTGTGGATTCGATCTCGGTCTTACCGAGATTATTACTACATCGCGACCCTACACTTGGGGTTGTGAACACTCATCTCAATGGTCAGGCCATGGCTGTTTACTTAGTGGAGAATCAATATTATCGGTCCACTCCCCATGGGTAAAGATTAGGCCAAGTTTGCCATCGTGGCCGTCGACTTTTTCACCAAATGAGCAAAAGCAAAACCGTTAGCGAAGAAAACCGAGCAAAAGATCACAAACTTCGTTTGGAAGAATATCATAAGTAGGTTCGGGATTCCTAGGACTATCGTCTCCGACAACGGCAAACAGTTTGATAACAAATAGTACCAGGAGATGTGCAAGAACCTCGAAATTCACAATGTCCACTCTTCACCACAACATCCACAAGCGAATGGACAGGTCAAAGCAGTCAATAAGATCATCGAGCATCATCTCCGTACCAAACTCGAGGATGCTAAAGAAGTGTAGGCTGAAGAACTCTCCAAAATTCTTTGGGCATACCGAACTACTGCCCGAACAGCTACCAGAGAGACCTCTTTCGCCTTAGCATATGGAGCAGATGCAGTCACTCCCATACAAATCGGACTACATACAGCTCGAACAGATTCATTCGATGAACAAACCAATATTGAGCTTATGGCCCTTAACCTCGACTCCTAAAAGATCAAAGGGAACTAGCTCAGACTCGGACTGTCGTTCACCAACAGCAGGTATCACGTTTCTATAATGCACGGGTGAAGGTCAGAAGATTTCCAGTCGAAGATTTAGTTCTTCAAAGGACATTCTAGAATACCAAGGAGATATGGTCAGGAACAATAGGTCCGAACTGGGAAGGACCCTATGTGGTTTCAAGCACAAGACGACCTGGTTCATATCGACTAGAGGACTTAGTTGGACAACTGCTCCCGCATCCTTAGAACACCGAACATTTGAAGATCTATTATCCTTAAAATTGGGTCGGTACGAAGTTCATTATGTATTATTCAATTATGAGTTACATTAATAAAACGTTAACACGTTATCCGATCAATTCCCGACTAAGATCTAACGACTGGGCAATCTTGATCCGATCAACGACTGAACTACGTCCTAACTAACTGGTTTAGACAAGTTTCAGTAATTCTCCGCACAATATCCGACTGATGCCTGAGTTACTGAAAAGGCCAAGCTATATGTCCTATAGGGGGGGGGGGGTGAATGGGACTGTGCCAAATTAAAATTTAACAGCAGAATTGAAGTACGATAACCTTATGAAAATAAAGAACAGTACTTTAAATAAATAAAAGACTGAAATGTAAAGCAATCTTAAATAAAGAGCTTGATACTAACGTTGTTCTAAGGACAACCTTTGCACCATAAAAACCAAGGGTTTATGGCAGGACAACCTTACTAGAACTCGTTGAATATCAAAACTCAAACAGAAAGGAAATAAAGGAAATAGTAAGAAATAAATTCTAAACTATTACAACATTCCCACTTTGCTTGAAATGTAAAGATTACAACATTCACAACCACATATATATTCTACAAATCTGAATGATTAAATATATGAAAATTAAAAGAGCATTCAAATCACAAAACACATCGATATATAGTGGTTCGCCTGTGTGTTCACCAACTGTTAAACAATAGCCACACAGCTTGCTACTCCACTCCTAATATCCTCACACAGGGGATATTAGCATTCACTTATAAACAGGTTCTACAGGTTCACCCAAAACCTTCACAATTGTGTCTTTTTAACTTGATCTTACACAATCCAAAAACCCACACTTTCTGAGTTTTCTAGCTCTCCTTAGATAACCAACATAATGAGATTTTTCTGGGGAATCTCAAACAAAGCCAAAATAAAGGAATTTACAACAAATGTAAAATACCTGGATTTCTTCTTTTGCAGTAGCCCGATAGAACCAATCAGAGTAGATGTTCGAATCAACGTTCAATGTCTAATACTCACTTAAGAAATGGTTCTAGGTTCTAATTGATTTTAAATTAAACCAAATTGGGCGTAGCTCTATTTGATTTTAATTCCAATGAAGAAGGATTACAACAATTCCTCTTTTTCAAATAAGATTGGAATTTAGGAATAAAATCAAATAAGAAAAGCTAACAAAAAGAATATTAAATATGAACAAATTAGCTTAAAATGAACACAACTTATCTCAGAGTGGAGGCTTGACTTTTCTCAAATTAATCGATGTAAAACTCTGAAATTCATGATTAATTTATAGAAGAAAAGATCGCGTCTACGACTAGTCTTAGGAACCTTCGACTGGTCGTAGCACTAACGACATTTTGAAAATTTAAGCGCGATCTAAAAAATCAATTCAATGACTGGTCGTGGGGACCCTTCGACTGGTCGTAGACCACCTATGACTGGTCGAAGCTGACCCAGGACTGGTCGTAGGAAACCAGATTTGGTTGCTGGAGTTTGAGTCATAGTTCTAGGACTGGTCGAAGGACGAGTCGAGACATCCCTACGACCGGTTGAACAATCTCTAGGACTGGTCGAAGGATGAGTCGAGACATCCCTACGACCGGTCGAATAATCTCCAGGACTGGTCGAAGAATAACAAAAAAATTCTGAAAATCTTCAACAAATTAGGACTGGTCGTGGAATTTCTTGGACTAGTCAAACCAGGTCTAGGACTAGTCGAACAAGGTCTAGGACTAGTCTTAGAACAAACCAACTTCATGTATAAAGATTTATCATGACTTATGTATCCAAAATGACCTACCCTAAGGTCAAACTAAGGTTTATCATACTTGGAACATGAAGTATGAACATTGAACATCATTCTTTTAGATGATAGTTAACCTTTGAAGCTTGAGACCTCTACTTGATGTAGCTTGAGATTGAGATCTTCTACAACATGAATATAAGCTTCAACTTGAGTTGTACTTGAGTCTTGAATAAACACTTTTCTTATTGATGTAGACTTGAACATTGATGCATACGGAAGAGAACACAGTACATAACCTTGCATTTCTTGAAGTCGAGCACCGTACATGTCTTGAATCATTGTGATATCGTCTTGAATCACATATATATCAACATACAAACACAAGACACACAGATAGAAGTTGTGGCACACACAAGAAGTTTTGGCACCACAAAATTTGACAATTAAAGGAGCATGAGACCATAACACTTACAATCTCCCCCTTTGTCAAATTTGTGACAAAACATACTTTTATAAGAGAAGCACAATAAGCACAACATGCATATTAACGAATCATGCACCAGTTGTCATTAAGTAGCACAAACTCATTATATACTACTCCCCCTGAGTAGTAGCACATATCACATATCCAAAATATAACTACTCATATCAAACCCCTTCTCCCCCTTTTTGTCACAATATGACAAAGGAAGCAACAAAGGTAAGAAAAATTATTGGAGGAATAGAAGAAGTAACTTGACAATATATATGAAACTAAACGTTCACAATCCAGTTACTAAAAACTCATCAAACCAAATAGAGTATAAGTAAGAAAGTTATTACAGACCAAGAATGAAAATACTTAATTGGATCCTGAAGAAGGAGCAGGATTGGTAAGATCAAGATTATGCATTCCTTTGTTCAAGTGCCTAAGATACTTTCGCATATATTTAAACTGAAGATCATGAGCAATATTCATATTCTCAACCTTCTCTTCTAAAGCATGAAGTCGAGCATCAAAATTAGAAGGCTCAAAATCAGGATCATTTCCAAAATCAGATTCAAGTTCATCGAAAATATCATCCATATCCACATCATCAGCTTCTTCATCACCAGCCTTAGCTCTACCAACATCCACTTGGCCACGAGCCAATTCGAATTTCATTTTGTTAATATTCGAATTGTTAAAAATAAGATGATGGATGGGAGCTTCTCCAACAGGCATAGCTACGAGCATGTGAGTAGCTAAAACAGTCAAGAGATAACTAAAAGGAATATCACTATGACCTGGATGGAGACGAGAATATATAATGGAATGACATATCAAGGAAGGAAGACAAATTATAGTACCAGAAATGATAGAGTGTAAAACACAAACCATAAAGGCAGTTAATTCTGTCTTATTACCAGAACGAGGATACAGGTTAGAAGTAAAAATCCTGTGAAGTACCCTGTATTTTGGTAACAAGTACTTTACGGGAAGCGCATTCCCTTTATGAGTCCATTGCACATTCATATTACACAAATCTCTGGTTAACATACGCTTTTCAGATTCTGAGGGTTTCTCAGCTAAAGTGTTAATAGGAATACCCTCCTCATTAACAAGTATATCCATTAACCCTGCAATCAGATGACGGTCAATTTTAAATAGACCTTCTCTAGTATCAATTTTAAAAGTTAAATCCTCAAAAGAGAATACTGAGATACATGTAAACATGGCCTGTGCAATAGATTGGTATGCAGGCCCACCCAATGTAAAATGTTGTCCCATCCTACAGCTTGGAGTATAGGTAGAATACCAAAAGGAACAATATGTTCAATACAAACAGACCGTTCGACAATGACATTGCGCATACGCAAATCCCGTACATCAGAGGGATCATCCTCAGGTAAACGAAGATGGCACCTAGCAAGAGGAGTTGATCTAGAAGAAGATGGACCACGGGAGGTTTTCTTTTTCCCTCTAGCATCCATAATCAGAATGAAAATCAAAAGATCTAGTAGAGATAAAAGATTTGGAAAATGGGTTTTGCTAGATCAGATTTTTTAAGAAAAAGCCCCAAAATGTCAAGGAATCTCAAAATAAATTACTTCAAAAGTGAAAATGAAGTAATAAGAGCTAGAACTTACAAGAGAAACATAAATGATGCACTAACCTTGAAGATCTAGGATGGTGGGTACGACTAGTCGTGCCTCGGCTCATTGGAGAGTGAAATGAAAATGAAGAAGATGAAGGTTTTCCCCAATTTTAAAAGATTCCAACACGCTACACGACTAGTCGAGGACCGTTCTCGATCGGTCGTACCACGACTGGTCGAGCATGTCCTCAACTGGTCGTGTACATATAAAAACAGGCATATTTCATTAAAATTGGAATTTTAAATCAACAAATTATCAAATATATATACATTATGATACAAATATGCATGAATAATCAATTTAAAATGCACATACTGAGATCAAGTTCAATTTATTAAACCTGCTTTTGTCGAGCGGTTTAGTGAAAATGTCGGCAAGTTGAGTCTCGATCGGTATATATTCCAAGAATATTATTTTCTCTTCTACTAATTCACGAATATAGTGATACCTAATGTCAATGTGCTTTGTACGTGAATGCTGGATTGTGTTTTTTGATATATTTATAGCATTGGAATTATCACAATATAATATCATTGATTCCTGTGCAATTCTATAATCGCTTAACATACGTTTCATCTAAACAAGCTGAGTACATGCATTTCTTGCTGCAATGTATTCAGCCTCAGCAGTTGAGAGCGATATAGAACTTTGCTTTTTGCTAAACCAAGAAACCAAACAGTTTTCAATATAAAAACAACCACCACTGGTTGATTTTCTATCATCAATATTTCCAGCCCAATCAACATCTGAATACCCAACCAATTGAACACTAGTATCAAAAGGAAACCAGAGATCCATTTTAGCAGAACTTGCGACATATCGCATAATCCACTTAACAGCAGAAACATGTGACTCTTTAGGATCAGACTGATATCTAGTGCAAATCCCAACACTTAAAGTAATATCCAGTCTACTAGCAGTTAAGTAAAGTAGACTACCAATCATACTACGATAAAATTTAGGATCTATATTTTTACCTGTAGAGTCCTTTGAGAGTCTTAAAGTTGTACTCATAGGAGCATCAAAGTTCTTACCATTATCAAATCCAAACTTTTTGATTAAGTTCAGAGCATATTTTGTTTGAGAAATGAAAATGTCATTTGGTTGTTGTTTTACTTGCAACCCAAGGAAATAATTTAATTCCCCAACCATGCTCATTTCGAACTTAGATTTCATCAAATCTGCAAACTCAACAGTCATGTTAGTATAAGTTGATCCATAAATAATATCATCAACATAGATCTGAACCATTAAGATATCATCGTTATGTTTCTTGACAAAAAGCGTCTTATCGACACTGCCCATTTGAAAATTATGATTTAGTAAAAACTTAGTCAATTTTTCGTACCATGCCCTAGGAGCTTGTTTTAGACCATATAGAGCTTTTTTAAGACAATATACATGATTAGTAGACTTAGAGTCTTCAAACCCTGTAGGTTGTTCAACATATACTTCTTTATGTAGATCACCATTCAAAAAAGCACTCTTTACATCCATTTGATAAATTTTAAACTTTCTAAAGCATGCAATGGATATAAAAAGTCTGATTGATTCAAGGCGAGCAACTGGAGCATAATCAATGAATTCTATTTGAGTGTACCCTTATACAACCAATCTTGCCTTGTTTCAAATTATATTCTCAAGTTCATCAGACTTATTTTAAAAAATCCATTTGGTTCCTATAATATGTTTATCTTTAGATCTAGGAACAAGATACCAGACATCGTTTCGAACAAACTGATTAAGTTTTTCCTGCATAGCTACTATCCAGTTTTGATCAGAAAGAGCTTCTTTTACGTTTACCGGTTCAATCTGAGATGTGAAGCACACATAATTACATGTCTTCTAGTTGTCTACGAGTGCGCACACCAGTGAGAGGGTTTCCAAGAATTTGAGCGGTTGGATGATCTTTAACAGTCCTTAATTCAGAATTATTTTGACTTGATGAAGTATCAGGTTTGTCAATTAGAAGAACTTCATCATTATCTGAACTTGGGGCAAGTGTATTCAAATGATCGTCTATGACTACATTAATTGATTCTTGAATAACATCGGTCCTTTTGTTCAGAACACGATATGCGTGACTGTTTAAAGAGTATCCTAAAAAGATTCCTTCGTCACTCTTTGTGTCAAACTTTCCCAGATTTTCACGGTCACGCAAAATATAGCACTTGCTACCAAAAACTCGAAAGTATTTGACAGTAGGCTTTTTATCGAACCACATTTCATAAGCAGTTTTATTATTAGATTTACATATATAAACCCGATTAATAACATAGCAGACAGTATTCACTACTTCAGCCTAAAGATTTTTAGGGAGCTTCATACTATTCAACATTACAGTTCCCATTTCTTGAAGCACTCTATTTTTCCTTTCCACAATTCCATTCTGTTGAGGAGTTTTGGGTGCAGAGAATTCATGCGATATTCCCTGATTATTACAGAATTTCTCAAAATTGTTATTCTTGAACTCAGATCCATAATCACTACGGATCTTACAAACTTGAGAACCTTTTTCAGTTTAGATTCGTTTGAGAATCTTTTTAACTTCATCAAGGGTTTCTGATTTATCCCTTAAGAAGGCTACCCAAGTGAATCTAGAAAAATCATCCACGATTACCAAGATGTATTTTTTGCCACCTCGATTCTTCGTCCTGGTAGGTCCTATAAGATCCATATGGAGAAGCTCGAGTGGTCTTGACGTGGCATTGAAGTTCACCTTTTTGTGAGAGCTCCTTGTTTGCTTGTCATACTGGCATTCACCACATATCTTGTCTATATTTTGTAATTTAGGTAGACCTCTTATTAGTTCTCCCTTGCTCAATCTGTATAAATTATGGTAGTGTACATGTTCAAGGCGTTTATCCCATAATTCTGTTTCATCGGTATGGACAATGTAGCACGATTGATTAGATGAGCTACCATCGCTTACAATATAGCAGTTTTCAGAAGTCTTGCGACCAGTTAATATTACAGAACCCTTTTTGTTCAAGATTTCACAACCTTTATTAGAAAATTTAACGCTATGATTGTTATCGTATATTTGAGATATGCTTAACAGGTTGTGTTTTAGCCCCTCAACATATAAAACATTCTTAAATAAAGGAAGGTTATAGAGTTGAACCGTACCTTGGCCAATAATCTTGCAATTGTTGCCATCACCAAATGTGACTGACCCATCAGTCATATCTTTAAGATCGGTGAATAAAGCCTTGTCATCTGTCATATGTCTTGAGCATCCATTGTCTAAGTACCACTTCGAATGGCTTATAGCTTTGAAAGAAGTGTGGGCAACCATGCAAGTAACTTTAGGAACCCATTTCATTATTGTTTTGGGTTTAGGAGTATAGTTGGTCTTCTTGCATATGTAATTTTTATACGAGTGACCCACTAAGTTAGATTTTAAGAGCACCTTAAGCAAATCAACTATTTTTTCAGCTAAAGGGTTTTGGTTTTGATTTTTGTAATTGATATGGTTAAGTCAGGTTTTGAAAGATGGAAAAGGTTTAACATTTTTATAAAACTTTTGGCTTGAACTTTTCTCTTTTGAGTTAGAGGATTCTCCTTTTACAAAATTGAGAGTATTCTTCTGTTTAGGAGGATTTTTTTTTGTCGTAGCCCAAACCGGATCGGTTGCCACATTTTCTTGATCCAGTTAAAAGTTTTTCTAATTTTGGATCACCTTGGGCATACCTTCATGTATCCTTTAAACTCAAAAGGGAAGAGACTTCAACTCTAAGTTTATTATTTTCAGATTTCAGATTTTCAATAAGGGTGTGTAACGTCTCAGAAAATTTCGTACAAAGATCCGAGTACTACCTCAGGCAGAAATCACTCAGGACCAAATCGTTTAGAAATTAGACAAGTTTAACCAGGTGCTAAACTAGATTAGCTGCGAAATCCACTTGATCCACTTTAAATACGATCAGCAAGACCCAAAACTTGTAGAATCATTGACGCTAGGTTATCCTAAAATCTAGGATCAATCTCATTACCCAGTTGCTCTCGGGAGCACATTGAAACTCCGTATCGGATCTGGACGCACGTCGAAAGTCCGATGACCACGAGACTAAGCGCTTATGACCACCTTGCTGGGCTTAACAACCACCTCAGAAATGAAGTCTAGATAGTATTCCGAAACTATTCGCTTGAGCCCGGAGTGAAGTGTGTGAGAAATGTGGGTATCTTTAGAAATAAAAGTAATCTGAGACTTGTCGCTTGAGGGCCGAATATAAGGATTCAGACCGTTAGAATCTGACCTAAATACACCCTCGGATCAGGAGAAATTTCCCATACATGGCAGTGTACTTATAACCCTGATTGAGTTTCGGTGACCGTTGAACTGAAACTTGTCCGCCACATGCGATCTAGAAACCCGATTGGAACGAAAACTTAACTCGACCTAGATCTAAGGTCGGTGAGCTTAAGTCCGACCTAGGCTCAAGGGGGGGGCTCCGGAAGTGATCCGTTAAGGTGAAATAGACGCCCTTTGGCTATAACCTAAGTATACCATGGCCCTGGGGCTATTCCGTTAGTTTTGGGCCTATATAAGGACCTTAAACCCTCTCCCATTCACTCCATACAAATTTGAGAAAACTTAGGAGAGAGAAGAGAGTAAAGAGAGGAAAACTGTGAGAGAAGTGGGAGAAGGTTCCTGGTACTCTATCCTGCTGTTCTACGCGCTTAACCATCCCTATCTAATCGCTATTCCAGCGATTCTGACTTCGTTCTTAGGTAAGAAAACCTAACCCTAATATGTTTTAGGGTTCCAATTGTTACTAGTGGCAAGATAGCTGACTGAACTCATGCTATAGGTTGATGTACCATCGTTGACGAAGCCTTAGAGTTTCTAGCGAATTCGTTACGCTTCTAAGACATAAGGTGCTGATTATAGACGTATAGGTTATGGTTTTCAAGGCTTTCAATGTCGGTTAATGATTTATTCTTGATGTGAGTGCTATTTCACATGCAAAATGCGTCGTCTGTTTCATGTTACAGTTGTATATGAACTATGTGACATATAGTGCATTCTATGTACATGTTGAGATATTTGGATACGTATGGAATTTGGATTTGTGCCTAGCATGATTATCTATTGTGAATATATGCTTGTTACATATGCGACAACTCCTTAGCGAAAGGACTTGCCCTAAATCACGTCACGGCAAAAATACAATATATGTGATACAGTGTGTAGCCCAAGTGTTTGTGGAAATGTGTAAATGAATATGGAACCCGGATTCATGCATGCCATGATTATCCGTCATGGGTATATGCACGTGGTATGCGGGGCAACTCCCTAGTGAAAGGATTTGACCTAATATATGTGTAAACCACATACATCATAAATGACGATGTATGTAGTCTAAGTGTTTGTAGAAATGTCTGAGTGTGCTAAGTATTACTAAAGAGTACTTTGTATGAGGGTTGAGATATGAATCTCGGCTACCTTAATTATGTGTATGATTTCCTACATGTACGTTACATCATGATGTTTGTTTTATTCATGGAATGAATGTGTGTGCAATCATGTCTGTGTTACATTTCAAAACATGCTCATATTATTGTACGAAGTGAATTCGTTGTTCTTTATTGCTTTGATTGTCTCATATGATTATTGGATGAAATTGAATGAAGTTGGGACTAGGATATAGTCCAGGCAATCAGTAATCGGCCTTGAGTTCGTGGCTGAGATTCATTCGCCATGTAGGACGTGTTTGACGAACCCGCGTCGTGCGTTGGTCGTCGGCAGTGGTTAGGCCACACGAAGTGCTTACGCACTTCATGTCGATCGATACGATGTGAGCTCGTATTAGTCGAGCTCGCCAAGTAACCCGATTTACCTATTGTATGTTCACCATGTATGGACGTTATTGTTTGAACCTAAGGTGCCGAACTCACCAGTGAAACCCCGTTCAACCATGGTACCTCGATCCGCTAAGACTCATGAGCTGGACATGGTGGTATGGGACACCGTGGTCGAGCTGTCGGCCTATGCTGGGGCGATGAGCCTCCCCGTAGTGACCAGTGAGCAACCCAGACTCGTGAGCCAAATACGGTAGTATGGGACACTGTATTCGAGCTGTCGGCCTACACTGATTTGGTGACGAGCTCTTTGTAGTGACCTCGAGCATACTCTGAACCTGCGTAGAGGCGACGAACTTTTCCGTAATAATCAAAGTATATACTAGGCCTGTACTGATTTGGCGACGAGACCATTGCAGCGACTTAGAACCGCAACATCGTATGAGATTTACTAGGACTGATGACCCTAGAATGGATCCTTGTTTGAGAATGATATAAGGGAGGTACCTTAGTTTCCCAATCCTGTTGTATGAAAAGGACTAATAAAGACTTGGTAATCACGTTCATAACATCGCACTGCATGTGCCCCGGGTTGAAGAGCACAGAGGGAAGAAAGCATGCCGCGACCGTCAGATGGTGTCCCACGAGGGAGTGTAGGTGAGGGCATGCATCATGACTACATTTTATCCTTGCATTAATAAGAGTATCTAGGATTGTTTGATTATACTGCTTTATCATTACTACTTGACTGAACTGATAACATGTTAACCTTTGCTCTATGATTCCACTGAGTTGATCACTCACTCCCACGTTCTGAGACGGTGTTTTAAACACCCACCAGACTTTGTCTTAGATGCAGGTGATGATGCGACTCAGGAGGCGGAGCCTGATTACTATGACGATCAGGACGAGTTCTCTTATATGCAGATCTCCGGCGGCTTCGCTTAGGCTATCCGAATCGACGGGGCTACAGGGATTATCATTGTAGTTGTACTATTTGACATTTTGATTTCGAGACTATTATATGTATATGGTGACTCAGTGATGTATTCATACTCTGGAGACCGATCGTGATCTTTTGACTTATATACGTTGATTTATGTCTTTCAGTCTTCCGCTTGTGTTTTACAACTTGATCTGGAGTATGAATTACTATTTTGATATAATCCCACTCATGATTAATGCACTAACACAGACAACATTTAATCATAAGCATATATGTTGCATAAGTGATGTTTTGGAACTCGGGAGTTGAGTTGCTACTCGACCCCTGATTTTCAAGGCGTTACAAGTTGGTATCAGAGCATGATTTGGATTAAACCAGTCCTGGGTTATGGTCACACACCGTACGCTGACGTAAATTCAACTTAGGTGGGTGCGAGAAAATGTAGAAACAGTCATAGGAGTCCCGGTTTCACCAATTGGCGAAGTTTACCGAAAACGATCGTCGAGATCGGGTCCGTACTCTCCCATGATCGCTTAAAGCAACCCCGGATCACTCCTAGACCATCAAACGACGGGTCTAGACCACAAATTACCCTATTCTAGCCTTAAAAAATTCTTATGTGCAACTGTACATCAGAATCATGCCTGAAAGGACCCGAAACGAAGCAAACTAGAGTCGGGAGCCTAATGGAACCTATCCAGAGGGACCCAGGGTGGGCCCCACACTTTTTTGGGACCCAGGGGGTAGGAGGACCCGCCCCATGGGCGAGCCCTTGCCAGGAGCTCCAGAGACTGGCGAGGCCTCACCGCCGGGCGGGTCGGCTCGGGTCGACGTGTTTTTGGTGTTGTGTGGCCCACTGACGTAGGGTTCGTCGATTAAAACCCCTCAAAACCCACCTCTCCTTCACAAACTACCACCCCAAGCTTTCCCTTTTCTTCAAAACTTCTTGTTTCTCTCTCAAATTGTCCCACCAAGAGTTCTCTCTTCCATTTTCGTGCACCCTCTCCACTACCTTGCCGTAAACCCTTCTCCATTGCTGCCTACCCTCTTCATTCTTTTTCATTTGAGCTCTTAAACTCTCCATTTGAAGCTCAAATTCATGTAAACCCCCTAACCCATCCCATCTCTTCATTTTCCTTCTTCAACCCCTGTCGTTTGAGCCTTGACACACCCTTTGGAGGCACAAATCCTTGGAGACCTAAAGACTCCAATCCTTTTCTCCATTTTCTTCACTTTTCCATGGCTTATTCGAGGTTATTACGGCCATTTTTTCAATTTTCACCATTCTTTCTCTCATGGGAAAGAGAAAGGGTGTCGTGGATGAAGCCGGGCCTAGTCACCCCACTCATTCAAGGAGACTGAGAGGCGCCATCGCAAGCAAGGGCGTTGAACGTGAGATACGGACTAAGTGGGATCTCGATCCCCAGGCTCCTCTCCCAAGAGCTCTACTGACGGAGTTGTCCCATGGAAGATATGCGGGCCGTAGGGTCCTTTTTGAAGCTCAGGTGGATGGGTGGCTCTTTGGGAGTATCCGTTATTGGAGTGCCTAGGTGAAGCTGGGTGGGGCCCTGTGTTTGAGGGAAAATATCGTGCGAATGTAGGTACTATCCGACCTTTCTATGCCCACATTCAAGAGCCTACATTGTAGCCCTTGTAGTTCAAGATTCCCGCGGGAAGAGGTCGGGAGGCCACAATTGACGCTGGCCTGATAGCTCGACTCATGGGAATACCGCTTGGCCAAGTTCACGTGAGCGAGAAGAATCTGAAGAGTGCACGTGAAAGGGATCGCCGTATGCATTCCGTTTTGGTCGACTGGTTCAATGACAACCAAACAATAGCCTCTTGGCGTCAAACATGACAGATGATGATTTCTCCTACTCCACCATATTTGCACGTTTAACGTGTACCCCAGGTGGGGCAATCGCAGTGAGTGCACGCACCTGATGGTAGATTTTCTATACCAAGCGGGGCAGCGAGAGAAGTTGTGCGTGCCTACATATGTTTTGTGACAGATAGTTTTTATCGCACGCTCCAATAGAAGGACTGATTCGCTCCCCTTCGGCCGGCTTATATGGAAGATTGCACACGAGTTCGGCTATAGCCTTGGCGCAGAACTCCTAGTGCCATAACATTTCATCGACGAAATTACTCTCAATCAGATGAAAATCAGGCCACGACAGCGGTAAGCCCGACTTGATGAGAGTGAGGATGAGACGGCTGGTGAGGAGTACAAAAGCAAGGAGGAAAGCATGGAAGAGATAGAGGAGGAACAAGAAGAAGAGGAGGCGGCCCAGGATACAGAGGAGAGCTCTCCTCCTACGCCACCGGAGCAGGACGCTGATCGGGCTAATAGGGATGCCCGTTTAGCTCGACTTGAAGAGGGTCAGGCTGTCATACGACAAGATCTTATGGATCTTCGAGGCCTCGTGAAGCACAAGTTCAAGAAGGTGACTCGCACTTTGAAGTCTATCCTATGCTACTTGCAGGATAAGGGTGCCCCTCCTCCATCGCCAGACTCGGATGCCTAGTCATCCATACCGTTGTCTTGTAACTTATTTTGGTTACTGCTTTAGGTTATGTTTGTGTTCATGTTGATGGGCCTAGTAGTGTAGTAGTTAGTAAATGTTTTCAATGTTTGAAGCTTGGGTTGTATTAACTCACATGCATCTTCTGTCATGATTCATGTAACTCTGTATTCCATGTATTATGACAAATTTTGGTGAATGAAATGCATGTAATCCCTTTTACTATGAAGTGTGTAGAATGCTTAAAGGATTGTGTATTGTTATGCTACATTTTACACAAATTGCACCCTATGTCATATAGGGCATGCCACGGAAGGTCAAGCGGAGCACGGAACGCTTCGCACTTACTGGTTCGATGGATCAGGCACCTCCCCAGAGTGATGGTTGTATCGACCTTAGTTTGGTCCCGGTTCGTGAGACTATACCCGAGTCTCAACCTTCTATTGGTCCTGCAGTTGGACCGCCACCGTACACACCACCGGTTCGTGAGCAGAACCGTGCGTCTTCTTCGACGCAACATGTGCCTCAGTCAACCCCACTTGCGAATAGGTTGGAACAGTTGATGACGATGATGCACCAGCAGCACCAGCAGCTCTTAGCTACTATTGCAGGGGCCCTAACTCAGGGTGAAAGTGCAACTCTACCTTCACCATCTGTACACCCTGCTAAGACTGTAGGGCCTTCTGCTTAGGATGAGGGTGTGCCTCTCCCTGTACCTACTGCATACCCTACTGGGAATCTGGGTATGAGTGGTCTCTCGAGCGATTTCAACGCTTGAGGCCTCCTACCTTTACGGGTTCTCACAGACCCGAGGAGGCCGAATATTGGCTCGACCGCATCTCTAAGATGCTGAGGATGCTACATTGTACAGAGCAGGAGCAGGTCGAGTTGGCCACCTTTTTGTTTGAAAAGGAGGCTAGCTTGTGGTGGGATAGTATTCTGCGGACAGTTGCAGTTGGCTATATATGGACATGGGCAGCTTTTGAGTTCCGCTTTCATGAGAAGTGCTATCCCCAGATGTACCGGCATGAGAAGGAGAATGAGTTCTTGTGCCTCAGACAGGGAGGCATGACAATAATAGAGTACGAGCACCGGTTTACAGAGTTGGGCAGATACGTCCCTACTATACTTGCTGATGCGCAGATGCGGATGTGGCATTTCTCTGAGGGCTGCGACCTGACATTCGGTCGAAGATGTGTTGTGCTAGTATACCCTCCTATACTGAGCTAGTACACATGTCTATGCGGGCAGAGCAGGACGGGGATAGATTGACACATTCTCGTGGGGCTATGATTATTAGACCACAACCAGATATGTCGAGCAGGCCTTTCTTCAGCAAGAGGCCCCGAACCGACTCTCCTCCCAGGATTGCGGCGCCATTAGTTTCGATGAGGCGCCCGGGTGTGACATGCACTTACTGTGGGAGACCAGGTCATGCTGCGGAGAGTTGTTTTGCACGTATGAGAGACAGTGGGTTTTCACCGCCCCAGAGAATCGACCGCCCTCGACCTCAGGCTCTATCGACTCCACCCCTACGGACAGACCTACACGACCATCCTTCAGGCCCCCTGCACCTCGATTTAGGCCGCCTCAGCGACCTATGGTGCCTCATCCCAACCGACCTCAGCAGGCACGCGTTCATGCACTTACAGCAGAAGAGCCAGAGACAGCACCTTCAGCACCTATAGCCTTCGAGGTCACTGCACATGTCCAAGGTACTCCTGTCTTCTTATTAGTGGACACTGGGTCTACTACCTCCATCATTTCCTGTGCGGCAGTTAAGCGTCTAGCTTTACATACTACTCCTACGAAGGGAGTGAGACTCACTACTGTTACAGGGACTTTTTTGGATGTCACACGGACGTGTGAGGGTTGCTCAGTAGACTTGGGTAGCAGGACAGTATTCGTTGACCTCATTATCGCCCCACTATGGCACTACGGCATTATCCTCGGTATGGATTGGCTCACCGAGATGAAGGCAGAGATTGATTGCGATAATCGGGTCGTGATAGCCAACGGACCCTGACGGCACGGTCTTTACTTTTCCAGTGCAGGTTAGTTAGCCATGTCATGTTGGATGTTACACTACTTTACTAGAGCATGTTGATCGGCCGACATTAGGGAACATGTCAGTAGTTCGAGAATTTGAGGATGTGTTCAGGATGATCCCTAGATTACCTTCTCGGCGCGAGATCGATTTTACTATTGATCTTGTGCCTGGTGCGACCCCCATTTCATTACCTATGTATCGAATGCCTCCATGTAAGATGGAGGAACTGAGGAAACAAATTGATGAGCTGGTAGAGAAGGGCTTCGTATGGCCTAGTGTGTTTCCTTAGGGAGCACCTGTGTTGTTTGTCAAGAAGAAGGATGGGTCGCTACGATTATGTATTGATTATCGCAGGTTGAACCAATTAACCGTGAAGAACAAGTATCCTTTGCCCAGGATAGACGATCTGTTTGATCAGTTGAAAGGGGCGCGATACTTCTCGAAGATTGATCTACAGTCAGGGTATCATCAGTTGTGCGTCAGAGATGAGGACTGAAAGTGCACATGCTAGTGCCCTGGTTTGTCAAGTTACGTGTATGGTGAGTCAAACTGGCTGCAGAACTCGATAGGAAGATTATTTCAAGCGTCTGCCTCAACCAGATGTGTGGAAGCTCGCAATAGGTAAATCATAGCCTCACATCCCATGTCCCAAAACACCAGGTGAATTAAAACCCTTAAAACAAGATAGACATGTTAGGGTTTTTGTGGTGAGAAAACTTTTTCAAAATAAGAAAATCTCTAAGTTTTTCTCGCCCTGTCGATTCTATCGAAGCACCCTTGATATGATCGACCTGTTCTGTCGATGTCCTCGATACCTTAACGATAATATCGAAAAGAGGACCAAAAGTGTCAGCAACTAAATATTCATCTGGACGAATTTATCGATGTATCGATACACCTATCGATATCATCGATAAAAGCACTAAACTTATCCAGTAACTTCATAACATATCTGGACGATTTATCGATGTATCAATACACATGTCGATACCATCGATATTCAAATCTCGAGACCATCGGGAGTGGCTTGATAAGATCGACAGGCAAATTTTCGGCGCCCCTGTTTTTTAATGAAAATCTCAAAATTCTTCGATATATCGATGACCATCTGATATGATCTGAAATCAAATATCGATAAGATCGGAGGTCCATCGATGATATCGATGGTGGGCGCGCATTTCTTACAGCAGTTATTTCAGGATGTTTTTAACTATGATCGGGGATCCTTCGATTTAATCGATATTCAAATATCGATGATATCGACACCAGATCAATTGCATCGAACTAAGCCATAATCTGTCCAGCAAGTTCAAAGATAAATCTGCTGGAATTATCAATGCCTCGACTCATATCTCAATATCATTGACATTCAAATTCCGATGACCTCGACGGTTCCCCCGATCATTCATGAAAACCTGAAATATTTTCAAAGTCAAATCTCTCTCATTTTTTATGTGTCGAGGGATCGACCTAGTCATCGATGGAATCGGTGTTCGAAATCTGATGACATCGACAACTGTTTCGATTCATCGACCTATTGGCAAGGAGTTTCAAATGCGTATGACATCGAGTCCGAGTCATCAAGTAGACCATCGATGCTATCGAGAGTATACGCTCGATAATATCGAACCTGCTCGATGATATCGAACTCTGTCATAAATGTGACCGTTTTATATCCGTTGGAACTTCTTGCCTATATATAGAGGGCTTGTTCTTTGTTACTGTAAGAGAGAAAAGAGAGAACTTTTGTGTGTTTCAACTTGCATCTTGTACCTAAAGCCTTTCTCTCTAGGGAGTTCATCCTCCAATCCACCCTTACCATTGATATTAAATAGAGTGGATTGGGGAGTGAACTTCCACATTCAAGGATCCTCCAGCTACTACCTTAATGACAAATCATTATGTTGGGATGCCTTGAATGCATAAGAGAGGAACCACTCTATCTTCCTTATAGGAAAATCTTTAGAGAGTAGGATTCCTCTCACCCTTGACCCAACCCGAAGCTAAGCATTGGTATATCATCTTGTGTTGTGGATCAAGGGAGCTGAAGACTCTTCGTCAACGAGGAGAAGATCTTTGACGGTGTGCTTAACAGGACTCATCAACTTATCTGCAAGTATCCAGAGTCCAGAGGACACTTGTGATCATTCCTTCCTAGGTCTTGGTCCTAAGTGGTTCTCACCCTTTGAAGTCCTCAAGGAGGCCTCCGGCGGGAGTGTACGTAGTGGGTGCACAGGGCGGACCCTTGCTCTTGTGTAGGGCATAAACTGTTAGGTCCTTGTGTAGGTCTTTGACATGCGTGGTCTAAAATTCAGGTGCGTTATGTGGACCCTTGCTCTATGGAGAGCATAAACATCTGGTTAGGAGTGAACCAGCAAAACTCTGGGTTTAAGGTGAACCACGTAAAACCTCTGTAAAGGTTGAAGGTGAACCTGATTTAAAACCTTAGGTTTGAGGTGAACCCTGGGAAACCTCCTTAGTGAAATCCGGTACACTCAAGGGTTGAGTATGATAGCCGGGAGTGGAGTAGACTTATCGTCGAACCACTATAAAATGACCGTGTCTATGATTGCTTTTCTATATGTGTGATTCATGTCAATGCATTCATATTTATATATCTGATCACATCCCACACACATACACAGTCATATCCAACATAGACTAAGTTGCATATTGTTATATCTTGATTAGTTTGTGATTAGATCCTCTACTTGACTTAGAAGCCAATAGAGTTACATTTGAGTAATCCTGATAGTTGCATATCTGTAAGGATTAGTGTAATAGGATGATTGAATAAACAGTAAAAACTTTTAAAATTCCTATTCACCCCCTATAGGACATATTAGCATATTCCGACTTCATCTCAAGTGGTCGTCACCGCTATTTCAAGGACGTGCAGAAGACGGCCTTCAGGACCAGTTTTGGGTATTACGAGTTCCTCATGATGTCGTTCGGTCTTACGAACGAGCCGGCCGTGTTCATGGATTTGATGAACCGGGTATTTCGGACATTTCTATACCGATTTGTCATCGTTTTTATCGATGACATCCTGATATACTCTGCGAGTCGGGAAGTGCATGAGGAACACCTACAAGCAGTCTTAGATACTCTGAGGAAGAACCAGTTGTTCGCACAGTACAAGAAGTATGACTTCTGGCAGGAGGAAGTTAAGTTCCTGGGACATGTGGTGTCCAAGGATGGGATAGCGGTGGACCTTTCTAAGGTAGTCGCGGTTCAGGACTGGAAGCAGCCTAGTTCGGTTACTGAGGTGAGGAGTTTTCTTGGTCTGGCGGGGTATTACCGACGATTCATTCGGGATTTCTTGAAGATAGCCAGCCATTGTCTCAGTTGACACGGAAGGATCTGAAGTTCACCTGGAATGAGAAGGCGGAAGCAGCTTTTCTGGAGCTGAAGGACAGACTGACGTCCGCCCCTGTGCTAGTATTGCCAGAGCAAGGGGACAAGTATACAATATACACCGACGCGTCTCGGGATGGTTTGGGTTGTGTCCTTATGCAGAAGGATAAGGTGATCACATATGCCTCGAGACAGTTAAGGAAACACGAGGAGAATTACCCTACACACGACTTGGAGCTAGCAGCCGTCATCTTTGCACTGAAGCTCTGGAGACATTACCTCCACAAAGAGGAGTTCGAGCTTTTCTGCGACCACAAGAGCCTTCGCTATATAGTCACTCAGCGGGACTTGAATATGAGGCAGCGCCGATGGATGGAAACCTTGAAGGACTTCAAATTTGAGGTCTCCTACCATCCTGGCAAGGCCAACCTTGTGGCAGACGCGTTGAGTCGCAAGAAGGCTATAACATTTATGGCTCCGCTAATGATAGCAAAGTGAGATATGGTAGAGTTTGTACGAGACTTCGAGCAGAAACTCACCATGGAGGAGCCATTCGAGAGTGTCGCGCACATTGGGGTGCGGTCACTTATTGATGACAAGATTATCGAGAACAAGAAGGGTGATGCACGATTATCTGAGCTTCAAGAGCCAGTTAGCGATGACGAGGACTCCGAGTGGAGAGTTGTCACAGATGGGGGCCTACGATACCATGGCCGCCTATGCGTCCTAGACATTCATGACTTGAGACAGGAGATTCTCGAGGCTGCCCACAGATCGAAGCTTGGGATGCATCCTGGTAGCACGAAGATGTATCAGGACATGAAGAGGTCGTATTGGTGGGACAATGTGAAGGCTCATATAGTAGAATATGTCTACCATTGTCTCATGTGCCAGCAGGTCAAGGCTGAACACCATCGACCTCCTAGACTGATTCAGCCCATGCCCATAGCTGAATGGAAGTGAGACTTCATCTTTATGGATTTCATATCGGGGCTGCAGAAGACAAGGAAGGGTTATGACTCTATTTGGGTGATCGTGGACCGGTTAACGAAATCGGCCCATTTCCTCCCTATCAGAGTTTTGAACTCGACTGATGACTTGGCTAAATTGTACATCAAAGAAATAATGCATCTACATGGAGTTCCTCTGGAGATCGTGTCGGACCGAGACACGCGATTCACATCCATCTTCTGGACTCGTATCCAGGAAGTGATGGGTGTGAAGTTGAAGTTCAGTACCGCGTTCCACCCACAGACCGATGGGCAGACGGAGCGGGTGAATCAGATTTTGGAGGATATGCTGCGAGCTTGTGTTTTGGACTTTAAGGACAGTTGGGATGACTGTCTCCCATATGCAGAGTTCGCCTACAATAACAGTTTTCAGGCGGGTATTGACATGGCTCCTTATGAGGCCTTGTATGGGCGCCCTTGCCGAGCTCGCATTGTTGGGCAGAGGTTGGCGAGCGCAGTTTAATTGGCCTAGAGTTAGTACAGGTGACCTCAAAGAAGATGGATATTATCAGGTGTCGACTTCTTACAGCATAGAGCAAATAGAAGAGTTATACCGATACGAGGCGGCGACCGCTTGAGTTTGAGGTTGGAGACCATGTATTCCTCCGAGTTTCCCCCACAAAGGGAGTCCTGCGTTTTGGTAAGAAAGGGAAGCTTACGCAGCGGTTCATTGGCCCATTTCAGATCGAGTGGGTGCGATGGCATATCGTCTCGCTTTGCCCACACCACTTGCGGTCGTGCACAATGTATTTCATGTGTCTATGCTGAAGAAATATGTTCCTGATCCTTCTTACATTATCAGATGGGAGCAGGTGCAGTTGAACGAGGATGCTACATATGTACTGCATCCGACGCGTATCCTAGACAGAAAGGAGCAGGTGTTGCGTAGCAAAGTCATCCCACTTGTGAAGGTATTGTGGATGCATCACACTGAGGAAGAGGCTAGTTGGGAGACAGAGGTCGAGGTCAAAAGAACTATCCTCAGAATCTCGAGGAGTACGAAAAGGTACTAATTTTGAGGACGAAATTTTTCTTTAAGGGGGGTAGATTATAACGTCTCAGAAAATTTTGTACAAAGACCCGAGTACCACCTCAGGCAGAAATCACTCAGGACCAAATCATTTAGAAATTTGACAAGTTTAAGCAGGTGTTAAACTAGATTAGCTGCGAAATCCGCTTGATCCACTTTAAATACAATCTGCAAGACCTAAAACTTATAGAATCATTGACGCCAGGTTACCCTAAAATCTAGGATCAATCTCATTACCCAGTTGCTCTCGGGAGCACATTGAAACTCCGTATCAGATCTGGACCGCACGTCGAAAGTCCGATGACCATGAGACTAAGCGCTTAGGACCGCCTTGCTGGGCTTGACAACCACCTCAGAAATCAAGTCCAGATAGTATTTCGAAGCTATTCGCTTGAGCTCAGAGTGAAGTGTGTGAGAAATGTGGTTATCTTTAGAAATAAAAGTAATCTGAGACTTGTCGCTTGAGGGCCAAATATAAGGATTTAGACCGTTAGAATCTGACCCAAATACACCCTCAGATCAGGAGAAATTTCCCATACATGGCAGTGTACTTGTAACCCTGATCGAGTTTCGCTGATCGTTGAACTGAAACTGGTCCGCCACATGCAATTTGGAAACCTGATTGGAACGAAAACTTAACTCAACATAGATCTAACGTCGGTGAGCTTAAGTCCCACCTTAGGCTCAAGAGGGGGCTTCGGAAGTGATCCGTTGAGGTGAAATAGACGCCCTTTGGCTATAACCTAAGTATACCATCGCCCTGGGGCTATTTCCGTTAGTTTTGAGCCTATATAAGGACCTTAAACCCTCTCCCATTCACTCTATACAAATTTGAGAAAACCTAGGAGAGAGAAGAGAGTAAAGAGAGGAAAAGTATGAGAGAAGTGGGAGAAGATTCCTAGTACTCTATCCTGTCGTTCCACACGCTTAACCATCCCTATCTAATCGCTATTCCAGCGATTCTGGCTTCGTTCTTAGGTAAGAAAACCTAACCCTAATCTGTTCTAGGGTTTAAATTGTTAAAAGTAGTGAGATAGCTGACTTAACTCATGTTATAGGTTGATGTACCATCGTTGACGAAGCCTTAGAGTTTCTAGCGAATTCGTTACGCTTCTATGGCGTAAGGTGCGGATTATAGACATATAGGTTATGGTTTTCAAGGCTTTCAATGTCGGTTAATAATTTATTCTTGATGTGAGTGCTATTTCACATGGAAAATGCGTCGTCTGTTTCATGTTACAGTTATATATGAACTATGTGGCATATAGTGCATTCTATGTACATGTTGAGATATTTGGATACATATGGAATTTGGATTTGTGCCTAGCATGATTATCTGTCATGAATATATGCTTGTTACATATGCGACAACTCCTTAGCGAAAGGACTTGCCCTAAATCACGTCACGACAAAAATATGATATATGTGATACACTGTGTAGCCCAAGTGTTTGTGGAAATGCATAAATGAATATGGAACCCGGATTCATGCATGCCATGATTATCCGTCGTGGGTATATGCACGTGGTAGCGGGGTAATTCCTTAGTGAAAGGATTTGACCTAATATATGTGTAAACCACATACATCATATATGATGATGTATGTAGTCTAAGTGTTTGTAGAAATGTCTGAGTGTGCTAAGTATTACTAAAGAGTACTTTGTATGAGGGTTGAGATATGAATCTTGGCTACCTTAATTATGTGTATGATTTCCTACATGTACGTTATATCATGATGTTTGTTTTATTCATGGAATGAATGTGTGTGCAATCATGTTTGTGTTACATTTCACAACATGCTCATATTATTGTATGAAGTGAATTCGATGTTCTTTATTGCTTTGATTGTCTCATATGATTATTAGATGAAATTGAATGAAGTTGGGACTAGGATATAGTCCAGGCATTCTGTAATCGGCCCTAAGTTCGTGGCTGAGATTCATTCGCCACGTAGGACGTGTTTGACTAACCCGCGTCATGCATTGGTCTTCGGCAATGGTTTGGCCACACGAAGTGCTTATGCACTTCATGTCGATCGATACGATGTGCGCTCGTATTAGTCGAGCTCGCCAAGTAACCTGATTTGCCTATTGTATGTTCACCATGTATGGACGCTATTGTTTGAACCTAAGGTACCGAACTCACCAGTGAAACCCTGTTTAACCATGGTACCTCGATCCGCTAAGACTCATGAGCCGGATATGGTGGTATGGGACACTGTGGTCAAGCTGTCGGCCTATGCTGGGGCGATGAGCCTCCCCGTAGTGACCAGTGAGCAACCCAGACTCGTGAGCCGAATACGGTAGTATGGGACACTGTATTCGAGCTGTTGGCCTACATTGATTTGGTGACGAGCCCTTTAATGGATCCTTGTTTGGGAATGATATAAGGGAGTATCTTAGTTTTCCAATCCTGCTGTATGAAAAGGACTAATAAAAACTTGGGTTGAAGAGCACAGAGGGAAGAAAGCATGCCGCGACCGTAAGATGGTATCGCACAAGGGAGTGTAGGCGAGGGCATGCATCATGACTACATTTCATCCTTGCATTAATAAGAGTATCTAAGATTGTTTGATTGTACTACTTTATCATTACTGCTTGACTGAACCGATAACATGTTAACCTTTGCTCTATGATTCCATTGAGTTAATCACTCACTCCCACGTTCTGGGTTGGTGTTCTGAACACCCACCAGACTCTTTCTTAGATGCAGATGATGATGCGACTCAGGAGGCGGAGCCTGATTACTATGACGATCAGGACGAGTTCTCTTATATGCAGATCTCCAACGGCTTCATTTAGGCTATCTGGATCAACGGGGCTACAGGGATTATCATTGCAGTTGTACTATTTGACATTTTGATTTTGAGACTATTACATGTATATGGTGACTCAGTGATGTATTCATACTCTGGAGACCGATCGTGATCCTTTGACTTATATACGTTTATTTATGTCTTTCAGTCTTCCGCTTGCGTTTTACAACTTGAACTGGAGTATGAATTACTGTTTTGGTATAATCCCACTCATGATTAATACACTAACACAGACAACATTTAATCATAAGCATATATGTTGCATAAGTGATGTTTTGGAACTCGGAAGTTGAGTTGCTACTAGACCCCTAATTTTCAGGGCGTTACAGGGTGGTTTTGAAATCAAGATCGCATTTGCATTTTTCAAAACAATCTGGAAGATGAGATTTTTCTAAAACAAGAGGCTCAAATCTTTCTCTAAGTCTTGAAAACCTTTATTTTTAAAGTTTTTATTTTACGGCAATTTTACAACTTTCCTTGTATAGGGCATTATAAGCATCTTGAAGATCTTCTTCATTATAATGATCACTATTCAGATTTTCTTCATTGGTTGAATCATCATGATCTGAAAAAGTGAACTTGGATAGAGTTATAAGGGCCTTAACTTCATTGCCCGACTCTGTTTCAAAGTCTTCTGATTTAGAAGAGGCTTCAGTGCCAGAAGATTCATCCCAAGTAGCCAACATTCCTTTCTTTTTAGGTTTGTCCTTTTTAGGACACTTGTTTGCTAGATGCCCATATTCTTGGCAGTTGTAACATTGACTATCTTTCAAAGATTTCCAAGATTTAGATCTCGATTTAGATCTTTTCTTATCATTTGCTTTTTGAAAATCAACCCTCTTTTAACTTTTGAAAATTTTGTAAAACTTTTTCGCTAATAGAGCCATATCGTCTTCGGAATTTTCAAAATCAAAATTTTCTTGAGAAATACATTTGGAAGACTTAAAGGCTATTGATTTACCTTTAGGAGCTTTAAAAGTTAACTCGTAGGTTTGTAAAGACCCAACCAACTCTTGTACCCTCATATTGTCCATATCACGAAGTTCCTGGATCGCGGTTACCTTAGAATTGAACCGATCAGGTAGTGAGCGTAGTATCTTTGCTCACACTTTACTTTATGGGATTTTATCACCAAGACCCCACATAGAGTTTATAATGTCATTTAATCTAGTGTAGAAGTTCATAAACATTTCATTTTCCTCCATATGAATTTCTTCAAATTTGGTTGTGAGGAGTTGGACTTTAGATTTTTTGACAATTGAAGTACCCTCGTGTGTCATTTCTAATATATCCAAAGCTTGCTTTGCAGTATCACAAGATATGATTCTTTTGAATTCATCTGGTGATAGTGTGCAAGTGATTGCATTTAGTGCTTTTGCATTGGCACTACTCTCACTTTTCTGAAGTGTGGACCAAGAAGTATAAGGTGTTATTCTCATTGATTTTGATCCATTGATACCAGTTACTTTAATGGTAGGAGGGCTCCATTCAGTCACTGTGGCAAGCCACACACTTTCATCCATGGATTTAAGGAAAATCCTCATCCTGGCTTTCCAATAGGCATAGTTGGAGCCTTCAAAGGGTGGAGGCCTAGTGACTGAAAGGCTATCAAAATTTGACATCTTATATATAGCTTAGATTATTAGCTTAGGAAATGAATCCAAAAATAAAGTAATTAAAATAAGCTATTAGGCTTTGATACCACTTGAAAAGGCCAAGCTATATGTCCTAGAGAGGGGGGGGGGGGGGGGGGTGAATAGGACTGTGCCAAATTAAAATTTAACAGTGGAATTGAAGTATGATAACCTTATAAAAATAAAGAACAGTACTTTAAATAAATCAAAGACTGAAATGTAAAGCAATCTTAAATAAAGAGCCTGATACTAACATTGTTCTAAGGACAACCTTTGCACCATAAAAAACAAGGGTTTATGGCAGGAGAACCTTACTAGAACTCGTTGAATATCAAAACTCAAACAGAAAGGAAATAAAGGAAATAGCAAGAAATAAATTCTAAACTATTACAACATTCCCCACTTTGCTTGAAATGTAAAGATTACAACATTCACAACCACATATACATTCCACAAATCTGAATGATTAAAGATATGAAAATTAAAAGAGCATTCAAATCACAAAACACACCGATATATAGTGGTTCGCCTGTGTTCACCAACTATTAAACAACAGCCAGACAATTTGCTACTCTACTCCTAATATCCTCACACAGGGGATATTAGCATTCACTATTAAACAGGTTTTACAGGTTCACCCAAAACCTTCACAATTGTGTCTTTTTAACTTGGGCTCACACAATCCAAAAACCCATACTTTCTGAGTTTTCTGGCTCTCCTCAAATAACCAACACAATGAGATTTTTCTAGCGAATCTCAAACAAAACCAAAATAAAGGAATTTACAACAAATGTAAAATACTTGGATTTCTTCTTTTGCAGCAGCCCGATAGAACCAATCAGAGTAGATGTTCGAATTAACGTTCAATGTCTAATACTCACTTAAGAAATGGTTCTAGGTTCTAATTGATTTTAAATTAAACCAAATTGGGCATAGCTCTATTTGATTTTAATTCCAATGAAGAAGAAATACAACAATTCCTCTTTTTCAAATAAGATTGGAATTTAGGAATAAAATCAAATAAGAAAAGCTAACAAAAAGAATATTAAATATGAACAAATTAGCTTAAAATGAACACAACTTATCTCAAAGTGTAGGCTTGACTTTCCTCAAATTAATCGATGTAAAACTCTGAAATTCGTGCTCAATTTATAGAAGCAAATATCGCGTCTATGACTGGTCTTAGGAACCTTCGACTGGTCTAGCACTACTGGCATTTTGAAAATTTAAGCGTGATCTAAAAAATCAGTTCTACGACTGGTAGTGGAGATCCTTCGACTGGTCGTAGACCACCTACAACTGGTCGAAGCTGACCCAGGACTGGTCATAGGAAATCAGATTTGGTTGCTAGAGTTTGAGTTGTAGTTCTACGACTGGTCGAACAATCTCTAGGACTGGTCGAAGAATAACCAAAAAATTTTAAAAATCTTTAACAACTTAGGACTGGTCGTGAAATTTCTTGGATTGGTCGAATCAGGTCTAGGACTGGTCGAACAAGGTCTAGAACTAGTCTTAGAACAGACCAGCTTCATGTATAAAGATTTATCATGACTTATGTATTCAAAATAACCTACCCTAAGGTCAAACTAAGGTTTATCATACCTAGAACATGAAGTATGAACATTGAACATCATTCTTTCAGATGATAGTTAACCTTTGAAGCTTGAGACCTCTACTTGATGTAGCTTGAGATTGAGATCTTCAACAGTGTGAATATAAGCTTCAACTTGAGTTGTACTTGAGTCTTAAATAAACACTCTTCTTATTGATGTAGACTTAAACATTGATGCATACGGAAGAGAACATAGTACATAACCCTGCATTTCTTGAAGTCGAGTACCGTACATGTCTTGAACCATTGTGATGTCGTCTTGAATCATATATATATCAACATACAAACACAAGACACAAAGATAGAAGTTGTGGCACACACAAGAAGTTTTGGCACCACAAAATTTGACAATTAAAGTAGTATGAGACCATAACACTTACAGTTACAACTTAGGCTTGGTCTGACACACTCACGTGAAGTAAAAATGACCTACTTAGCTTATAAATCTAGAATTCAAGACAAAAGTATTTTCATTGATAAAGGCCTAAAGGGCGTGATTACATCAGTAATGTTCCAAAAAAAAAATACATGTACACCGATCTACAAATGGCTAAGTATTGAAAACCAAAAGAAGGCACAAGCGAGTAGCACTTGAAGTGCTCGAAGCTTAAAAAGGCATGGGCGAGGTGTGCTTGAAGTGCTTGAAGCCGAAAAAGGGAAAAGAAAAGCATAACGAAGGAAATACTCCTCTGCAAAAGTCGAGCATTAGGCTTCAGAAGGTTACTCGGGAGTCACCTCAGGAGTCGCTTTGTCGCCCGACCCATCGGAACACAACTTTGCCTCATTAAAAGTAGAGAGATCGAGCTCTGGGAAGGTCTACCTCATCGCCCTCGCACACTCAGCGTAACCTTGGTGGAAGAGGTTATCCCTCTCGTCAAGGAATGCTTGAGATGTCTCAAATTCCTGGATAGCCTCCTTTTGAGCCCTGGCGATCGTAACCTTAGTCTCCTTCCTCAGCTTCGCCTCGCTCTTAACGAGCCTAGCATGACACTCATCATGCAAGCCCTTAGCTTCCTCCAGGAGCGCGACTACCTCAGCCTTCTCAGTGAAAGACGCCTCAAGAGCTGTCTTTACAGTCTGTAGCTCGGCTTCAGAGTGAGCCCTTTGTTGCTCAGCCACCTTCGCCCGAGTTTGCATCCGAGCATACTCAGCGCACGCCCTCAAGACACACAAGGCGAACTACAGAGAAAAAGAAAAAGAGTAAGGATGAGCCACAAAAAAAATGGAATTCGAATCATCTTTGGATAAGGTGCTTACTCCGAGGAGGGTCATTGACACGTACCCGAGAAGCGTGTCCATGGGAGAGCTGAATAAACCGACGTACTCCTCTTCGACCATAGATGGTCTACCCATGGGAGGATCTCCCCCATGGTCTGGCGAAGGGTCCCTTACCTCTCTTCCTCCTCCCCCCTCCCCGAATGTCGGGCCTCGGTAGGAAGGTCGGAAGCTTCGTGGATCTCAACGAGGGTTACACCCTTAGGAACGATTGTTCCCTTCACTCCATAAGGGGCCTCCACCTCTATGCCCTCTCCCTCAAACTCGTAGATGACCAGGTAAGAGGGGACAACCTTCCCCTTGGCCTTGGAGGAGGTCTTTTGCTTCTTCTTCTTCGGTGCCCCTATTTTATCTCGAGGGTGCGCGCGAACTTTAGAGGGAGGACTGATGAAGGGCCATGCTTCAGGCATCTCTGTGATAACACATGAGCAACATGCCAGAAAAATTCTTAAAAATTCCTAAGTTATGAGGCTTAGTTGAAGATCTTACCAAAGCTCTTACCAGTAAGAGCGGAGTTCAAGCTCGTTTTGAGGAGTAGCTCGGGCTGAAGAAGCACTCTCCAAGACCTCTTCCTTTCCTCGATTGCCCGCAAATCACGGATCCGAGTTAATGATCCACCGCTAAGTAGAGGAGGATGCTTGGGTATGACTATAACAAAAAACACAGGTAGAAAAGGTCAGATGTCAGTAAAAATCGATCAACTAAGGGACAACTACTACAATAAAAATACTAACCTGGGTCGGAGAAAGCTCGGGGGACAATGGAAGTCGATTCTGGCTCGACTGTCTCCCAGCACCTAGAGGCCTAGAACCATTTGTGTAACACCTTGGATTTTCTCTATTTTGGTATTTGTCAAAAATCCTTTAAATATTTTTTTAATAACTAGCCACGTCATCACTTACGGACCATTGACACTCGAGGAGAGCTTATACGCGACTGGTATCGATAAAGAACCATACAAATGAAATTGATCAACCGTAGAAAACCAATGAATCCAACTAATCACTTAAGCATCAAGTTCAACCCCATGATTTATTCACATATGGCCCAAATCTAACCAACTTACCACTGATTAATCAAGACAATCGTAACTAAATTAAAAGATCTACACGAAGTCGAGTCAGATAAGGCTCGAATCTTGACTAATGGACCAAATCAACCAAGTTACTCTTTTGGCCCCAAACCGACGACTCAGGGTGATCATGACCGAATCACCATTTTTACTAATTTTGAATAGGCCATACTGTAAACTTAGTTAATCCTTACCTCAACAATTGCGCCTAAGAAATCCCCCTACCCAATTTATTCCAAAAATGCCCTGATTACCCGAACAAGCTCTAGTTAATCATTAGTGGACCACTAATTCTGAAATTGTAGAGTAATGTCCATCTCACTGGGCTTGATGTCCCACGCGGACGCCAGACCTTGGAAATGCCCAGAAATAGTGAAATTGCGTTGCCTAGCCAGCACTTGCAAACTGCGAGCTACTTGGCCTAATTTGGGGAAAGTCTAAAATTTACCCATTTAGCCCCGTAACTGATGTTGCAATTACGGGCTTTCTGTCCGTCGGATCTTTGCCAAATTTACACCAGAGGCTGAAAATAAATTCAGGACCACACCTACAAAATCTGACCACTGATTGTGGAACGGTGACCGTTGATTGCGAACCGGGCCGCTGCGGTAAAACCCCAAGTCCATTTTCAATCAAACTTTGCCCAACCCTTCATCAGGCCATGGGGCACCTATCTCATAAATTAGATGGGCCAGGGGGCCATCAGGGCAGCTCCAATAGCCTAAAATGGGCCCCACGGGGCCATTATGGGAATTTTCCTAAACCTTAGGGCCAACAAAAATATTTTTGGATATATAAAAGTCCAGCCCTTTTCTCTCTCAGCCCATAACCCCAACAGTTAAGAGAGAGGAGAGAGAGAGAGAGAGAGAGAGAGAGAGAGAGAGAGAGAGAGAGAGAGAGAGCAAGGGAGGAGAGAGAAAGCCTTTTTGTGGTGATTTGAGCTTGGAGCTTGGGATTTGGAAATCCCAACCCCTTTTACCTCCCTACCACCAGAAAACTCTGGCTCATACCATTGTTGGAGTGAAATTCTGCCCCATCTAAGGTAAGATAGGGTACCCAACCTCATCTTCTTCGATTTTTGCAACATGCATGTGTTTTACCTCTATTTTATGCAATGTAGGCCTCGACACCTCGAACTTACGGATCCGGCAGCACTAGGACATTCTCAGCAACCTCCGGCTACGTTTAGGTGAGAACCATTACCTTTAGGTGGCCAGTTATCGCGCCTAGAGTAGGTTTAATGAACGTGGTTGGTGAATTGTTAGTGCATGTGGCTAAATTTTCATTTGGATTGCATATATAGGTTAATGGACTAGGAATTATCAAAATATTGGGAAGGGATTTGGCCCTAATATCTCAAATTGTGACTTGTGCATTTGTATGCTCATGTAGGGTGCAAGTATCTAAATTTCCCCTAAATTGCTGCTAGTTGATTCTTGTTTTCCTGGTTTGGTGTTAAGTATGCTTAACATGATGACATGGATTGTTGTAGAATGGTAATTTGTGATTGATTTCCTAATTTTATGATTAATCCTGCTTGGGTGAAAGCTTGAAACATTGTAAGTTGCTGATTGGATGAGTCACTTGTCTGAATTTTCAAGTTATGGCTGAATAATGTGATGTATGATTGGCCTATAGGAGATTTATCTCGGTATATAGTTGTATGGTTGTCCATGTAATCGTATCAGCTGAAATATGTCATGTTGAATCTGAAAGTGTCCTGGTTTGTCAATTAGCATGTGTGTTGAGTCAGTCAGACTGTAGAGCCTCATAGGAAGATCAATTCAAGCGTCTGCCTCAACTGGATGTGTGCAAGCTCGCCATAGGTAAATCTAAGCCTCACATCCCTTGTCCCAAAACACCAGGTATATAAAACCCTTAAAACAAACTAGAACATCATAGGATTTTATGTTAAGAAAACTTATTTCAAAATAGAAAAATTCTCTAAGTTTTCTTGCTATGTCGATTTTATCGATACACATCTCGATATGATCGACCTGCGGTGTCGATGTTCTCGATACGTAAACGATATCATCGATATGAGGACAAAATACGTCCAACAACCACATACTCATCTGGACGGAATTATCGATACATCAATATACTATCGATATCATCGATATTCAAATCTCGAGTCCATCGACGATGACACAATAATATCGACAAGCAGATCTCCGGCGCCCCTGTTTTTTCTTAAGAATATCATATGTGCATCGATATATCGAAGCCTCCTCGATACCATCGAAATTCAAATCTAGATGATATCGGAAGGCTCTCGATGATATCGGTCTTGGGCGCCATGTTCTTCTAGCAAAATATTTCAGGATTGTTTGTCTATGATTGGGGGTCACTCGATAGAATCAATATTCAAATATCGATGATATCGGTATTGTTTCGATGGAATCGAAGTAGGAAAAAAACTATCCAGCAAGCATAATGAGAAAAGCTCTATTCCCGAGATCCAGCACATCACTTATGCAACATGGATGATTACTTATGCAACATGGATGATGATGTTCAGATTTCGTCCATATGAATGAGTTAAACATGAGTGGGAGTATACTAAAATGGTACATCATACTCCAGAGATAATTAAATTTAAGCAAGCGAAAGACTGACACATATATATTTAAGTATGTAAGTGTTTCAAAATCTCTAGAGTATGAGTATGTTACCAGGCTGAATATATATATGTATTGTTCCCAAAATATCAAAATGTAAAGTATCCAACTAATCCATATGTCCCTGTAAACCCGTCGAATCAGCACGAGGTCTACATAAACCTGCCTGAAAGCTAAAAGTAGGAGAACTCTTCCTCCTCGTCCATGAAATCTTGCTCCGTCACGTAAACCTCATCATCATCTGCATTTAAACCAATGTCTGGTCAGTGTTTTAAAACACCGTCCCAGAGTGGGAGTGAGTGATCAACTTAGTGGTACTATAAGGCAAATGTTAACATGTTATCAATTCAATCAAGCAATAATGACAAAGTAGCATAACAATCACTTCCTAGCTATTCTTGTTAATGTGAAAATGGAGTGTAAGTAATGATGCATGCCCTCACATCAAAAGCTCCCTCAACAAGCGATGCCGACACCATATCACATATGACTACACTACCTCCTGTGCGACTTCCACACCTTTAAAGCACGTCCAAACTAATGCAGTGTTATGCATGGTCATGTTAGTCCAGTAATTAATTAAGTTTATTCATACAGATTTGAGAAGCTAGGGTACCTCCCTTTATATCATTGACCCGAATCGAAGGATCCATCTAGGTTCGTCGCTTCTAGTCAAGCACATACGATAGGTAAGTTGTGGGGTCATCACTCCCAATGGAAAGCAGTCGATAGGCAAGTTCATAAGTTTATACTCGCGGTCACTACGGGGTGGCTAATCACCTCGGCGTAGGCCGACAGCTCGAACACGATGTCCCATACCACCATGCTCAGCTCACGAGTCTGAGTTTGGTCACTGGTCACTATAGGGAGGCTCGTCACCCCAGCGTAGGCCAACAACTCGACCACGGTGTCCCATACCACCATGCCCAGCTTATGAGTCTTAATGGATTATGGTACCACGGTTGAAACGGGCTTTTACATTGGTAAGTGGTACCTTAGATTCAAGCAGTGATGTCCATACATGGTAAACACACAATAGGCTGATCGGTTTGTTTGACAAGTTCGATTGGTACGAGCACACGTTAACTTAATCGATATGAAGCACATAAGCACCCCTTGTGGCCTAACCACTATCGACAATTGTCGTGCGACTCAGATTCGTCGAGTTACCCAATGTGGCGAGACTAATTCGGCCACCTGTACATGGACCGTTACCGATTGCCTGGGCTACATTGTAGCCCCAATCTTTTCCAGATTAATGGGTAGACACATGTGATAATCATATCAACATTTAACAAATAATCCAAATAAATCCCTCATTTGAGCATTTCATCGAACACGTTTATCATATTACATGACACTTACATTTATCCATAAATTTCATAGTGACAAATATGATTATATGAAAGAAACTATACATATGATTTAGGTAATTGAGAATCCTATCTTAATACTCTTAATAAATACAAATCATTAACAATTTCTCATTCAGACAATTTAACAAACACTTAGGCTACACTTCACCAAATACATAGACTAGGTTAGTTACAACGTATAGTTTAGCAAATCCTTATATAGAGAGGTTAACGTACATATGGCAACAATGAATCCTAGATTAGTAGGCATAGCAAACACAAATCATGTTTACATGTTCACTCAAACATTTCAACAAACACATGGGATGCATCTTTTATTCAACATAGTTCATACATGTATCTTATATCGAAAATGACATATCTAAGACAATATGGTAGCAATCAAGTCAAATATAAATCATTAGCTGACATTGAAAGCATTGAAAACCATAACCTAAATGTTTATAGTCTGCACCTTTCATCGGAATTCTCGATTCGGACTTAGTTCGAATTCTATGTCCCCGAACATAGAACGTCGGGTACCTAAATGGTGAAATCTGTTAGCTAGGTTGACAAATGACTATTCTAGATTTTAACTACAATGTTAGGGTTTGGGTTTCTTACCCAAATCGTAGTTGAGATGAATCGTGTAACATAACAGGAAGGCGATTTAGTGTGTGGAGTTGTGGGAGAGAAACACCGTAACAATCTCCCAAACTCTCTCCTCTCCTTACTCTTTTCTCTTCTTTTCTCTCTTCTCTCCCTTAAGGTTAGAGAAATTCGTATGGAAAAGAAATGAGGTGGTTTAAGGGCTATATATAGGCTCAGAAGTGATGTAAATGGCCCCATGGCCATGGTATACTTAGTTTATAACTAAAGGGTGCCTGTTTCGGGCAAACGGGGCTCATATGGAGGCCCATTATTCACTTATGTCGTAGGGTAAGTTCCCTAACACTGGATCTATGCCAGGATGTGGTTTTAGTGTGGTCGGATTAGCTGATTGACCGTGGGGGAAGCGTGTCAGATCAACGGTCGTACTTACTCAATCGGGGCCACAAGTATACGGATATGAGCAGGGAAATTTCCTTTTCCCATAGGCGAAGTTTGGTAAAAAATTGACGGTCGAAAATCCTCAATTTCGTGCATGAGTGAATGGCCCAATTTACTTAAGTTTCATTTTGTTTTCTAAAGATATTCGCGTTTCTCACACACTTTACTTTGGGCTCAAGTTATGTATTTCTGGATACTATCTGGGCTCGATTCCCACGATGGTTGTCAAGCCCAGTAGGACGGACATAACCCTATAGTTTCGCGATCACCGGACTCTCGACGTACGGTCCACGTCCGACATGGAGTTTCAATGTACTCCCTAGAGTGACAGGCTCTTGGGATTTTTCTTAGGTTTTTAAGTAATGATGATGTAACGACTCGGAAAAATTTCGTACAATGGCCCGAGTACCACCTCAGGCAGAAATCGCTTAGGATCAAATCCTTTAGAAATTAGACAAAGTTAACTTAGTGCTAAACTAGATTAGCCATGAAATCCGCTTGAATCACTTTAAATACGATCTATAAGACCCAAAACTTGTAGAATCATTAACGCTAGATTACCCTAAAATCTAAGATCAATCTCATTACCCAGCTGCTCTCAGGAGCACATTGAAACTCCGTATCAAGTCTGGACCGCACATCGAAAGTCTGAATGATACGAAGTTATAGACTTAGGACCGCCTTGCTGGACTTGATAACCATCTCGAAGATCAAATCCAGATAGTGTCCCATGGCTCTTCGCTTGAGCCCGGAGCGAGGAGTGTGAGAAAACCAGGTTTTCTTTATAAATTAAATCAAATTTAAGTAATCTGAGACTTGATGTTTGCGGGCCAAATATAAACAATTAGACCGTCAGAATCTGACCCAAATACACCCTCAGATCAGGAAACATTTCATATACATGGCAGTGTACTTGAAATCCCCGATCGAGTTTTAGTGACCGTTGAACTGAAACTGGTCCGCCACGTGTGATCTGAGAATCTGACTGGAACGAAAACTTAACTCCACCTAGATCCAAGGTTGGTGAGCTTAAGTCCGACCACACGCAGAAAAGAGGCCACCAGAAGTGCTCCGTTGAGACGGAACAGACCCACTTTGGTTATAACCTAAGTATACCTTGACCTTAGGTCTATTTCTGTAACATCCCAAAAAATCGGGGGTCGAGCATAACTCAACACCCGAGTTTCCAGAACATCACTTATGCAACATAGATAATGATGATTAAATGTTGTCTGCATTAGTGTATTGAACATGAGTGAGATTAAGCCAAAACAACATATCATACTCCAGAGACAGTTAAATTGCAAGCGGAAGACTATGATAGATATATAAAATATATAAAAACTGTGGTGAGTCTCCAGAGTGTGATAACATTACCAGGTTAATAAATTCTAAATACATTTCTAAAATATACTAAATGTGTAAGTGTAATGTCTTCTATCCCAAGTACCATAGCCCCGTCAATATAATAACAGGTCTTCATAAACCTGTCAGAGAGCTACAAGAAGGAGAACTCCTCCTCCTCATCATAGTAATCCGGCTCTACTTCATAAGCATCGCCATCACCTGAAACTCAACAAAACTGGTTGGTGTGTACAACACTGTCCCGTAACGTGGGAGTGAGTAGCTAACTCAGTGGAACAATAAAGCATAGGTTAACATGTTATCAACTCAGTCAAGCACTAATGATAAAGCAGTACAATTAAACACTCCTAACTACTCTTATTAATGCAAGTATGGATGCAGTCATGATATATGCCTCACCACACCCTCCCTCGTACGACACCATCTCACGTTCGCGGCATGCTTTCATCCCTCAGTGCTCTACATCTTCCAGGCACATCCAATGCATGATGAGCATGATTACCGAGTATTTATTATTCCATTTCAAACAGCAGGATTGGGAAACTAAGGTACCTCCCTTGTATCATTCCCAAACATGATCCATTCTAGGGTTGTCAGTCCTAGTTAGTCTTAGACGATGGTGTGTTTTCTAGGTCACTGCAAAGGCTGTCAGGGTTGTTATGCGCAAAGGTTACACCGCTCCCCCATCACCTCTTTAATGATTCATCACTATACAAAAACAGGCCTAGTTCATACCCCATACACCGCGACAAAACTCTAAAGCTCACCGTGATTCCAGAGTATGCTCGAGGTCACTACAAAGGGTTACTAGGGCTGTTGCTCGCATTCGTTGTACCACTCCCCCATCACCTTATCAATGTAGGCCAACAGCACAAATATAGTGTCCCATACCACCATAATCGGCTCACGAGTTTGGTTGCTCACTGGTCACTATGGGGAGGCACGTGGCCCCAGCGTAGGCCGACAGCTCGACCACGGTGTCCCATACCACCATGCCCGGCTCATGAGTCTTAGCGGATCTAGGTAAGGTTAAAAAGGATTCCACTGGTAAGTTTGGTACCCTAGGTTCAAGCAGTAGCGTCCAAACATGGTGAACATACATAAGACAGATCGGATTGCCTGACGAGCTCGGCTAGCTCGAGCGCACAACAAGTTGAACGACATGAAGTGCATAAGCACTTCGCGTGGGCAACCACTATCGCCAACCGAAATACGACTCGAGTTCGTCGAACACATCTCACGTGGCAAATGAATCACAACCACGAATTTAATTCTGGTACCGATTGTCTAGACTATAATCATAGCCCCAAACACAATCAATTTCAAATAGTGAAGCAGTAATGGATCAAGGTTCAAATCATACAATCAAAGTCTGATATTATCCGTTTAGGGCTGCTAGGGCTGTTGCACACATTCGTTGCTCCACTCCCCCATCACCCATGACGGATCATACAACGTAAACATGAATTTAACATATGCATTACATAGATAAAATCATAAAAGCAGTTGAGCATGTTATGAAGCACAACACAAGCATGAGTTTGTACATATTCAATTCCTAATCACTCAGCTATCCAAGGAAATCATACACATAGTTAAAGGAGTTGAGAATCATATCTCAACACCCTTAAACATTACAATTTACTAACTACTACTCATTCAGACATTTCAACAAACACTTTAAAATACATGTATCAACATACATGACATATGTTGATCACATAGGTATAAGGCCAAATCCTTTCACTAGGGAGTTACCCCAATCATAACACGCATACACCCACGACGGATAGTCATGGCAAGCAGGAATCCAAGTTCCATATTCACTCAGTCATTTCCACAAACACTTGGGCCACACATTTTAGCATATATAGTGTGTATTGGCCGTGGCATGTTTAGGGCAAATCCTTTCGTCAAAGGGGTATCACCAATACAACAATCAATTATCCATGACAATTAGTCATGATGAGCACGAATGAGAATTCTATACTCATTCAGTCATTTTCACAAACACTTAGAATACACTATTACAACATACATGGTGTATGTTAGCAAAACATGTATTAGGGTTATCCTTTAGCCAAGCCAGTATTTTATCTATGTATAATATATTCATACAGCAAATAATCATGACAAGTACATCTCCAAAATTTATACGTATACAATATTTTCTAAAATACAAAATTTCAACATACATAGTGTATATAAGTAAAACATGTATTAGGGCGAATCCTTTCGCCAAACAGGTAATTTATTCACATATAATATATTCATACAGAAAATAATCATGTCATACACATTTCCAAAATTTGTACGTATACGGTACTTTCTTCAAAAAACTAGAGTATGTAGAATTCCATATTTTTCATCTTTAATCGAAACGGAAAACAGATAGCACTTTGTACATGTGCAATTGCATGCAGATCATGAATCTATCATTATCTGACATTGAAAGCGTTGAAAACCATAACCTATACACCTAAAGTCCGCACCTTTTGTCGTAGAATCGTAACGGAGTCGATAGGTTTGCTAAGCTTCCGTATACGGCAGTTTGGCCACCTAGAGAACGAAGTAGGTTAGCTATTTCATAACCTACAACCACCCAAGCCCCAAATCAGATTAGGGTTAGGGTTTCTTACCTAAAAACGGGGCTGGAATCGCCAGGAAAGCGATGAGAACGGAGCGGTGGAGCTCGTGGAGCGGCGGGGAAGAGTGGCAGGAAGGATCTCTCACAACTCCCACACTTTCTCTCTCTTCTCTCTCTTTTCTCTCTAGGGTTTCTCTCAAATTCGTATGGCTGCAATGAGAGAGGGTTTAAGGTCCTTATATAGTCTAAAAACTCACCGAAATAGACTCCAGGTCAAAGTATACTTAGGTTATAACCAAAACGGGTCAGTTTCAGCTCAACGGAGGACTTCCGGCGGGCCTCCTTGAGCCAAAGGTCGGACTTAAGCTCACTGATACCGGATCTACGTTCTATTAAGTTTTCGTTTTGGTCGGGATTCCAGATCATGCGTGGCGGACCAGTTTCAGTTCAACGGTCAGCGGATCTCGATCGGAGATTCCGAGTACATGTAAATGTTTATGAAATTTCTCCTGATCCGAGGGTGTAATTTGGTCTGATTCTGACGGTCTGGTTGCTTAAAACTGATCCGCAAGTGAGAGGTGCCAGATTACTATTCAAGATATTTTATTTTGAATTAATTTCACATTTCTCACACTCTTCACTCTGAGTTCAAGCGAATAGCGCTGGGACACTATCTGGATTTGATTTCCGAGATGGTTGTCAAGCCCAACAAGGCGGTCCTAATTCCTTAACTTCGTGTTAATTGGACTTCCGACGTGCGGTCCAGATTTAATACGAAGTTTCGAGATGCTCCTGAGAGCAGCTGGGTAATGAGATTGATCCTAGGTTTTAGGGTAACCTAGCGTCAATGATTGTACAAGTTTTGGGTCTTGCAGATCGTATTTAAAGTGATTGGTGCTAATTTCACAGGCACTCTAGTTTAACACTAGCTAAATCTCGCCTAATTTCTAAAGGATCTAGTCCTGAGTAATTTCTATCTGAGGTGGTACCTGGGCCTTTGTAGTTTGTATATAAAGTGATCCAAGTTATACTACTTAGCTAGTTTAAGATAGTGTCTAGGGTGAAAGTACTTAGAAAAATTTAAAGAACAAGGTGCTGAAGGGTGGGATTTGTAAAAGAAATGGGTTCACAAGCGATTTTAGCCTTTGGGACTGAGTTTTGACAAGTTAATAAGGTGTTAGGATCGACCCATTGCCTAAGGACGTCTTATTCCAGGTTGACTAAAATCCGAGATGTTACAATCTACCCCCCTTAAAACAAAGTTTCGTCCCCGAAATTGCCTAAGGGTAATAAGGAAAGATTTAATTATTTCTCTGCCTAGGTTTTATTGCGTAGGGTATATACTAGCCTGGTTCATTTTAGTCTACCCCGCTTAAAACATATTTCTTTATCCATTTCTCATACCCTGATGGTTTGCTACAATTTATTTCTTTACCTATTTGGAGTCTTAACGACAATTCCCAACAATTTAGAGTAAGATAGCTATTTTCAATGTCTGACTAACACGGAGAGACGTTTTTGGTGGGCTTGATCCCGATAAATTGATCATCTACCTGACCAGGGTAGAAGGCTCATCATATCCCTTTCAAGTCCTGGTAGATCCTGGTCTTCTGCTCGGTCAAGCAGTGAGTCCATTGGTAGTCGCCCAAGATTGAGAATTGGGTCAAGTCGCGAATGCTTCGCAGTTGTATATTTCAGTAACTTCGTAGTCCGATCACTCTAAAAACGTAGGGAATGTCCATCATTGAAAGGCTCAAATTGTCTATGTCTAAGGTTACCCTTTAGGTCTTAGTCTAAGAGTGTCCTTGTTATTATCTATGTCCAAGGAAATGGTGAATCAAATCTTACTAGATCATCCTAAAACGGTTTCTTATAGTAGAACTTGCTAGGGCTTCTATAATGTTCGTATTCAATGAGCACAGTTTCGATCCTGGGCCAGTGGGGTAGGGTCCACCACGCGTTCGCTGCGCCACCCAGATCAAAAAGTGTATTAGCCAACCTATCTAGATTGGGCTCATAATGTTCTACCCCCCCCCCCCCTCTTAAAATTTTATTTTCTACCTCCAGGGTTCAAGATCTATGTCCTGTTCCGTATGTCGGAATAAGGTGTAATTTAGGACCTATCCTTGACACGAATGGGTCTCGCTCCAACCGACTTAAGCCGATTAACTAAGTCTATCATTCAATTAGCTTAGCATAATTAATTTGTCTTTCCTTAGCCTAACCAGTAGTCTAGTCTTAATTTAGGAGTAGCGGTATCCTCTAGGTGTAATCCAAAGTCTATGCTTATACATTAGATGATTTTATACCCTTTCTAATATAAGGAAGGGTTTTATCACTTACGGTCAAAGTTGTCTAATTGGAACTGAGTTGTTTGTACTTGACGCTCGAGCATTACACATATGCTCATTCCAACTAAGAGGGTCCTAAGGTTCACATTATAAATTTGTTAGATTTCTTACACGGTCATGTCTGGCGAAATCTAGCAGCACCGCTCTAAGTCCAAAACTCCAAGGGCCTATTTGACGAACCAGCATTTACTCTAAAAGCTTAAGCTAATGTATATCAAGGGACTCTATCACTTCAACACTATTTGGCCGGTGGTCTTAAGTTGTATTAAATGGGACTATATTGTTAATCCCTCCTCGGGATTGGGAGTGGCATGGTTGGTAGGAGGGTGGGTGGGGATTAAAATTAATGGTATAGGCTTTGAAAAATGAGCCTTGTGTGGAAAAGTGTGAGATGGGATTTTCAAATCCCAAGATGATGAATTTTCGAATGTACTTTGAAAGGAATCTCGGAGTTTACGTTTAATTGCATACATTTCAAACATGGTATTGGAAAACATGGGAGATAGGAGAGGGTTGTTAGGTTTCGAAATCTTGAGCCTACATAGGTTCAAATGAAAGAGAATAAAGAGGAAAAATGGAAAGATGGGATGGGTTGAGGGCTTACACATTTTTGAGCTCCAAATGGGGCATGTAAGAGCCCAAATGAAAGGAAACGGAAAGGGTAGAGGGTAGGTGTTACTGTGAACGATGGATGTGGATGAGTTATAGTCAAAAATGAGGGATTGAGCGATTGGCAAAAAGATTTGAGAGTGAAAATAACAATTTTTGGAGAAACGGAGAGCTTGGAGGTGTAGTTGAGAGAGAGGGGGGCAAAACGGACGTGAAATAGGGGCCCCCACAAAATTTGGTAGGCACCACACCGGCCTAGGGAAGTTCTACGCCTTTTTCTGCATTTTTAGTTGGTCTATTATTTTAATTATTTTTTTAGTAGTTCATCATCAAGTATACTTCATCGCCACCAAATTTCATTAGATTTCGTCTTGTAGAAAAATTCTAAAAATTCTAGAAGCAGCAGCTATCCAAACTAATAATTTTTAGACAGTTGACACAATGACCCATATTTACATATATTAAATATTTTATTATATTTTTCACTTATTTTTATATGAAACTAGACTTATCAAGCGTAAATTTGGCTTTTTAATTACCTAAATCAGAGTTATAACGAGGGAGATATGAATTTTTGAAGTTTGACCAAAATCGTAAAAAATATGGCCGAAAACGGGCCAGCCAATAAACTGCGGCCCGCCCGGGCCCGCTGGACCGCGGTCCACCGCGGTGACCACGGTTCCCCTGCGGTCCGCCTTGTCCGACGCGGCGCCACCACAGCTGGGTGGTGTTCTCCACCCTCCCAAGGGGCTAATGGTACCCCGGGTCTGTCCCGGGTCCCCCCGGATTGCATAGTGTGGCCCCCGACTCCATTTGAGGCGTTTTCGGGGCCAATTTACAAACTGGAATAAGTTTATATAACATGTAGCATATGATTTTGGGGTAGGAGGAGCTAATATATCCAACTAACCCATTTACTTGGTTATATTCCAAAGTTTGAATGGTCAAAAGTCCAATTTATACATATATTTACTATTTATAGTAACTTTTTGTTTAAGTATTATTCTTCATCATTTATATGTTAGAATTTATATCTGGTATGAAAGGATTTAGAAAAAAATTAAAGAATGAAGTGGTGCAAGGAGAGATTTTGAAGAAATTGGGTAAAAAGGGGTTTTAGGCTTTGGTGTTGTTGTTGACCCACAACCTAAGAACATTCATTTCTAGGGAACGACTCAAACCCGTTAACTGACAGCATAGAGGTGATTCGAGATCGTTTCATGCAATCATTGAGGCCTACGGGTCCAATCTCTACGGTTGATCTCAACCAATTGTGTCATTTGGCGAAATTAGAGAACTAATTCCGTCTCTCCCTCCTAAGTCAGAGTGCGTCAGAGTGCATCGTGTGACCATAACCCAGGTTCGGTTTAATCCAAATCATGCTCTGATACCAACTGTAACATCCCAAAAAATCGGGGGTCGAGCATAACTCAACACCCGAGTTTCCAAAACATCACTTATGCAACATAGATAATGATGATTAAATGTTGTCTGCATTAGTGTATTGAACATGAGTGAGATTAAGCCAAAACAACATATCATACTCTAGAGACAGTTAAATTGCAAGCGGAAGACTATGATAGATATATAAAATATATAAAAACTGTGGTGAGTCTCCAGAGTGTGATAACATTACCAGGTTAATAAATTCTAAGTACATTTCTAAAATATACCAAATGTGTAAGTGTAATGTCTTCTATCCCAAGTACCATAGCCCCGTTAATACAATAACAGGTCTTCATAAACCTGTCAGAGAGCTACAAGAAGGAGAACTCCTCCTCCTCATCATAGTAATCCGACTCTGCTTCATAAGCATCGCCATCACCTGAAACTCAACAAAACTGTTGGTGTGTACAACACCGTCCCGTAACGTGGGAGTGAGTAGCTAACTCAGTGGAACAATAAAGCATAAGTTAACATGTTATCAACTCAGTCAAGCAGTAATGATAAAGTAGTACAATCAAACACTCCTAACTACTCTTATTAATGCAAGTATGGATGCAGTCATGATGTATGCCCTCACCACACCCTCCCTCGTGCGACACCATCTCACGTTCGCGGCATGCTTTCATCCCTCAGTGCTTCACATCTTCCAGGCACGTGCAATGCATGATAAGTATGATTACCGAGTATTTATTAGTCCATTTCAAACAGCAGGATTAGGAAACTAAGGTACCTCCCTTGTATCATTCCCAAACATGATCCATTCTAGGGTCGTCAGTCCTAGTTAATCTTAGACGATGGTGTGTTTTTTAGGTCACTGCAAAGGCTGCCAGGGCTGTTACGCACAAAGGTTACATCGCTCCCCCATCACCTCTTTAACGATTCATCACTATATAGAAACAGACCTAGTTCATACTCCATACACCGCGGCAAAACTCTAAGGCTCACCACGATTCCAGAGTATGCTCGAGGTCACTACAAAGGGCTGTCAGGGCTGTTGCTCGCATTCGTTGTACCACTCCCACATCACCTTATCAATGTAGGCCGACAGCACGAATATAGTGTCCCATACCACCATAATCGGCTCACGAGTTTGGTTGCTCACTAGTCACTACGGGGAGGCACGTGGCCCCAGCGTAGGCCGACAGCTCGACCACGGTGTCCCATACCACTATGCCCGGCTCATGAGTCTTAGCGGATCGAGGTACCATGGTTAAAAGGGATTCCACTGGTAAGTTTAGTACCCTAGGTTCAAGCAGTAGCGTCCAAACACGGTGAACATACATAAGACAGATCGGGTTGCCTGACGAGCATGGCTAGCTCGAGCGTACAACAAGTTGAACGACATGAAGTGCATAAGCACTTCGCGTGGGCAACCACTATCGCCAACCGAAGTACGACTCGAGTTCGTCGAACACATCTCACGTGGCAAATGAATCACAGCCACGAATTCAATTCTGGTACCGATTGTCTGGAATATAATCATAGCCCCCAACATAATCAATTTCATATAGTAAAGCAGTAATGGATCAAGGTTCAAATCATACAATCAAAGTCTGATATTATCCGTTTAGGGCAGCCAGGGCTGTTGCACGCATTCGTTGCTCCACTCCCCCATCACCCATGACGGATCATACAACGTAAACATGAATTTAACATATGCATTACATAGATAAAATCATAAAGCAGTTGAGCATGTTATGAAGCACAACACAAGCATGAGTTTGTACATATTCAATTCCTAATCACACAGCTATCCAAGGAAATCATACACATAGTTAAAGGAGTTGAGAATCATATCTCAACACCCTTAAACATTACAATTTACTAACTACTACTCATTCAGACATTTCAACAAACACTTTAAAATACATGTATCAACATACATGACATATGTTGATCACATAGGTATAAGGCCAAATCCTATCACTAGGGAGTTACCCCAATCATAACACGCATACACCCACGACGGATAGTCATGGCAAGCAGGAATCCAAGTTCCATATTCATTCAGTCATTTCCACAAACACTTGGGCCACACATTTTAGCATATATAGTGTGTATTGGCCGTGGCGTGATTTAAGGCAAATCCTTTCGTCAAAGGGGTATCGCCAATACAACAATCAATTATCCATGACAATTAGTCATGGCGAGCACGAATGAGAATTCTATACTCATTCAGTCATTTTCACAAACACTTAGAATACACTATTACAACATACATGGTGTATGTTAGCAAAGCATGTATTAGGGTTATCCTTTAGCCAAGCGAGTATTTTATCCATGTATAATATATTCATACAGCAAATAATCATGACAAGTACATCTGCAAAATTTATACGTATACAGTATTTTCTAAAATACAAAATTTCAACATACATAGTGTATATAAGCAAAACATGTATTAGGGCGAATCCTTTCGCCAAACAGGTAATTTATCCACATATAATATATTCATACAACAAATAATCATGTCATACACATTTTCAAAATTTGTACGTATACGGTACTTTCTTCAAATACCTAGAGTATGTAGAATTCCATATTTTTCATCTTTAATCGAAACGGAAAACAGATAGCACTTTGTACATGTGCAATTGCATGCAGATCATGAATCTATCATTATCTGACATTGAAATCATTGAAAACCATAACCTATACACCTAAAGTCCGCACCTTTTGTCGTAGAATCGTAACGGAGTCGATAGGTTTGCTAAGCTTTCGTATACGGCAGTTCGGCCACCTAGAGAACGAAGTAGGTTAGCTATTTCATAACCTACAACCACCCAAGCCCCAAATCAGATTAGGGTTAGGGTTTCTTACCTAAAAACGGGGCTGGAATCGCCAGGAAAGCGATGAGAACGGAGCGGTGGAGCTCGTGGAGCGGCAGGGAAGAGTGGCAGGAAGGATCTCTCACAACTCCCACACTTTCTCTCTCTTCTCTCTCTAGGGTTTCTCTCAAATTCGTATGGCTGCAATGAGAGAGGGTTTAAGGTCCTTATATAGTCTAAAAACTCACCGAAATAGACTCCAGGTCAAAGTATACTTAGGTTATAACCAAAACGGGTCAGTTTCAGCTCAACGGAGGACTTCTAGCGGGCCTCCTTGAGCCAAAGGTCGGACTTAAGCTCACTGACACCAGATCTACGTTCTATTAAGTTTTCGTTTCGGTCGGGATTCCAGATCATGCGTGGCGGACCAGTTTCAGTTCAACGGTCAGCGGATCTCGATCGGAGATTCCGAGTACATGTAAATGTGTATGAAATTTCTCCTGATCCGAGGGTGTAATTTGGTCTGATTCTGACGGTCTGGTTGATTAAACTGATCCACAACCGAGAGGTGCCAGATTACTATTCAAGATATTTTATTTTGAAATAATTTCACATTTCTCATACTCTTCACTCCGAGCTCAAGCGAATAGCGCTGGGACACTTCTGGATTTGATTTCCGAGATGGTTGTCAAGCCCAGCAAGGCGGTCCTAATTCCTTAACTTCGTGTTAATCGGACTTCCGACGTGCGGTCCAGATCTAATACGGAGTTTCGAGATGCTCCCGAGAGCAGCCGGGTAATGAGATTGATCCTAGATTTTAGGGTAACCCAGCGTCAATGATTCTACAAGTTTTGGGTCTTGCAGATCGTATTTAAAGTAATTGGTGCTAATTTCACAGGCACTCTAGTTTAACACTAGCTAAATCTCGCCTAATTTCTAAAGGATCTAGTCCTGAATAATTTCTATCTGAGGTGGTACCTGGGCCTTTGTAGTTTGTATATAAAGTGATCCAAGTTATACTACTTAGCTAGTTTAAGATAGTGTCTAGGGTGAAAGTACTTAGAAAAATTTAAAGAACAAGGTGGTGAAGGGTGGGATTTGTGAAAGAAATGGGTTCACAAGCGATTTTAGCCTTTGGGACTGAGTTTTGACAAGTTAATAAGGTGTTAGGATCGACCCATTGCCTAAGGACGTCTTATTCCAGGTTGACAAAAATCCGGGATGTTACAATTTCGGTGATGTTTTAGGCTATATAAGGACCTTAAACACCCTCTCATTCAGCCCATGCGAATTTGAGAAAAACCCTAGGAGAGAAAAGAGAGAAAAGAGAGATAAAGTGTGAGAGTTGTGGGAAAACCTTCCTGATACTCTATCCTCTTGCTATACACGCTTAATCCTCGTGATCTAATTGCTTTTCTGGCGATTCCAGCTTCGTTTCTAGGTAAGAAAACCCTAACCCTAACCTGTTTTAGGGTTTCAATTGATTCAAATAGCGAAATAGCTAACATTACTTGTGCTTTAGGCCGTTGTACTGTCATGGAAGAAGCCTTAGCATTCCTACCAAATTTATTACGCTTCTACGGCGTAAGGTGCGGACTTTAGATGTATAGGTTATGGTTTTCAAGGCTTTCAATGTCAGTTGATGATTTATGACTGACATGGATGCTATTTCACATGCAAAATGTGTTGTCTGTTTCGCCTTTCGAGTTTATATGAACTATATGGAATATAGTGTATTCTATGTATATGTTGGAATGTTTGAAAATGTTTGAAATTTGGATTTGTGCTTAACATGTTTATTTGTCATGAATATATGCTCAATACATGTGTGACAACTCCTTAGCGAAAGGACTTGCCCTAAATCATGTCATGGCAAAAATACGTTATATGTGTTAAATGTGTAGCCCAAGTGTTTGTGAAAATGTTCCAACGGATATGGAACCCATCATGGGTATATACACATGATATACGGGGCAACTCCCTAGTGATGGGATTTGGCCTAACACATGTGTTATCATCATACACCATGTATGGTGATGTATGTGTTCTATGTGTTTGTGAAAATGTCTGAATGTGCTAATGGTTACTTAAGAGTACTTGTATGAGGATCGAGATATGAATCTCGGTTACCTTAACCATGTACATGATTTACCACATATACGTTACATTGTAATGTCTGTATTACTCATGACATGAATGTGTGTGGAATCCTGTTTGTGTTGTACTTTATAACATGCTTGTTTGATTGTGAGAATCACATTACTTATTTATTTCCTGCTTTAACTATCTCATATGATTCTTGGTGAATTAGAGTGAAGTTGGGACTACGAGTTAGTCCAGGAAATCGGTAATAGAATAGAATTCGTGGCTGAGATTCATTCACTACGTAGGATGTGTTCGACGAACCCGAGTCGTACTTCGGTTGACGACAGTGGTTAGGCCACGCGAAGTGTTTATGCACTTCATGTCGTTCAAATTGATTGTGCGCTCGAGGTAGTCGAGCTCGTCAAGTAACCCGATCCGCCTTATGTGTGTTCACCATGTTTGGACGCCTTTGCTTAAACCTAAGGTACCAAACTTACCAGTGGAATCCCGCTAACCATGGTACCTCGATCCGCTAAGACTCATGAGCCAGGCATGGTGGTATGGGACACCGTGGTCAAGCTGTCGGCCTACACTGGGGCCACAAGCCTCCCCGTAGTGACCATTGAGCAACCAAACTCATGAGCCGAATATGGTGGTATGGAACACTGTATTCGAGCTGTCGGCCTACACTGCTTTGATGGGTGATGGGGGAGTGGTGCAACGATTTCGTGTAATAGCCCTGACAGCCCTGACCGTACCCTGTGTAGTGACCTCGAGCATACTCTGAATCTGCAGAGAGGCGACGAGCCTTCCCATAGTAAACAGAGTATAAACTAGACCTGTATTGATAAGGTGATGGGGGAGTGGTGCAACGATTCCGTGTAACAGCCCTAACAGCCCTTGCAGCGACCTAGAACCGCATCATCGTATGAGATTATCTAAGATTGACGACCCTAGAATGGATCATGTTTGGGAATAGTACAAGGGAGGTACCTTAGTTTCCTAATACTGCTGTTTGAAATGGACTAATAACAACTTGGTAATCATGCTCATCATCGCACTGCATGTGCATGGAAGATGTGGAGCATTGAGGGATGAGCACATGCCGCGGAAGTAAGATGGTGTCGCATGTGGGAGTATGTTGGTGAGGGCATGCATCACAACTACATTTCATACTTGCATTAACAAGAGTACTTAGGATTATTGATTGTATTGTTTTATCATTACTGCTTGACTGATTTGATAACATGTTAACCTATGCTTTATTGTTCCACTGAGTTAGCTACTCACTCCCACGTTACGGGACGGTGTTCTGGACACCCACCAGACTCTGTCTTAGATGTAGGTACCGATGATACACAGGAGGCTAAGCCTGATTATTATGATGATCAGGATGAGTTTTCCTTCATGCAGTTCGCTGGAGTTTCGCGTAGGCTATCCTGATTTACGGGGCTACAGGGTTTATGATTATAGTTGTACCATTTTGACATTTTGATTCAGGAACAAATACATGTATATGGTGACTTAGTTGGTATTCATACTCTTGAGATCGAGATGGTTTTGTTTTATACACCTCTATATATATCTTTAAGTCTTCCGCTTGCGTTTATACATGGATCTGGAGTATGAATTATTGTTTTGGTATAATCTCACTCATGTTTATTGCAATAACATAGCCAACATTAAATCATCATTCTCTATGTTGCATAAGTGATGTTTTGGAACTCGAGAGTTGAGTTGCTACTCGACCCTCGAATTTCAGGGTGTTACAGATGAGTTAGCGATATTGACGGTTTTGGGTCTTACCATTTGTGTAAATTGTGGTTCAAGATAAATCTACCGATTAATTTAGTTTAGTACTTAATTAATTTTCACCTAAATTTCTACAGAATACGGTCCTTAGGCATTTCTGGCTGAGGTGGTACTCAAGTCTTTGTACGGATTTTTCCGAGACGTTACAATCTACCCCCCCCCCCCCCCTTAAAGAAAAATTTCATCCACGAAATTAGTACATTCTCATACTCCTAGAGGATATGAGGGTAGTTCTTACGACTTCGGCTTCTATTTCCCAAGTAGCCTATTCCTCAGTGTGGTGTGTCCATATACTTTCACGAGTGAGATAACTTTGTTGCACATCACTTGTTCCTTCCTATCTAGAACATGCGTTGGTCGCAATACATAGGTAGCATCTTCACTTAGCTATACTTACTCCCATTTGATAATATGGGTAGGGTCAGAAACATATTTCTTCAACATCGATACATGGAATACATTGTGCACGCCTGCTAGTGGTGTGGGTAAGGTAAGACGGTATGCTACCACACCCACTCGGTCTAAAATTTAGAATGGGCCAATGAATCTCGGCGTGAGTTTTTCTTTCTTGCTAAAAGGAAGTACTCCCTTCATTGGGGAAACCTTAAGGAATACATGGTCCCTAACTTCAAATTCTAGCTGTCTCCACCTCGTATCAACGTAACTCTTTCGTCTACTCTGGGCTGTATGGAGTCGGCGCCTGATAATGTCAATCTTTTCTAAGGTCACCTAAACCAAATCTGGGCCAACCAAACTCTTCTTGCCAACTTCTGCCCAACAATGTGGAGCTCGGCAAATGCGCCCATACAAGGCTTCGTAAGGAGACATGACAATGCTCGCTTGGAAGCTGTTGTTATAAGCAAACTCGACATAAGGGAGATAGTCATCCCAGCTATCCTTGAAGTCAAGTACGCATGCTCGCAAAATGTCCTCGAGTATCTGATTCACCCATTCCGTCTGCCCATCAATCTGTGGGTGGAATGCGGTACTAAACTTCAGTTTCACTCCCATAGCTTCTTGAATTCGAGTCCAGAAAATAGACGTGAATCGTGTGTCTCTGTCTGACACAATCTCCATAGGAACTTCATGCAGTCGTACTATCTCCTTGACGTACAGCTTGGCTAGATCATCTGCTGAGTTTGAAACTCTAATCGAGAGGAAATGGGTTGATTTGTCAATCTGTCCACAATTACCCAAATGGAGTCATGTCCTTTTCTCGTCTTCAGTAATCTAGAAATGAAATCCATAGATATGAAATCCCACTTCCACTCAACTATGGGCATGGGCTGAAGTAAACTAGGGGGTTGGCGATGCTCGGCCTTGACTTACTGACATGTGAGACAACGGGATACAAAATCTGCTATCTGGGCCTTCATGTTGTCCCACCAGTACGAACGCTTCATGTCTCGATACATCTTTGTACTGCCCGGATGCATCGCCATCTTTGAATTGTGTGCGGCCTCTAAAACTTCTCTCTTCAAGTCATGGAGATTCAGGAAGCATAGGCGGCCATGATATCGCAAACCTCCATTCAAGCCAATCCTCCAATCGGATTCTTCGCTGTCGCTTGCACGCTCTCTCATCTTCACTAACAGTTCATCTTCTTTCTGAGTTGCAATGATTCGGTCGTCGATAAGTGGTTGCACATGGAAGTGTGCGACGCTCTCGAATGGCTCTTTCACTGTAAGCTTCTGTTTAAAATTTTGTGCGAATTCCACCATATTCCACTCTTTATCATTAGTAGGGCTACAAATTCGATGGTTTTCTTGCGGCTCAATGCATGGGCCACAAGGTTGGCCTTGCCAGGATGGTAGGAGACTTCAAACTTGAAGTCTTTCAAGGTCTCCATCCATCGTTGTTGCCTCATATTCAGGTCCCTTTGAGTAAAGATGTACTTGAGGCTTTTGTGGTCGCAAAAGAGCTCGAACTCATCTCCGTAGAGGTAATGTCTCCAAAGCTTTAATGCAAAAATGACTGCCATCAACTCCAAGTCGTGAGTGGGGTAATTATCTTCTTGTTTCCTCAACTGCCGTGATGCATAGGCGATCACCCTATCCTCTACATAAGTACACAGCCCAAACCGACTCGAGAAGCGTCGGTGTATATAGTATATTTGACCCCTTGCTCTAGCAGTACTAACACGAGTGCAAACGTCAGCTTGTCCTTTAATTCCTGAAAGGCTGCTTCTGCTTTCTCGTTCCATGCAAACTTAAGATCTTACAAGTGAGTTGAGACAATGGTCAGGCTATCTCGGAGAAGTCCTTAATGAATCGACGGTAATAGTCGGCGAGTTCGAGGAAACTCCTTACTTCCGTAACCAAGCCGGGCTGCTCATAGTCTTACACCGCGGTCACCTTGGCAAGGTCCACAGTGATTCCTTCCTTGGAAACCACTTGCCCTAGGAACTTGACCTCTTCTTTCCAGAAGTCGCATTTCCGGTACTGTGTAAATAACTGGTTCTTCTTGAGAGTATCGAAGATTGCTTGCAGGTGTTCTTCGTGATCCTTCCGACTCTTGGAGTATATCAAAATATCATCTATAAACACGATGACGAATTGGTACACATACGCCCTAAACACCTGATTCATGAGGTCCATGAACAGAGCTGGTGCATTTGTAAGCCCAAATGGCATCATGATGAACTTGTAGTGCCCAAAACTGGTTCTGAATGTTGTTTTCTGCACGTCTTCATTCCTGACGCGTAACTAATGATACCCGGACTGTAGGTCGATTTTAGAGAAATATTGTACCCCTTTCAACTGGTTGAACAGGTCATCTATCTTGGGCAGAGGATACTTGATCTTGATGGTGATGTGATTTAGTTTACGATAATCAATACACAATGGCAGCGATCCGTCTTTCTTCTTTACAAACAACACAGGTACTCCCTAAGGAGATGCTCAGTCGTATGAAACCTGAATCCAACAGATCATCAATCTGTCTCCTCAATTCCTCCATTTCACATGGAGGCATACGATACATCAATAAAGAGATAGGTGTCACACTCGGCACCAGGTCGATGGTAAAGTTGATCTCGTACCGAGGAGGTAGTCCAGGGATCGTCTTGAATACATCCCAGAAATCCTGCACCATGGGTGAATCCCCAAGTGACGGACCATCATGATCTTTCAAAAGGGAAGCATAACAAAGGACCCGGAAGGGGCAACTGACCTAAATTGGAAAAGTGAAGGTCATGTTTTCGGGCCCATGTGCTATCACCAATCTGGTTTCGCAGTCGATCTCGGCCTTCATTTCGGTGAGCCAATCCATGTCGAGGATGACGCTGTAATAATATATCGTGGTGACAATCAGGTCAATGCACACCAGCCTGCTTCGTAAGTCTACCGAACAACTCTTACAAAGTTTAGTGGCATCAACAAAAGTTCCAGCTGTTGCGATGACTCTCACCCCAACCATAGGGGTAGTGTTCAGCCCTAATCACTTAACTATGGAGTATGCGATCATTGATATAGTGGACCCGGTGTCCACCAACAGAAAAACTGGTGTACCTTGGATATGGGCAGTGACTTCGAAAGCTAATGGTACTGTAGTTGCTGACTTAGATGCTTTAGCTGCAAGTGCATGTACACGAGCTTGTTGTGGACGATTTGCTTGCGCTGCCATAGGTCATTGAGGTGGCCTATTTAGAGGTACGAGTGGTCGGTAGAATGACTATGCTGGTGGTACAGATCATAGAGGTGGAGCTGCTATAACACGTGGTGGCTGATGGTTGATCTTCTGAGGTGGCGTGAAACCGTTGTCCTTCATTTAGTAAAACAGAAGGGGTCAGTGTGTCCCCCTTTATTACAATACATACACCAACGGTCAGTTCGCCTCTGCTGGGCTAGTGGGGTCATTAGCCTGGGAGGCGAGTCCACATGTGGCCTCTTGCCGAGGACTGGTCGGTTCTATAATTTGGGTCGAGGCCTCGGGCCCATTGGCATACTTGTCCAAGGAAATCTTACCATCCTGCTCAGCTCGCAGGGACATGTTCACTAGCTCAATATAATTGGGAATGCTAGCGCAACACATCTTAGTATGGATATCAGGCCGCAGACCCTCTGAAAATCACCGCATTCTCATCGGCTCATTCGCTAGGATCAATGTAGCATATCTAGCCAGGTCCGTAAAGCGGTTCTCGTATTCAGCTACGGTCTTCCCCCCTTGTCGAAGGCGGAGGAATTCACCCTCTTTTTCATTACGGTAGTTAAGGGGGAAGTACTTTTCATGGAAACAAGTTTCGAACGTGTCTCATGTTCACATATAGCCTGCGGGAATGGTTCGTAGGATGCTATCCCACCAAAGATTAGCCTCCTTCTCGAACATATAAGTAACAAGCTCCACTTGCTCCACCTCAGTATAGTGCAACGCCTTTAACATCTTTGAGATGCAATCTAGCTAGTATTCAACCTCCTTGGGCCTGTGAGTACCTGCAAAAGTAGGAGGGCGGAAACGCTGAAAGTACTCAAATAAGCCACTTGTATTCATCGTTCCAGTGGGCTGCATGGGCGGCATAGGCGGGACTACATTCATGTTTTGGGCAATAGCCCCCGCAATCGTAGCCAAAACTTGTTGTTGTTGTGCATTAGGAGCATCATCTGCTCCAACCTATTAGGAGGAGAAGCCGCCTGAGGCACGTGCGGCGACGATGTAGATGCACAGTCCTGTCCTAGAACCGGTGGTGTACTAGGTGTTGGCCCATTGGTGGGGCCAGTGGCCGGCTGTGAATCCGACATTGTCTCAATATTCAGGCCCAAACTGGGGTCCGTATAGCTATTGCTCAGGGGAGGTGCCTCATCAATCGATCCGCCAAGTGTGAGATGTGCTATATTCCGAGTGGTTTAAGGAGACATTCCCTATATACAACATAGGGTGTAACGTGCATAAGATTAGGATAATATCACCCACTTTTTCCAAACATTCTACACATTTTAAATCAAAAGAAGCTTCATGCATTTCATTTAGCCAAGATTTGTCACAATACATGAGATGTAGTATTATGATAGGGAATGCATGTGAGATAATTTAGTAAAAAGTTTAACACTGACTACTCTAACATCCAACTAAGCCAACCAAGGCTATTACAAAGAAGAAAACAAGAAAAGAACTACAACACGTGACTAGTCCTCCGACTCTGGCGAAGGTGGAGGGGCACCCTTATCCTGCATACAACACAGGAGGGCCTTCAGAGTGCGAGACATTCTCTTGAATTTTTGTTTCATATAAGCTGATTCTCCTTGAACTCTTACTTCAGGGCAGGCTGGTTTTCTTCAATCTTGGTCATGGGCTTCTAAGGCAGCCCGATCATGGCAGTCTTCATGTGTAGTAGGAGGTCCCCCATCTGAGTCTTGGGCCTCCACTTCTTCTTCCTGCTCTTCCTCCTCATTGCCTTCCTCTTCACTGCCTTCCTCACCATTTCCTTCCTCATTCTCACTGCCTTCTTCCTCTTCATTTCCTTCCTCATCTTCACTACCTTCTTCCTCTTCACTCTCTTCTTCTATTTCATCCCTGTACTCATCGAGCCTTGCTTGGCGTTGCCTAAGGACAATTCCCATATTGTTGAGTGTAGTCTCACTGATGAAGTGGATAGGCACAAGATTATCCATATGAAGTCTAAAACTGAAGTTACAAGCAATCTTGCAGATAAGTTGGCCGAATGGGAGGGATGCATCCCCCCGAGTAGATCGTACGATCCTGATTATCTGAGACAGGGCGAGCGCAGGTAGGCATACTTTTTCCCCTTGTCCAACTCTGTACAAGAGTCGACCATGAAGCGAGTGCATTCTGTGCGGTTACTCCACCTAGGATACATGTTATACGTGCATATGTGGTGGAGTAGGCGAAAGTCTGTCATCATGCGTATTGAGGCAAGGCTATTGTCTCGCCTCCAATGAGCCAGTCGGCCGCAAAGGAAACGTGTGCGGCGATCTTTCTCTCATCCACTAGTGAGATGAGTTGCACTAGCATATACCACACCATGCTCTATTCCATAATACGAGCCATCACATCAACATTGACTACAACTTTCTGCCTCCCCAAAGGGATAGTAAACTGAAGAGGCTTCAGAATTGGGTTCCGTATATGGGCATAGAAGGCTCGTACGGTGCCTTCACTTGCATGAGCCTTCCCTTCAAACATGGGACCCCACCTGGTCTCCAATAGAAGGTCAATAACTGGATACAACCCAAATAGTTTCTCATCAACACGAGCTTCAAATACAACTTTGCAGTCACAGAACTTACCAAGTTCGGCACTCGCCGGTAGTGACCTTTCCAACGAGATTCGAGGATCGAGGTCCTGTTTTAATCTTCGCTCTCGCTTGGTACTTGCACTAGTCTTGACGCTTGCTTTCTTCCTCGAGCGGCTTGGACGACTAGGCCCGACTTCATCCGCGCTCTTTTCTTTCCCATGAGGGAAAGGAGCATTGAGATTGATAAAATGGTGGTGACAAGTTCAAAGAGAGCCACGAAAGTGGAAAATCTTGAGATTGAAATGGATTTGAGGATATAGAAGTTATGAGACATAAAAAGATGAGTTGTGCTCAAATGAGTAAAAAACAAGGAAGATGGAGAATAATAAGAAGATGAAATGGATAGTCTTAGGAGGATGGTGGTGGATGGGTGTAAAAAATATAACATTTAAGATTTTTGAATGTATGGAAGAAGAGATTTGAGAGGAAAAAGTGTTTTGGAGGGTTTAGGGTGAAAATAGGGTTAGAAGTGGGTTGAAATGAGCAAAGGGGCAAGGAGGGGGGTTAAGTGGGTGGTCCCACACATGGGAGGGCCCCACATGGATGGTCGATCAGCGGGACGCGCCGCCCGCGCGGTGCCGCTGTGCCCCCCTGGGGTGTCCGGCGGTGGCTCCACCCTGGGGCGGTGGCCACCCCCTCCCGGGGTGCCATATGTGTACGTGGGACCCCCTGGGTCCCACGGGAACTTGTGGTTTGGGTCCTTAGACTCGTAAGGTGCATTTTCTAGGTCCGACAAGCGCGTATTCATGCCCTTTGACCCATTTCAATTTTGGAATTTGCCGACTTATCATTCAAACTCGTCGATTGACGACCTAAAAGAGACTGAGATTAATTCACATGATCTTGGACGCGTACGAGCTACTCTATAGTAGTTAAATCTCGCCCGTCGGTAAAACTTTGGGATCCTATAATCGTTTCTAAGTTTCATCGCTCCCTTCCTAAGTTAGAGTGCGTCATGTTACCTATAACCCAGGTCCAGTTTAATTCAAATCATGCTCTGATACTAACTTGTAACACCACGGATTTCGAGGGTCGAGCAAAGCTCTACTCCCGAGATCCAGCACATGACTTATGCAACATGGATGATGATGTTCATATTTCATCCATATGAATGAGTTAAACATGAGTGGGATTATACTAAAACGACACATCATACTCCAGAGATAATTAAATTTAAGCAAGCAGATACTGAAACATATATATTTAAGTATGTAAGTGTTTCACAACCTCTGGAGTATGAGTATGTTACCAGGCTGAATATATACATATATTGTTCCCAAAATTACAAAATATCAAAATGTAAAGTGTCCAACTAATCCATATGTTCTTGTAATCTCGTCGAATCAGCACGAGGTCTAAATAGACCAGCTTGAAAGCTGACAGTAGGAGAATTCCTCCTCGTCCATGAAATGTTGCTCCATCACGTAAACCTCATCATCATCTGCATCTAAACCAGTGTCTGGTTGGTGTTTTAAAACATCGTCCCAGAGTGGGAGTGAGTGATCAACTCAGTGGTACTATAAGGCAAAGGTTAACATGTTATCAATTCAATTAAGCAGTAATGACAAAGCAGCATAACAATCACTTCCTAGCTACTCTTGTTAATGCGGAAATGGAGTGCAAGTAATGATGCATACCCTCACATTAAAAGCTACCTCAACATGCGATGTCGACACCATATCGCATAAGACTACACTACATCCTGTGCGACTTCCACACCTTTAAAGCACGTTCTAACTAATACAGTGCCATGCATGGTCATGTTAGCTTAGTAATTAATTAAGCTTATTCATACAGATTTGAGAAGCTAGGGTACTTCCCTTTATATCATTGACTCGAATCGAAGGATCCATCTAGGTTCATCACTCCTAGTAAAGCACATACGATAGGCAAGTTGTGGGGTCATCACTCCCAATGGAAAGTAGTCGATAGACAAGTTCATAAGTTTATACTCGCGGTCACTACGGGGTGGCTAATCACCTCGGCGTAGGCTGACAGCTCGAATACGGTGTCCCATACCACCATGCTTGGCTCATGAGTCTGAGTTTTCTCACTGGTCACTACGGGGAGGTTCGTCACCCTAGCGTAGGCTGACAGCTCGACCACGGTGTCCCATACCACCATGCCCCGCTCATGAGTCTTAGTGGATCGTGGTACCATGGTTGAAACGGGCTTTTACATTGGTAAGTGGTATCTTAGATTCAAGCAGTGATGTCCATACATGGTAAACACACAATAGGCTGATCGGTTTATTTGGCAAGTTTGATTGGTACGAGCACACATTGACTTAATTAACATGGAGCACATAAATACCCCTTATGACCTAACCACTGTCGACAATCGTCATGCGACTTGGATTCGTCGAGTTACCCAATGTGGCGAGACTAATTCGGCCACCTGTACATGGACCGTTTCCGATTGCCCGGGCTACGTTGTAGCCCCAATCTTACCCAGATGTAATGGGTAGACAATGTGATAATCATATCAGCATTTAACAAACCATCTAAATAAATACCTCATTTGAGCATTTCATCGAATACGTTGATCATATTACATAACACTTGCATTTTATCTATAAATTTCGTAGCAGCAAATATGATTATATGAAAGAAACTATACATATGATTTATGTAATTGAGAATCCTATCTTAATATTCTTAATAAATACGAATCATCAACAATTTCTCATTCAGACAATTTAACAAACACTTAGGCTACACTTCACCAAATACATAGACTAGGTTAGTTACAACGTATTGTTAAGCAAATCCTTATACAGAGAGGTCGGCATACATATTGCAACAATGAATCCTAGATTAGTAGGCATAACAAACACAAATCATGTTTACATGTTCACTCAAACATTTCAACAAACACATGGGATGCATCTTTTATTCAACATAGTTCATACATGTATGTTATATCGAAAACGTCGTATCTAAGACAATATGTTAGCAATCAAATCATACATAAATCATTAGCTGACATTGAAAGCATTGAAAACCATAACCTAAACGTTTATAGTCCGCACCTTTTGTCGGGATTCTCGATTCGGACTTAGTTCGAATTCTATGTCCCCGAACACAGAACGTCGGGTACTTAAATAATGAAATCTGTTAGCTAGGTTGACAAACGACTATTCTAGATCTTAACTACAGTGTTAGGGTTTGGGTTTCTTACTCAAATCGTAGCTGAGATGAATCGTGTAATGTAACAGGAAGGCGATTTAGTGTGTATAGTTGTGGGAGAGAAACACAGTAATAATCTCCCAAACTTTCTCTCCTCTCCTTACTCTTTTCTCTTCTTTTCTCTCTTCTCTCTCCTAGGATTAGAGAAATTCGTATGGAATAGAAATGGGGTGGTTTAAGGGTTATATATAGGCCCAGAAGTGATGTAAATGGCCCCAGGGCCATGGTATACTTAGTTTAAAATCAAAGGGTGCCTGTTTCGGGCAAACGGGGCTCATATGGAGGCTCATTATTCACTTACGTCGTAGGGTAAGTTCTCTAACACTGGATCTCTGCCAGGATGTTGTTTCGGTGCTGTCAGATTAACTGATCGACCGTGGGGGACCCGTGTCAAATCAATGGTTGTACTTACTCGATCGGGGCCACAAGTATACGGATATGAGTAAGAAAATTTTCCTTTCCCATGGGTGAAGTTTGATCAGAAACCGACAGTCAAAAATCCTTAATTTCGTGCATGAGTGAATGACCCAATTTACTTAAGTTTCATTTCATTTTCTAAAGATGTTTGCATTTCTCACACACTTTACTCAGGGCTCAAGTTATGCATTTCTGGATACTATCAGGGTTCAATTCCCATGATGGTTGTCAAGCCCAGTAGGATGGACATAACCCTATAGTTTCGCGGTCACCGGACTCTCCACGTGTGGTCCAGGTCCGATATGGAGTTTCAATGTACTCCCGAGAGCGATAGGCTCTTCAGATTTTTCGTAGGCTTTTTAAGTAATGATGAGTTAACGATATTGACGGTTTTAGGTCTTGCCATTTGTGTAAATTGTGGTTCAAGCTAAATCTACTGATTAATTTAGTTTAGTACTTAATTAATTTTTGCCTAAATTTCTACAGAATACAGTCCTTAGGCATTTCTGGCTGAGGTCGTACTGAAGTCTTTGTATGGATTTTTCCGAGACGTTACATTTGTTGTTCATTAAATGTGTCCTATGCATGATAAATTTTGCGTCCATTGTTAATGGTACCACTGAGTTAGCTACTCACTCCCACTCTGGGATGGTGTTCTAAAACACTAACCAGAACACGTTATAGATGCAGGGTTGATGGAGCTGAACGTACTGGAGGATGTCGACATAGACGATGAGGTGGAGCGAGCATACTACCAGACTTATGGTAGATCTTTCTAGACTGAGCTTGGCGATTGTGGGAGATTGGGCCAGGGCCCTAGTCACTTTGGGACATATGTATGGGTGGGACTAGTTCTCCATTTGGGTATTTTTAGGTTTGTGATTTAGATATTTTTACATTTAGTGGCACTTGATACTGTCTTATGACTTATTTATGCTTCATGCCTTGCTAAACTCTCCATTACATATGAAATCACCCAAATGCATTGAAATTTGGAGCCCATTAGGGCATACGTGGCACCGGGGAATTTGGGAGCCGAGTTCCTACTCGGCCCCTGAATTTTGGGGGCATTACAATTTGTCTCTCCAGTTTTTGTTAGAGGACGGAGGGTTAGTTATAAGTGCCTCCTTACCAGTGTTCCTCCAGGCAGAGAAGTAGAACCAGCCAGGCTGAAGATTATTTGGATTCAACTAGTACAGGTGGAGGAACTCGTCCAAAGATAGCTCGGGATGGTCTAGCTTGGCCCATAGGACCGCACAGCTGAACAAAGCCCTCCACCCATTCGGGATCATCTATCCCGGGGCTAAGCCAAGGCGAGCTAGCAGACACCTGACTATTCCTTATAGAGGAAGTCGCAAGCCGCACTTAAGCATGACCTAGAAGATCGTGACGGCCCCCTCTAGAGGTCAGTCCGGAAGCTCGTCCGGCGAAGGAAACCGAATGATCACAGACTTGGGGACATGGTATCTGAGCCTGATCTGGGCCAACTCTAGGCGAGAACTCGCCCCACTATTGTCGCTAGAGGCCTCCTCCCACGAGCTCAATGAGCTGGACATGGTTTTTGCAAGTAAGACTACTCGGAAATTGAAAAACAACAGGAGGAGAGAGAGATGGAGCTCACCGGAGAGGAAATGGGCAAATCGCTGGCCTAATTGCAGAAGAAATGGACGCCGAAAATCGCCCAGAGAGAAGCAAGGTGTAACGCCCCGTGTTTTTAGGACCTGAGTATATAATCTGTTTCCCAAAAACCCGAGTGTTAGCCTATAAAATCCAGTGTATATTTGAACCGTTTGTCATTAACCAAAGTTAACAGCAACGAAGCCAGGATAAACCATGCTTTGAATAAAAATGTTCCAACTGAAATAAAATTCTAAACGTAGTGCCCATACAAGACTTATACAATCTCAAATAGCCAAGTTCATTAAACACAAGCAGGAATCTATCAACTAGTGGTAAAGCTCAATATGGGCCGTAGAGACTCCGTCTAGCTCCTCAGCTACCTGGTCTACTCTAGCAACCCAGTGAGCAGCATTGGCTCACCCTACACCTACATCAACTATTACGGTTTCATAACATCAATGGCTATCACAGTGAGGAGCACCCTCTAAGATTACACACCCATCATTCATAATCCAATACAGATCGCAAGTCATGAGGATAGATATGTTAAACAGGGGAATTCTTAATTATGATCACATACTGAAAAATTAAGCCAATCAACATAATCTCATCACAAGAAAAATACAATAGCAATCGCAATGTGAGGGAATATGTCCAGATAATCAAATAATCAACCTTACAAACTCCATAAAATGGTTAAAAAGTTAAGTTTTAAACCTCTACTTCATCCGGAAATCAAATCATACGTGAACATCGCAAGATGGCTAGGAAATCGCTAAGTAAACACCCGCTCTACCCGAAAATCATGGTACGACTGAACATCGCAAAATGAAGAGAGAATAACGTACAACGTCTACTTCACCCGGAAATCATATCTTACATGAACACCGTAAGATGGCTAGAAAATCGCTAAACGAACACCCGCTCCACCCGGAAATCATAGTACGACTAAACACCGCAAGGTGAAGAGACAAGCAACATATAAACTCTAGACCACCTGAAAATCAAATCGTACGTGAACACCACAAGATGGCTAGGAAATCACCAAGTGAACACCCGCTCCACCCAGAAATCACAATACGACCGAACACCGTAAGATGACTAGGGAACAACAAGATATGAGAATATAATCATCAAGCAACAAAATGGCACCAATAGACCATCAAGGCCATGAGGGCAAATATACGATCCAAGCCACATAGGCAACTTGCAGTCCAAGCCATGTAAGGAAAATAGGGACCGCATGATAGTAAGTTCAAGATAGGTTCCATTCATTCCATCACTTAAGTGCAAATGGTAATATGTAGTTAATCAATGCATGCACAACTGAAGAAAATAGCATATTATCATCAAACCATTTATGCATGTTATAATTAAAGAGAGATGCCTATCATCCAACACATGAATTTATTTCACAACAAATTAGCATATTCAATAGCAAGGTAAGTAACTCAATTAGAGGGATCATGCCATCATTTATATCCAGATTAATGAAATTAAGTGGGAAGCTCAAAGGGTGAGTCCTCACCTTTGCTTCAACAAAGAACTCAAGACCTTCAAGCTTAGGTATAGAAGCTACAACAAAAATATGGGAATCAACTTTTAGAACAATTTAAACAACTTAGAGCTTAATAACTCAATGAATTAATTAGACTTTACCTAAACTTAAACAAGCTTGATTCCAATAAGTCCCCGAACTTGGTAGCTACAAGGCTCGAGTGGGCCAACCCAAACTCAACCCAACTCCACCGAGTTGACTCGGCAGGTGCAACCAAGATCCCAAATCTCTCTCCTTCCTCTTCCTTCCTTTCTCTCTCTCTCTCTCTCTCTCTCTCTCTCTCTCTCTCTCTCTCTCTCTCTCTCCCTTTCTCTCTCTCTCTTCTCTTTTCCTTTCTTTTCTTATATATAATTATTTATCATTTTTTCCCTGCTGGAATCTCAGCTAGACTAGACCACTCGACCTAGTCAACTCAGTTCCAAAATCGAGTCGACTTGGTTTTTACCGGACAACAGCTCTAAGTTGCCTTCTCTCCCTCCCTTTCCTCCTCTTATTCTTGCAACCCCTATTGCTGAAACTCCAGCAACTCCTCAAGCTCAAACCAAGCTCAACAACAGCAGCAATGGACCAGCTGAACAGCAACCCGGCTCATCCAGAATGGCCCATCAACTCAGCTTGAGCTCAGTCAGCAACGCCCTCTCTCTATGTCTTTTCTCCCACTCTCTCTTTCTTCTCTGTTCTTCCTCTCTCCTCTCTCAAATCTTTCTCCACTGTACCGTTTAACAGCTCGTTGCCCAGCGAGTCATGAGACACCCAGTGCGGCAGCGTGCCGATAGCAAGGTGGAAAACGGCGCTTCTCCCTCTCCCTCTCTCTCTCTGATTTTCTATTTCGGAAAGAGAAGCCCTAAGACGATCTTTTATACTCACTCGTCCATGCACAATTAGTCAATGGATTAATTATATCTAATGAAATCTCTCTCTTAAAAGGATTAAAGAAGATAATCCGATCAGTTGTTTTTTTTTCTTTCTTTCTTTTTGCTTGTGTGGTAGTAAAACCACTACTGGGATGTATTTTAATCAGTAAATCCCATCGATTACACGTTTCAGATTCAAGAATGGGGCCCACTGGAGGACGGTGGGTCTTTCGGTTAAATGAGGAAAGCTTAGACGATCATCGTGAAATTTCAACGGACGGCCAATCACATGATCTGATGCGCATGGACAGTGCGGATAAGCCCTATGATCATCGTGGGACCTACTGAATGGATGGTGTTTAACACCTCTTAAGCATTCGGCTTCAACAGCGGCAGTGGGAGTAAGCTTCTAGCTAGGGAACGCCCTATTTTGGAGAGCTGGGATTGATTGGAATGGATGGATGGGATCCCAGGAGCAAGCCTCATGTGGATTGCCAGCGTGGAAAGGCAAGAAACACAGATTTTTCCGTTTTTGAAAATGAGTGTGCTTGTTGCCTGATTTTCAGCGGATACTGTGTGCACATGTGTATGATCCAACAGGTGGATCAACCATCGTTGTGGTCTTCCAATTCTCCCAAGTGAAATGGATGGTTTTGATCGTTGATGTGGTCAATGGCAGTGGGCCACATTCAAGCCAAACGGAAATCGTCTGTTTAAAATGCTTGCAACAGGAAAAAAAGAAGAAAGGGAGAGAGACGTTTCCCATTTTCGGAAACTGACGGGTCAGACCTAGTTTGACCGGTCTCTCAGATCCGGTGCACCTCAAGTGCATTCCAAACGTGCACACCCACTCTTGTGTGGGGTCCACCACGATGAATCTAGCAAATCCACTCCGTTCATTTGTTTTATCGGCCCATATTAGGGTCCAACCGAAAGTATGAGGCAGATCTTATACTCAGGTGGGCCATATATGTCAAGTTCGTGCTTGATTAGTGATTTGCACGACCCATGGTGACATTAAGTGGAATCTGGCCCATCCATTAGTTTCAACATTAGTATAAAAATAACATATATAATGATGACTGCATTAGTATATAATATGGAAAACATATACAACCTATAATACATTATATTATTTTATATTTTATATTAATAATTATTTATCAATTAATAACGTATTTAATTTGAACTATTATATATATATATATATAGGTGTGTGTGTGTGGTGTGTTTTATATATATATATATATATATATATATATATATATATATATATATATATATATATATATATATATATATATATATATATATATATGGTATAATACAATAATATGTAGTTTAAATTTCAAAATGTAAATATTAGTCGATATACATCCATTATTTGATAATGCGTTGACATACAATTTATTTTATATATAGTTTAAATAATGTAAAATAAATAGTATACATAATTTGTATAATTTAAGTAACATATGCCTTATTACAATTGATTATAAAATCATTTTGTATTATAATATATTTATACGTTTAAAATGAGTTACTATGGATCAACTTAAGATGGGTCACCCATCTGACTTTGAGTATAGCTTAGGTGGGCCACACTTAGTGATAATTGGGTTTTATACTTGATTATTATAAATCCGATAGTTAGCCTCATTCTAAATCAATTATCAATGGTCTTAAAAGTCACGTGAAGCATCTAGGTGAAGTCCAATGGTCACTTTAGATGATCAGAACCCCAGATAGATGATGAGAGGTTCCAATCTAAAGATTGATCTTATATCTAACCATTGATCCTCATGATTAGAAGGTCCGACCCAATTTATGGATGCAGATTACCCCTAATGGTCAAGTTTAGGCTAGAGTGCGTGAATGTTTACTTAAATTGGGATTGTATTTATACTAAGTCGGGTTACCATGGTAACACCCGAGTACGGAAAGGTACGGGATGTTACAATCTACCCCCCTTAAAGAGAATTTTGTCCCCAAAATTCAATACTTTTATCTGAAATAGGACGAGGTCAATGTATTTTACCGTGCCTCTTATCATTCACCACCTTCCCTGTGAAGATGTCTCTATGCACAAGTGTTCAGGAGTATCTACTAGGACTAGGGTTGTTACACAAGGAGATGAAGAGGGAAAGAAACAATGAAAATAAAGGAACCCTTATATAGCCATGTCGCGTTCATATGATGCCCCCTTAGCTACCCCAACTCGACACGCACTACAAGAAAAGCCACTTTTACCAATGAAAATTTTCATAGGCAAAAGTCTTATTTTCGTAGGCAAAAAGTTTTACCCGCGAAAATTTTCGTTGGCAAATTCCTCGCTAAAAGTCTAAGGGGAACACCTTTTACCCACGAAAAAAAAATTTCATTGGCAAAGGTAAGACTTTTGCCAATGAAATTTTTCGTAGGCAAAACATTTTACCAACGCTAATTTCCGTTGGTAAAAATATTGACAAAACTTTTTACAAAAATATTTACGAGACTCTTTAGCTGCCAACAATTTCGTAACTAAAAATATTTAAAGACTTTTAACCTACGAATATTTTCGTAGCTAAAAATATTTAAAACACTTTTTACCTGCCAACAATTTTGTAGCTAAAAATATTTACAAGACTTTTTACCTACCAACAATTTCATAGCTAAAAATATTTAAAACACTTTTTACCTACCAACAATTTCGTAGCTAAAAGTATTTACAAGACTTTTTACCTAGGAATAGTTTCGTAGCTAAATATATTTAAACACTTTTTACCTACCAACAATTTCGTAGCTAAAAATATTTACAAGACTTTTTACCTACCAATAATTTCGTAGCTAAAAATATTTAAAACACTTTTTACATACCAACAATTTTGTAGCTAAAAATATTTACAAGACAAACCTATGAATATTTTCGTAACTAAAAATATTGAAAACACTTTTTACCTACCAATAGTTTCGTAGCCAAAAGGTATTTACTGCGTAGGTAAAAATATTTACCAAACATTAGAGTTTTAACTACGAAACTTTTCGTTGGTAAAAACTTGGATGAGACTTTTACTTGCGAAAATTTTCGTAGGTAAAAACTTTGATGAGACTTTTACCTAAGAAAATTTTCGTAGGTAAAAGTTTTTTTTTCTCTATATTCCAGCATAAAATTCTTGATATACACCAATTACAATATATTTCTTAATATACACCTGTTATGTAATATATTTCATCATATTCACATTCACATCCATTTAACTCCAAAGTACATAAATAAATCCATCCAAACATAAACTACATCATGCATAAATACATATAAGTTTAACATCAAAAATAAAATACAAAAAATCAAAAAGATGGAGGCGGAGGTGGTGGGGCATCGATGGGTAAGAATGCGGTGAGAGCCTAAAACATATCCGCTATCCATTGCTCATGTTCCACCCACATCTCCTCTATCCTCCTCTCCTGCTCCTCCCTTAGCCTCACATGCTCCTATATCCTCATCCTCTCCTGCTCCTCCCTCTGCCTCGTTAGCTCCTCCATCCTCCTCTCCTGCTCCTCCCTCAGCCTCGCCTGCTCCTCCATCATCCTCCTCTCATGCTCCTCCCTCTGCCTCGTCAGCTCCTCCATCCTCCTCTGCTGCTCCACCATCTGCCTCTCTAGCTGCTCACTCTTCCTTTCCATCTGCTCTCTGATGTCATTGACGATGACCTGTAACTACTGAACCTCTCTCTCTGCGATATCAGCTCGGCGGTAGAGATCAAGATTAGGTGTAGGTTTAGGTTTAGGGATTTGAGAATACATTTAGGTTTTAAGTTTAGGTTTAGGTTTAATTTTTAGTTTATAGGTTTAGGTTTAGGTTAAGGTTATAAGTTTAGGTTATAGCTTATAGGTTATAGGTTAAGGTTTAGGATATAGGTTTTGGTTTAAGTATGTTATAGGTTTTGGTTATGGTTTAGGTTTAGATTTTAGGTTTAGGTTAAGGTTATAGGCTTAGGTTATAGGTTTTGGTTAGGTTTAGGTTAAGGTTATAGGTTATAGGTTATAGCTTTAGGGAAGTGAGAATAGGTTAAGGTTTAGGTTTAGGAAATCGTGTTCGGGTTCGGGATCGGGTTTAGGTTTGGGTTTTCAAGTTTAGGCTTAGATTTAGGTTAGGGAGTTTAGATTAGGATTAGGTGTAGGTTTAAGTTTAGGGATTTGAGAACACATTTTGGTTTTAGGTTTAGGTTATAGGTTATAGCTGTAGGGAACTGAGAATAGGTTAAGGTTTAGGTTTAGGAAATCGGGTTCGGGTTCAGGATCGGGTTTAGGTTTGGGTTTTCAAGTTTAGGTTTAGGTTTAGTTTAGGGAGTTGAGAATAAGATTAGGTGTGGGTTTAGGTTTAGGGATTTGAGAACACATTTAGGTTTTAGGTTTATGTTATAGGTAGGTTATAGGTTATAGCTATAGGGAATTGAGAATAGGTTAAGGTTTAGGTTTAGGAAATCGGGTTCGGGTTCGGGATCGAGATCGAGATCGGGTTTAGGTTTGGGTTTTCAAGTTTAGGTTTAGGTTTAGGTTTAGGTTAGGGAGTTGAGAATAGGATTAGGTGTGGGTTTAGGTTTAGGGATTTGAGAACACATTTAGGTTTTAGGTTTAGGTTTCGGTTTAGGTTTTAGGTTTAGGTTATAGGTAGGTTAGAGGCTATAGCTATAGGGAATTGAGAATCGATTATGGTTTAGGTTTAGGAAATCGGGTTCAGGATCAGATTTTGGTTTGGGTTTTCAAGCTTAATTTTAGGTTTAGGTAAGGGAGTTGAGATTAGCATTAGGTGTAGGTTTAGGTTTAGGGATTTGACAACACATTTAGGTTTTAGGTTTAGGTTATAGGTAGTTATAGGTTATAGCTGTAGGGAATTGAGAGTCGATTATGATTTAGATTTAGGAAATCAGGTTCGGGTTCAGGATCGGGTTTTGGTTTGGGTTTTCAGGTTTAGGTTTAGGTTTAGGTTAGGGAGTTGAGATTAGCATTAGGTGTAGGTTTAGGATTAGGGATTGGAGAACACATTTAGGTTTTAGGTTTAGGTTATAGGTAGGTTATAGGTTATAACTGTAGGGAATTGAGAATAGGTAAAGGTTTAGGTTTAGGAAATCGGGTTCGGGTTCGGGATTGGGTTTTGCTTTGGTTTTCAAGTTTAGGTTTAGGTTTAGGTTAGCGAGTTGAGATTAGCATTAGGTGTAGGTTTAGGTTAAGGGATTGGAGAAGACATTTAGGTTTTAGGTTTACGTTTAGGTTTAAGTTATAGATTTAGGTTATAGGTAGGTTATAGGTTATAGCTGTAGGGAATTGAGAATAGGTTAAGGTTTAGGTTTAAGAAATCGGGTTCGGGTTCGGGATCAGGTTTATGTTTGGGTTTTCAAGTTTGGGTTTAGGTTTAGGTTAGGGAGTTGAGATTAGGATTAGGTGTAGGTTTAGGTTTAGGGATTTGAGAACACATTTAGGTTTTAGGTTTAGGAAATGGTTTAGGTTTTAGGTTAAGGTTATAGGTAGGTTATAAGTTATAGATATAGGGAATTGAGAATAGGTTAATGTTTAGGTTTAGGAAATCGGGTTCGGGTTCGGGATCGGGTTTAGGTTTGGGTTTTCAAGTTTAGGCTTAGGTTTAGGTTAGGAAATTGAGATTAGGATTAGGTGTAGGTTTAGGTTTAGGGATTTAAGAACACATTTAGTTTTAAGTTTAGGTTTAGGTTTAGGTTTTAGGTTTGGGTTATAGGTTATAGCTGTAGGGAATTGAGAATAGGTTAAGGTTTAGGTTTAGGAAATCGAGTTCGGGTTCGGGTTCGGGTTCGGGTTTAGGTTTAGGTTTTCAAGTTTAGGTTTAGGTTTAGGTTAGGGAGTTGAGATTAGGATTAGGTGAAGGTTTAGGTTTAGGGATTTCAGAATAGGTTAAGGTTTAGGTTTAGGAAATCAGGTTCGGGTTATGGGTTTAGGTTTAGGTTAGGTTATAGGTTAAGGTTTACGAAACCGAGTTTAGGTTATAGGTTTAGGTTATAAGTTCAGGTTATAGGTTAAGGTTTAGGTTATAGGTTAAGTTTTAGGTTTAGGTTTAGGTTATATAGGTTTAGGTTTAGGTTATAGGTTTTAAGATTTGAGAATAGGTTCAGTTAAGGTTATAACTTTATGTTTAGGAAATCGGGTTCGGGTTTGGGATCGGTTTAAGTTTAGGTTTTCATGTTTAGGTTTAGGTTTAGGTTAGGGAGTTGAGATTAGGATTAGGTGTAGGTTTAGGTTTAGGGATTTGAGAATACGTTAAGGTTTAGGTTTAGGAAATCTGATTCGGGTTATAGGTTTAGGTTTAGGTTAGGTTATAGGTTAAGGTTTAGGAAATTGAGTTTAGGTTATAGGTTTAGGTTATAGGTTAAGGTTTAGGTTATAGGTTAAGTTTTAGGTTTAGGTTAAGGTTATATAGGTTTAGGTTTAGGTTATAGGTTTTGGGATTTGAGAATAGGTTTAGGTTAGGTTATAAGTTTAGGTTTGGGAAATCGGGTTCGGGTTCAGGATTGGGTTTAGGTTTGGGTTTTCAAGTTTAGGTTTAGGTTTAGGTTAGGGAGTTGATATTAAGATTATGTGTAGGTTTAGGTTTAGGGATTTGAGAATACATTTAGGTTTTAGGTTTTGGTTTAGGTTTTCGGTTTTAGTTTATAGGTTTAAGTTTTAGGTTTAGGTTTAGGTTTAGGTTTAAGTTTAGGTTTAGGTTAAGGTTTAGGTTTAGGTTATAGGTTATAGGTTTAGGTTTAGGTTTAGGTTTAGGTTTTGGTTTAGGTTTAAGGTTATAGGTTATAGGTTTAAGTTTAGGTTTTAGGTTTAGGTTAAGGTTATAAGTTTAGGTTATAGGTATAAGGTTTAGGTTATAGGTTTTGGTTAAGGTTTATGTTTAGGTTTAGGTTATAGGTTATAGGTTATAACTTTAGGGAATTGAGAATAGGTTAAGGTTTAGGTTTAGAAAATCGGGTTCGGGTTCAGGATCGAGTTTAGGTTTGGGTTTTCAAGTTTATGTTTAGGTTTAGGTTAGGGAGTTGAGATTAGGATTTGGTGTAGGTTTAGGTTTAGGAATTTGAGAACACATTTAGGTTTTAGGTTTAGGTTTAGGTTTTAGGTTTAGGTTATAGGTTATAACTGTAGGGAACTGAGAATAGGTTAAGGTTTGGGTTTAGAAAATCGGGTTCAGGTTCGGGACCGAGTTTAGGTTTGGGTTTTCAAGTTTAGGTTTAGGTTTAGGTTAGGGAGTTAAGAATAAGATTAGGTATGGGTTTAAGTTTAGGATTTGAGAACACATTTAGGTTTTAGGTTTAGGTTTAAGTTTATGTTTTAGGTTTAGGTTATAAGTAGGTTATAGGTTATAGTTATAAGAAATTGAGAATAGGTTAAGGTTTAGGTTTAGGAAATCGGGTTCGGGTTCGGGATCGGGATCGGGTTTGGGTTTGGGTTTGCAAGTTTAGGTGTAGGTTTAGGTTAGGGAGTTGAGAATAGGATTAGGTGTGGGTTTAGGTTTAGGGATTTAAGAACACATTTAGGTTTTAGGTTTAGGTTTAGGTTTAGGTTTTAGATTTAGGTTATAGGTAGGTTATAGGCTATAGCTATAGGGGATTGAGAATCGGTTATGGTTTAGGTTTAGGAAATCGCATTCGGGTTTGGGATCGGGTTTTGGTTTGGGTTTTCAAGCTTAGTTTTTTAGGTTTAGGTAAGGGTGTTGAGATTAGCATTAGGTGTAGGTTTAGGTTTAGGGATTTGACAACACATTTAGGTTTTAGGTTTAGGTTTAGGTAGGTTATAGGTTATAGCTGTAAGGAATTGAGAATCGGTTATGGTTTAGCTTTAGGAAATCGGGTTCGGGTTCGAGATCGGGTTTTGGTTTGGGTTTTCAAGTTTAGGTTTAGGTTTAGGTTAGGTAGTTGAGATTAACATTAGGTGTAGGTTTAGGATTAGGGATTGGAGAACACATTTAGGTTTTAGGTTGACATTTAGGTTTAGGTTATAGGTTTAAGTTTCTAAGTGTTATAGTTTATACCCCTTTTTATGTTGTCAAATTTGTGGTGCCAAAGTCACTGGTATGTAACTTGCTATGTGAAGCTCTACTCAAGTGTAAAGTACAAAGATCCACTCAAGATTAACTTTGATGAACAAGCAATGCTCACAAGTGTAAAGAAGAAAGTTCTACTCAAAGTTCAACTGTGATTGACAAGTATTGCTCTCAAAACAAGATGCCAAGAAGCTTACAAGTTCAATCGTAAAGAACTCAAGATACGTTCAAGGATTAGCTACAACAAGACTTCAAGGTTTACTACTTTCAAAGGTCACTTGTCCTTAAATTTCAATGTCCTTACTTCACGATTGAGGTTTGACTGACCTTAGGTTGACCTTTAGAGTAGGCCATTTTGGATACATAAGTCATGTGTTTGATTTACGTGAGTTTGGTCTGTTATAAGACTAGTCCTAGTCTTTGTTCGACTAGTCCTAGCACTGCTTCGACCTGTCTAAGAAATTCTTGGATCAGTCGTAAGTTTGTTACAAAATTTGGATATTTTCTGTTTGGCTTCGACTAGTCCTGGGGTCTGTTCGACGAGTCGAAGGAACAGTGTCGACTGCAACTAAGACAAGTCGAAAACCTACGACTCAAAGTCCAGTGCAGAAATTCAGATCCTACGACCAGTCGAAGGACACCTTCGACCAGTCATGAAATGGTCAAATCTTATCGCGCCCGAATTTTCAAATATCAGTTGGTTCTATGACTAGTCGAAGAGCTCCTTAGACCAGTCGAAGACGTGATTTGGTCACCTATAAATTGAGCACGAATCTCAGAAGAAAGAAATCAATTCAAGCTAATCTAATTCAGCCTTCTGAGAGATAGTTTTGTGCTCCATCAAAGCTAAGTGTGCTTATTTTATATTCTCTTTCTTTAGCTTTATTTGATTGATTTTGTTTCTAGCATTCCAATCTTATATGAAAAGAGGAATTGTTATTTTCCTTCTTTTGGAATCAAAATCAATTAAAGCTAGCCCGTTGTTTTTAATTTAAGATCTATTAGAACCTAGAACCATTATAAAGTGAGTATTGGACATTGATCTTGGACATTCAAATCTCTACTCCAATTTGGTTCTTCCGGGCTGCTACAACGAAGGAGAAAATCAAGTATTTTGCATTTGTTGTAAATTCTGTTTGGTTTTCTTTTGAGATTTGCCAGAAAAATCTCATTGTATTGGTTATCTGAGGAGAGCCAGAAAACTCAGAAGTGGGGTTTTTTTTTTAATTGTGTAAGCCCACAGATAAAGACACAATTGTGAAGGTTTTTAGGTGAACTGGGAAAACCTATTTTTGTTAGTGAACGCTAATATTGCCTGTGTGAGGATATTAGGAGTGGAGTAGTTGTGTGGGTGTTGTTGAACAGTTGGTGTACATACAGGCGAACCACTATAATCCCTTGTGTTTTGTGGTTGTTTGATTTTTATTTCATATCTTTAATTATTCAATGTGGGATGTATATGTGGATGTGAATGTTGTAATCATTTAATTTCAAGCTCAGTGGGGAATATTGTAATAGTTTAGATTTAAATTTTTGCAATTTATTTCAAGTTATTCCCTTATTTGTTTGAGCTTTAGATTCTCTAAATTGTTCCAGTAAGGTTGCCCTACCATTTCTATGGTGCATGGTTGTCCCTAGAACAATCAATATTTGTGATATCATTTCATTTCTCTGTTCAGCTTCAATTTGTTTATTCCTAGATAGTTTGAGTTCTTGATACAAAGATCTTTCTAGAAATCAGGTTGTCCTACTATAAACTTTGGTTTTTTGGTGTAAGGTTGTCCTTAGAACAACGTTTGTATCAATCTCTCAATACTTGTTTATTGAGGTTGCTGTTGAGGGTCAATTACTACATACTAGACCCCTGTTACAACCTGTAATTACATACATAATACTATTTAATAGCCTGATTTAAACATGTTTGGATGCAGGGTGCATTTACGAGCTTAGATTGAAAAGGCCGCTAAAAGCATTGATTTAACGCTCAAGCATCACCAAGGCATTGGATGGGACTCCATGGGACCAAGATTGACGGAAGTACATGCCAGAAATCCAGGAAAAATCGAGAAAGTGAAGCTTAAGTAGCCCGAAATTGGTCCAGAATGCAAGATCACATGGTTCCTACCATCCGATTGGCTCAAGACTTCATGCAGGACCTGAAGGCCACAATTGAACCGTACACCTCAAATGTCAGCTCCTAGATCCCTACAGAATTGGGACAACAGACAGATCAACCCCTTAAATCCTTAAGTGGGGCCCACCTGGTATCTGGATATGCTTCAATTTTGTTTTCAACGCCTTAAACAGAGTGACACATCAAATGGACGGAGAGAATTCTCACACGAATCACAGTGGACCCCATTCAGGAGAGTGCATGTGCACACCGTACACGCACTCGCCGTGCACCGCAGTCATCCCAATCAGTCAGCGTTACGCTGACCGATAGTTTCTCAAAACTGAAAAAACGCACCAGCGTCTTCACTCCGTAGCTGCGGTTTTGGCCAGTGGGCCCCACTCAACGCCTGAAATGATGATCAGAGCCGTCCATTCGATCTATAGGATGGCCAATACTAGTACCTAGGTGTCTTTTCTCTACCATGAAAGCTAGTGCACATTCCCAGCCGTTAAACGCAGGATGGACGGCGGAGCAGAAAGATAAGTGGACCACACCTAATCCAAGCCAAACAAACCCTTTACAAACGGTTTTTCGAGGGCATTTCAATGGACGGTGTGGATTTCTTGCCTGACGTCAATCAGTGGGACACCAGTCATCACAGCATCAAAGTACGTCGCCTCTGTTTCGCAACAGAGGCCGCGGTTCGTCCTCGTGGGCCTCCATGGGCCATGATTCAGATAATCGGAACCGTCCATCAAGCTTTAAAAGGCCCTATAAACACAGCCTAGGTGGCCGAATCTTAGAAGACAGTGTAGATCAGTTTCTATTCATCCAAATGGAAGATGGACGATGAACTGTACTAGCAAGAGGGCCACGGCAGCAGCAGTCCAAAAAATCAGCCATATCTGATTATTTTTTCTTGTGATTCGAATGGACGGCATGGATTTCTCATGAGGATCCGATCATGGGTCCCACCAAGGTTCAACGCAAGAATGACTTGCGTAAGAAGGTGTTGTTGCGTAAAATTTCCGCAAGGAGCGCGAAAATTGCAGCTATTCACCATTTTTTGCTGCTTATAAGAAGGATGGGGGCATTCAAACGAGAGGATCATCTGGATCTGAAGCTAGCCACGGCTGGAGTTTGGACGTCAGAGGGAGAGTTTGAAAAGAGTATTTTTTCTTAGTTTTATTTACTGTTTTTTTTATGATTAATTATGAGGATAGCCTAATCATGAGTGGCTAAACCTCTTAGCTAGGGCTAAGAGGTGAAGCTTGTAGTGGAATGGGGGATTCTATTTATTGCTTCTAATTTAATTTTAATTCATGAACTGAATTTGATTTTTATTTAATTAAAGGAATACTTTTAGTTTTCAATGGTTGGTTGTGACTGAAATTACAATCGATCTGCGGTGGCTTTGAGTATTTCTTTCCCTTTATGTTTATGAAGTCAGGAAGCCATGTTGTTCACCATCGTCTCTTAGGCATGGTCGGATGATGGTACCCTTCCTAACCTTCATACCTTGATTGGTTGGTAATTAGTTTAATTCTATTGTTTACTTTGTCTCCTGGTCATGGTTTAGTGATGGAATCCATTCTAATTCATATACCTTTCATCTCTTGAAAATTATATCAATGTCAGTTCAGTTAATTTCCATGATTTGTGAAGCAGGCATAAGATCTCCCTGATCTCTACAAGTGGATCCTCTGAATCCCTAGTTCCCCTTCTCTGAATTTTCTTAAGTTTTAGATAATTATTTCACCATTATTCTTCAATCATAATCGGTTTAGATTTCATCTTAGCCTAGTTCTAGATCTGGTTATTTTCAGATAACGTACAGGTTTCAGTCCCTGTGGATTCGACCTCGGTCTTACCGAGATTATTACTACATCACAACCCTATACTTGGGGAGTGAACAAGTTTTTGGCGCTGTTGCCGGGGACTGACGACTACGATTTTCTGAAATTAATTAGATTTAGAGTTAGTTTAAGATTAGGATTTTACTAATTTTTAATATTGTTTTCTATTTTGATTCATAGAACTAACCTATTTCCTATTCTGTAGGTTGTTAAGATAGAACTTCTAATTTGGTAAACTCTTTCTGATTTTCTAGATTTTCTAAACTCTTAAAGATTTGGGTTGCTTTAGAAACTTCTTCTATTTTAGAAACTAACTTATTTTATTTTGTTTTGCAGGTCTTTAGCTTAAGGACTCCAATTTGGTAACTTCCTTCCAACCCTCTCTTTCTTTCTAGATTTTCATTTTCTTTCTTAGGATTATGTTTAGAATTTGATTGAGGGCTGCGAGTGTTTCATGCCCAAGTGGGCCCGTGACGACACTCGACGTCTCTTGACTGAAGGAGGATTAGTTGAGGGGTTGACTATCCATCGCAGGACTAGACACCGCTCGAATTCCCCTGAGTTAATTGAGGTTATGGTTGCAAATCAACCTCAAGCACTACCTCAACATATGGATGAGGAAGTACATAATGAGAATGAGGTGCATCAAGCACCCCGCCTCGTACTTTACGAGATTATTTACAACCGGAGTGAGTATGCCCTCATGCATGATTTTTCCTGAAAACACAGGACAGATGGACATCAAGCTAGGAGTTATCCAACTCCTTCCTAAATTCCATGGGCTTGAATCAGAAAGTTCATACTTACATTTGAAAGAGTTCGATGAGATTATAGCCACCTTATACTTTCCCAATGTATCCGAGGATACAATCAGGCTGAAACTCTTTCCTTTTTCCTTGAAAGAGAAGGCTAAGACGTGGTTACATTCACTGCGTCCTAGATCCATTGGCATATGGAATGATTTACAGAGGGAATTCATAAAAAAATTTTTCCTACACCATAAAACGATTACCCTCAGAAAAGCAATCATGAACTTCGCCCAAAAGGAAGATGAAACATTCTACCAATGTTGGGAAAGGTTCAAGGATCTTGTCAGTTCATGCCCACAACACGGTTTTGAAATGTGGCGCATTACAAATTTTTTCTATGATGGATTGACATCTTCCATGCGCCAACTGGTCAAGACAATGTGTAATGGAGAATTCATGAATAAAGAGGTCGATGAGGTATGGGATTATCTCGATAGACTTGCCGAAAATGCACAATCTTGGGACCATTACCCAAAATCAAACACCACGTCTAGGCCAACTCAATCTAAGGAGAAAGGTGGAGTATATCTCCTGAAAGAAGAGGATGATGTAAATTTTAAAGTGACTAATCTCATACGAAGAGTTGAGGCCATGGAAGGAAAGAAGGATAAGGTCAATGAAATTGTTTGCAGCATCTGTGATTGCAACATTCACACAACTGAAAACTGTCCTACAATACCTGCCTTTCGAGGAGTGTTGAATGAACAAGCCAATGCCGTAAACAACTATCAAAGACCTTTTACTAGACCTAACTCCAATACGTACAATCCTGGTTGGAAAAATCATCCAAACTTTAGTTGGAGAAATGGGCAAACGGCTACCCCCCAAGGTTTTCTCAATCAAAATCCAAATCAGGGGAAACCTCAAGAAGAACCGGTTCAAAATCCCATACAAGAGCTGACTCAGGCGATGCGAGGACTTACAGATTTTATGCAAAAGATAGATTCTCGTATGACGGTTATAGAAAAGGGATGCTTCCTGCACAACCGCTCCCCAATCCTAAACCACAGTACGAGATAAGTGATCTCAGCTCTTCAAATCAAATGGGGCACGTTAAATCCATCACCACTATTAGGAGTGGGAAGATCATTGATAAAATCCTTTCGGTTAGACCTGAAAAGCCTTAAGAACCAGAAGAGGACAATAATGATGGATCTAGTGATACCCTACAAAAATTAGAACTGGAACTTCTAGAGAAGCCAGTTGCTCCGTTCCCCCAATGGTTGGTTGCACCAAAACGTCTTTCTAACTCTCAGGATATTCTAGAGGTGTTGAAACAAGTGAAAGTCAACATTCCTCTACTTGATGTCGTAAAACAGATTCCTTCATATGCAAAATTTTTAAAAGACCTATGTACGACCAAAAGACGGCAGAGTATTCAAAAGAAGATTTTCTTGACTGAGAAAGTGAGTGCCATCCTGAAGCAAGACGTGCCGCAGAAATTCAAGGATCCCGGTAGCCCAACCATATCATGTGTAATCGGGAACCATCGAATTGATCACGCACTTCTTGACTTAGGAGCGAGCGTCAATCTGATTCCCTACTCGGTATACAAACAGTTAGGTGGGTGAGTTAAAACCCACCCTAACCACATTACAACTTGCCGATCGCTCTGTTCGTGTACCAAGAGGAATTATTAAGGATGTGTTAGTCCAAGTCGATAGATTTTACTACCCTGTAGATTTTATCATCCTGGACACCGAACCCATCAATAACATGAGCACTCAGATTCCCGTCATTCTTGGTCGTCCATTCCTTGCCACGTCAAATGCAATTATCAATTGCAGGAATGGTGTCATGACTATGTCTTTTGGAAATTTGACATTGGAGTCAAACATCTTTTTCAATAACGGCAGCAACTCAGAGGATGATGACGATGTCCACGACATTAACATGATTGACTCTTTCGTGGAAGATACGACACCTCTGACCTTATCCTCCGACCTTCTAGAGACGTGCCTGGCCCACTCCCATGAGTTTGATTATGATATGATTAGGGAGACGTGTGCCTTGCTGGATACTGCACCTGTACTTGAAGTTAACCGATGGAGGCCACAATTTAAAGAATTACCACAAACTGATGTAGTGCCTCTACCGTCTAACCTCAAGGCACCGAAGCTTGACCTAAAACCTTTGCCCTCTGATTTGAAATATGCCTATTTAAGTCAAGATGAGACATACCCGGTGGTGATCTCTGCCCACCTGGAGAAAGAACAGGAGAGTATGCTCATAACTATCTCATTCAGCATAAGGGAGCCCTTGGATGGACGATCGCGGACCTCAAGGGAATCGACCCCTCGATTTGTACTCACCGCATATATCTTGAGGATAATGCGAAGACCGCTTGGCAACCACAACGTAGACTAAATCCAAACATGAAGGAAGTGGTTAAGGCCGAGGTTCTCAAACTATTGGATGTGGGTATCATATACCCTATATCTGATAGTCAATGGGTGAGTCCAACTCAGGTGGTTCCTAAGAAGTCCGGGATCACCATCGTAGCCAATGCCAATAATGAACTCGTGCCGACTAGAGTCACTACTGGTTGGAGGATGTGCATTGACTACAGGAAATTAAATACCGTCACGAGGAAAGACCACTTTCCTTTACCATTCATTGATCAGATCCTGGAAAGGTTAGCCGGTCATTCCTATTACAGTTTCCTTGACGGGTATTCGGGCTATAACCAAATTGAAATCGCCCCTGAGGACCAGGAAAAGACCACATTTACTTGCCCCTATGGCACCTTTGCTTACAGAAGGATGCCATTCGGGTTATGTAATGCCCCTGCCACCTTTCAGCGATGTATGTTGAGTATCTTTTCTGACATGGTGGGGAAATACCTAGAGGTCTTTATAGACGATTTCTCTGTTTTCGGTTCATCTTTCAGCGAGTGCTTAGAGAATCTCAAATATGTGCTGAAAAGATGTGAAGAAAAGAATCTGGTACTTAATTGGGAGAAGTGCCATTTCATGGTTCATAAGGGGATTGTCCTTGGACATATCATCTCATCCAAGGGAATTGAAGTAGATAAGGCAAAAATCGATCTTATCTCTAACCTACCTCCACCCAAGAACATCAGGGACATGCGATCCTTCTTAGGACACGCAGGATTTTACAGGCGATTCATAAAGGACTTTAGTCTCCTCTCTCATCCTTTATGTAATCTTCTTCAAAAGGATACTCCATACGAGTGGACTGAGCAATGCCAGGAAGCTTTCACCAAGCTTAAAGGCACGTTAACCAATGCACCCATCATGCAGCCACCCGACTGGAGCCTTCCTTTTGAGCTTATGTGCGACGCTTCTGATTATGCTCATGGAGCGGTTCTAGGCCAGAGGAAAGATAAGAGGCCCTACGTCATCTATTACGTGAGTAGGACTTTGAATCCTGCCCAAGTGAACTACTCGACTACAGAAAAAGAACTTTTAGCCGTAGTGTTCGCCTTGGACAAATTTAGGTCCTACCTGATCGGATCCAAGATCATTATCTATACAGATCATGCGGCACTGAAGTATCTTCTTTCTAAGAATGATTCTAAGCCCCGCCTGATACGATGGATCCTTCTACTCCAAGAATTTGATTTGGAAATTAAAGATAAAAAAGGAGTAGAGAACGTAGTGACCGATCACCTTTCTCGCCTTAATACCTCTGATTCGCTTGAGGCGACCCATATCAACGACATGTTCCCTGATGAACAACTGTTCAGAGTCTCCCACTCACCTTGGTTCGCTGATATTGCTAATTATCTTGCTACAGGTTCCATACCGACACAGTGGACTGCGCAAGATAAGAAGAAATTCTTCACCGAGGTGCGTAACTTTTTCTGGGATGATCCTCATTTGTTTAAATATTACCCAGACCAGATCTTAAGGAGATGTGTGCCAGATGATGAGCATCAGAGTGTCATCTCCTTCTGTCACTCACAGGCCTGTGGTGGTCACTTTTCTGCAAAAAAGACCACGGCCAAGATTCTGCAGTGTGGCTTCTATTGGCCCACTATGTTTGGGGACACTCATGAGTTTTGCAAAGCTTGTGAGCGTTATCAGAAATTGGGAGCATTGTCCCATCAAAAAATGATGCCCTTGAATCCCATTCTTATCATAGAGGCATTTGATTGTTGGGGCATCGATTTCATGGGACCATTCCCCCAATCTTTTGGAAATTTATATATTTTGCTTGCTGTAGACTATGTCACTAAATGGGTCGAAGCGATTCCGTGTCGAACTAATGACCATCGCACGGTCATTAAATTCTTAAAAGAAAACATCCTTTCCCGATTCGGAACGCCTCGAGCCATCATTAGTGATGGGGGCACACACTTTTGTAATAGGCCATTCGAAAGTTTAATGAAGAAATATGGTATCTCTCATAAGGTGAGCACCCCATACCACCCACAGACAAGTGGGCAAGCTGAGATTTCTAATAGGGAGATCAAACATATTTTGGAGAAAACGGTTAACCCTGATCGTAAGGATTGGTCAATCCGATTGACCGATGCCTTGTGGGCTTACCGTACTGCTTTTAAAACCCCTATTGGAATGTCACCCTTTAGACTCGTCTATGGGAAGGCTTGCCACTTGCCTGTGGAATTGGAACATAGAGCCTACTGGGCGATCAAAAATCTAAATTTCAATCTGAACAATGCTGGCTTGCTACGCAAACTTCAATTAAATGAACTTGATGAAATCCGGAACGACGCATACGAGAACTCGAGAATTTACAAGGACAGGATGAAGGCGTTTCATGACCAACATATTCTACGGAAATCATTCACGCCAGGCCAGAAAGTCCTTTTGTATAATTCTCGATTACATCTCTTTCCGGGTAAGCTTCGATCTCGTTGGACCGGCCCTTACATTGTTGTTACTACATATCCTCATGGGGCCGTCGAGATAAGAGATCCCGACAATGGCAAGGAATTTAAAGTAAATGGACATCGCTTAAAGCCATTTGTCGAGAAATTTGATCCAGAGGACATGTCCATGCCTCTGACTGATCCTGTTTACCAGGAATGATCTCCTAGTCTGATGGAAGTATAGGTAGGTTTCCTGTTTGCATAGGACTAGGGTAGTTGCTTTGGTCTGGCTGAAGATGATAAACTTATCGCTCCTGGGAGGCAACCTAGCTTTTTCATTACATTTCATTTTCCTAGTTAGTTAGTTCAATGTTTGTGGGTAACATTACTGCAAACCCTCACGAGACTACAACTCGTCCACTAGGGGCAACCTAGGGGTTTAAAGGCTTGTTGCATGCGCTAAATGCAATCGAGAGCACTTGCGAAAGTGGTATAGATAGGATTTTATTTTATTTTATTTTGTTAGTTTGGTGTTGCTCTCTCTCTCGTGCTGATTGGATTCCATGCTGCCTGCACTTGGAATGTCTCTCTCGATTCGTTATCCAGGTACTATCTTCCCATCACTTTTTCTTTACTGTCGTTGTCTTATGTCATTGCATACTCATATCTTTTACATTGAGGACAATGTAGATTTTAGGTTGGGGGTGGGAGATTAGGTTACCTAATTAGTGTTTTTTTCGTCTTGAGCAAAAATTGTGAAAATTGTGAAAATTTTTAAAATTTTTTCTGGACTTTCTGGTGAATTCGAAGTGATTTGACGACCATCTTTTATTCAGAATTACATGATATGGAATGTTGGTGATTTACTACTCTTGGATTTAGTTGTCCGTTACATTTCACAGTTAAGGTTGAATTATTAATCCATGATTAGAAGTTGTAAACATTGATTGAGTCATGATTTCACATGTCACATCTCGTTTACACATTAAGATTTCAGTTTGAAAGTGAAGGGTTAAATTGGTGATCAGTAAGCATAGAAGGAACCAACTTGAACAATTGCCCGTCATGATCAATTAAACGGAAAAGATACCATTGAAAAAGGTTAGGCAAAGAATCTTCACTATAGGTTTACTCCCTATAAGTGTGGATTTCATTCCCCATGGATAATATGTGAAGAAGATTTAAGTGTACGGTCTTCACCATGGGTTTGCTCCCTATAGGTAAGGACTGGATTCCCTTCTAAGTGTTACTTTTAATGGAACAAATCAAAGGATGAAAGAAAGAAAAAAAGAATGATTCATGAGGCACATTTTAGTTTAAGTTTTGGGTGACCTCAATCCTCTTATTGGTTACCAATGATATCCTGAAATGGAGAATTGAATCTTAATGTTGTAAGCCGAGATTACACTATACACCCATGGAACTCAATGTTTGAAATTTTTTCTAATTAATGGATGAATACTTTGAACTTGATTATGAAGTTTACCGTGTGCTTGAGTCGAGGAGAGAATAATGCCCAACATTTATGAATCTTAGATTTCTCGTATCTGAATCGGTTTTCAAGATTCCACTTGGTTGCATAGAAATTGCCCTGTAATTCTCAAACTTATTTTTCGCATATTTTGCTCGGGACTAGCAAAATGCTGGTTGGGGGTTGTGTTGAGGGTCAATTACTACATACTAGACCCCTGTTACAACCTGTAATTACATACATAATACTATTTAATAGCTTGATTTAAACATGTTTGGATGCAGGGTGCATTTACGAGCTTAGATTGAAAAGGCCGCTAAAAGCATTAATTTAACGCTCAAGCATCACCAAGGCATTGGATGGGACTCCAGGGGACCAAGATTAACGGAAGTACACACCAGAAATCCAGGAAAATCGAGAAAGTGAAGCTTAAGTAGCCCGAAATTGGTCCAGAATGCAAGATCACATGGTTCCCACCATCCGATTGGCTCAAGACTTCATGCAGGACCTGAAGGCCACAATTGAACCGTACACCTCAAATGTCAGCTCCTAGATCCCTACAGAAGTGGGACAATAGACAAATCAACCCCTTAAATCCTTAAGTGGGGCCCACCTGGTATCTGGATATGCTTCAATTTTGTTTTCAACGCCTTAAACAGAGTGACACATCAAATGGATGGAGAGAATTCTCACACGAATCACAGTGGACCCCATTCAGGAGAGTGCATGTGCACACCGTACACGCACTCGCCGTGCACCGCAGTCATCCCAATCGGTCAGCGTTACGCTGACCGATAGTTTCTCAAAACTGAAAAAACGCACCAGCGTCTTCACTCCGTAGCTGCGGTTTTGGCCAGTGGGCCCCACTCAACGCCTGAAATGATGATCAAAGCCGTCCATTCGATCTATAGGATGGCCAATACTAGTACCTAGGTGTCTTTTCTCTACCATGAAAGCTAGTGCACATTCCCAGCCGTTAAACGCTGGATGGACGACGGAGCAGAAAGATAAGTGGACCACACCTAATCCAAGCCAAACAAACCCTTTACAAACGGTTTTTCGAGGGCATTTCAATGGATGGTGTGGATTTCTTGCCTGACGTCAATCAGTGGGACACCAGTCATCACAGCATCAACGTGCGTCGCCTCTGTTTCACAACAGAGGCCGTGGTTCATCCTCGTGGGCCTCCATGGGCCATGATTCAGATAATCGGAACCGTCCATCAAGCTTTAAAAGGCCCTATAAACACATCCTAGGTGGCCGAATCTTAGAAGACAGTGTAGATCAGTTTCTATTCATCCAAATGGAAGATGGACGATGAACTGTACTGGCAAGAGGACCACGGCAGCAGCAGTCCAAAAAATCAGCCATATCTGATTATTTTTTCTTGTGATTCGAATGGATGGCGTGGATTTCTCATGAGGATCCGATCATGGGTCCCACCAAGGTTCAACGTAAGAATGACTTGCATAAGAAGGTGTTGTTGCGTAAAATTTTCGCAAGGAGCGCGAAAATTGCAGCTATTCACCGTTTTTTGCTGCTTATAAGAAGGATGGGGGGCATTCAAACGAGAGGATCATCTGGATCTGGAGCTAGCCATGGCTGGAGTTTGGACGTCAGAGGGAGAGTTTGAAAAGAGTATTTTTTCTTAGTTTTATTTACTGTTTTTTTTATGATTAATTATGAGGATAGCCTAATCATGAGTGGCTAAACCTCTTAGCTAGGGCTAAGAGGTGAAGCTTGTAGTGGAATGGGGGATTCTATTTATTGCTTCTAATTTAATTTTAATTCATGAACTGAATTTGATTTTTGTTTAATTAAAGGAATACTTTTAGTTTTCAATGGTTGGTTGTGACTGAAATTACAATCGATCTGCGGTGGCTTTGAGTATTTCTTTCCCTTTATGTTTATGACGTCAGGAAGCCCTGTTGTTCACCATCGTCTCTTGGGCATGGTCGGATGACGGTACCCTTCCTAACCTTCATACCTTGATTGGTTGGTAATTAGTTTAATTATATTGTTTACTTTGTCTCCTGGTCATGGTTTAGTGATGGAATCCATTCTAATTCATATACCTTTCATCTCTTGAAAATTATATCAATGTCAGTTCAGTTAATTTCCATGATTTGTGAAGCAGGCATAAGATCTCCCTGATCTCTACAAGTGGATCCTCTGAATCCCTAGTTCCTCTTCTCTGAATTTTCTTAAGTTTTAGATAATTATTTCACCATTATTCTTCAATCATAATCGGTTTAGATCTGGTTATTTTCAGATAACGTACAGGTTTCAGTCCCTGTGGATTCGACCTCGGTCTTACCGAGATTATTACTACATCACAACCCTATACTTAGGGAGTGAACAGTTGCTATTCTTTTCAACATTGTGGATTGATTTACTTTGATTGGATATTTCTGTATTTAAATTCCGCTGTAATTGTTTTAAATTTGGCATAGTCTTATTCACCCCCCCCCCCTCTAGGACATATAGTTTGGCATTTTCAAGTGGTATCAGAGCCTAATAGCTCGTTCTTATTGCTTTATATTTGGATTTATTTCCTGAGCTAACGATCTAAGCTATATATATAATATGTCAAATTTTGATAGCCTATCAGTCACTAGGCCTCCACCTTTCGATGGCTCCAATTATGCCTATTGGAAAGCCAGGATGAGGATCTTCCTCAAATCCATGGATGAAATTGTGTGGCTAGCCACAGTGAATGGTTGGACCCCTCCTACCACTGAAGTAACTGGTGTTGATGGCTCAAAAACCTCAAAAATAATAATTTATTTTTCTTGGACCACACTTCAGAAAAGTGAGAGTAGTGCAAATGCTAAAGCACTAAATGCAATTACATGTGCACTATCACCGGATGAATTCAAAAGAATTATATCCTGTGATTCTGCAAAACAAGCTTGGGATGTATTGGAAATGACACACGAGGGTACATCGATTGTCAAGAAATCTACGATACAAATCCTCACAACTAAATTTGAGGAAATACGTATGGAAGAAAATGAAATATTCATGGACTTCTATACCAGATTGAATGACATTGTGAACTCTATGTGGGGTCTAGGCGATAAAATCCCGGAAAGCAAGATATGTGCTAAAATACTACGCTCACTTCCTGAACGGTTCAATTCTAAAGTAACCGCAATCCAGGAACTTCGTGATACGGATAGTATGAAGGTTGAGGAATTAGTTGGCTCATTATAGACTTATGAGTTAAACTTTAAAGCTCCTAAAAGTAAATCCATTGCTCTCAAATCTTCTAAAGGTATTTCTTATGAAAACTCGGATTCAGAAAATTCTGAAGATGATATGGCTCTTTTAGCAAAGAAATTTTACAAGATTTTCAAAAGCAAGAAAAGAGTAGATTTTAAAAAATCAAACGATAAGAAAAGATCTAAACTTTGATCCAAAAATTGGAAGTCTCTGAAAGACAGTCAATGTTACAGCTGCCAAGAGTATGGGCACTTAGCAAACAAATGTCCTAAAAAGGACAAATCAAAAAGAAAGGGTATGTTGGCTACATGGGATGAATCATCTGATTCTGAAGCTTCTTCTGAATCAGAAGATTCTGAAACTGAGTCAGGCAATGAAGTTAAATCCCTTATGACTCTAGCTAAGTTCACTTTTTCAGATCATGATGATTCAACAAGTGAAGAAAATCTGAACAGTGAATGTGAAAATGAAGAGGATCTTTAAGATGCCTATAACGCCCTATACAAGGAAAGTTGTAAAATTGTTGTCAAACTTAAACTTCAAAAAGAAAAGTTTTTCAAACTCAAAGAATGTTTTAAATCACTTGTTTTAGAAAAATCTCAAATTTCAGATTGTTTTGAAAAATCAAAATGCGATTTGGAATTCAAAACCTCCCTGATTGAAAATCTGAAATCTGAAAATGAGAAACTTAAAAATGAAGTATCTTATCTTCTGAGTTTAAAGGACACATGGAGATATGCCCAAGGTGATCCAAAGTTAGAAAAATTATTATCCGGATCAAGAAAATGTGGTATCGATCCAAATTGGGCTATGATAAGAATATATCTTCTAAACAAAAGTATACTTCTCCCAAGTTTGTGAAAGGAGAGTCCTCAAGCTCAAAAGGGAAAAGTACTTAGCAAGGTTTTTCTAAAACTTTTTAAAAACCTAAAACCAGCCATGTTAATTTTAAAAATCAGAACCGAAACCCTCTTGCTGAAAAGATAGTCGATTTACTCAAGGAGCTCTAAAAATCTAACTCAATAGGTCATTCTTACAACAACAGACAGAAGAAGACCAACAATACTCCTAAACCCAAAACAGTTCTGAAATGGGTTCCTAAAGTTGCCTGCTTGGTAGCTCACACTGCTTTCAAAGCAACAAGCCATTCAAAGTGGTACCCAGATAGTGGATGCTCCAGGCATATGACTGGTGATAAAGGTTTGTTCACTGATCTCAAAGACATGACTGATGGTTCAGTCACATTTGGTGATGGCAGCAACTGCAAGATTATGGGCCAAGGTACGGTTCATCTCTATAACCTTCCTTTGTTTAAAAATGTTTTATATATTGAAGGTTTGAAACATAAGTTGCTTAGCATATCTCAAATATGCGATAATAACCATAGTGTACGATTTTCTAATCAAAGCTGTGAGATTCTAAATAATAAGGGTTCAGTAATACTAACTGGACGTAGAACCTCTGAAAACTGCTATATTGTTAGAGAATCCAGCTCATCTAATCAATCATGTTACATGGTCCATATAGACGAGACTGATTTATGGTACAAACGTCTTGGACATGTACACTACTGAAATCTATATAGATTGAGCAAACAAGAACTTATAAGAAGTTTACTCAAATTACAAAAATTAGATAAAATATGTGGTGAAGCCAGATTGGCAAATAAACAAGGAACTCACACAAAAAGGTGAATTCAATACCACATTAAGACCACTCGAGCTTCTCCATATGGATCTAGTAGGACCTACTAGGACGGAAAGTCGATGTGGCAAAAAATATATCTTGGTAATTGTAGATGACTTTACCAGATATACTTGGGTAATTTTCTTAAGGGACAAATCTGAAACCCTTGAAGAAGTAATAAAAGTTCTCAAAAGGATTCAAACTGAAAAAGGTTTTCAAATCAGTAAGATTCGCAGTGATCATGGATCTGAATTTGAGAATAGCAGTGTTGAGAAGTTCTGTAACGACCAGGGAATATTACATGAATTCTCAGCACCCAAAACTCCACAACAAAATGGAATAGTGGAAAGGAAAAATAGAGTACTTTAAGAAATGGCTAATGTCATGTTAAATAGCATGAAGCTCTCTAAGGATCTTTGGGCTGAAGCAGCCAATACAACTTGCTATATTATCAATTGGGTTTACACTAGTAAAAGTAAAAATAAAACGACTTATGAAATGTGGTTCGATAGAAAGCCTACTGTCAAATACTTTCAAATTTTTGGTAGTAAATGCTATATTTTACGAGATCGTGAAAATCTGGAAAAATTTGATACGAAGAGTGATGAAGGGATATTTTTAGGATATTCTTTAAACAGTCGTGCTTATAGAGTACTGAATAAAAGGACCGGTGTGATTCAAGAGTCCATCAATGTGGTCATTGATGATCACTTAACACACCAGTCTCAAGTTCAGATAATGATGAAATTCATGTAATTGATAAACCTGATACTTCATCTAATCAGATTGATTCTGAACTAAGAACTGTTAAAGATCATCCAACTACATAGATTCTTGGAAACCCTCTCACTGGTGTTCTTACTCGTAGACAACTTAAGGATATATGTAATTACGCATGTTTTACATCCCAGATAGAACCATCTAGCGTAAAAGAAGCTTTTGCTGATGAAAACTGGATTGTTACGATGCAAGAAGAGCTTAACCAATTTGTGAGAAATGATGTCTGGTATCTCGTACCTACACCTAAAGATAAACACATCATTGGAACCAAATGGATTTTCAAAAATAAGTCTGATGAGCTTGGTAATATAATTAGAAATAAGGCTAGGTTAGTGGTACAAGGTTATACTCAAATTGAAGGTATTGACTATGATGAAACCTTTGCACCAGTAGCCCATCTTGAATCAATTAGACTCTTTATATCCATTTTGTGTTTCAGAAAGTTCAAGATTTACCAAATGGATGTAAAAAGTGCATTCTTAAATGGCGATTTGCATGAGGAAGTCTATGTTGAACAACCAATGGGTTTTGAAGACCCCAAGAATGTCGATCATGTTTATCGACTTAAAAAGGCACTTTACGGTTTAAAACAAGCTCCTAGGGCATAGTACAAGAAACTAACAAAGTTTCTATTAAGCCATAATTTTCAAATGGGATGTGTTGATAAAACTCTGTTTATTAGAAAACATAATGAGCACATCTTATTAGTACAAATCTATGTTGATGATATCATTTATGGATCTACCTGTACTGACATGACTATTGAGTTTGCAAATTTGATGAAATCTCAGTTTGAAATGAGCATGGTTGGGGAATTGAATTATTTCCTTGGGTTGCAAGTAAAGCAACAACCTGATGGAACGTTCATATCTCAATCTAAGTATGCTATGAATCTAATTAAGAGATTTGGATTTGAGAATGGTAAGAATTTCGATACTCCTATGAGTACAACTTTGAAACTCTCAAAAGATTCTGCAGGTAAAAATGTAGATCCGAAATTATATCGAAGTATAATTGGTAGTTTACTATATTTAACTGCTAGTAGACCTCATATTTCTCTAAGTGTTGGTATTTGAGCAAGATATCAATCTGATCCAAAAGAATTGCACTTGACTGCTGTCAAGCGGATTATTAGATATGTCGCAAGTACTGTTAATCTCGGTCTCTGGTATCCTCATGAGACTAATGTTCAATTAGCTGGATACTCGGATGCTGATTAGGCTGGTAATCTAGATGATAGAAAATCAACCAGTGGTGGTTGCTTTTATATCAAAAATTGTTTAGTTTCCTGGTTTAGCAAGAAACAAAATTCTATATCACTTTCTACAGCTGAAGCTGAGTATATCGCAGCTGGTAATGCATGTACGCAGCTTGTTTGGATGCAACGAATGCTAAGTGATTATGGAATTAAACAGGATTCTATGTTATTACATTGTGATAATTCCAGTGCCATAAATATTTCTAAAAATCATATTCAACATTCTCGTACTAAGCATATTGACATTAGATTTCATTATATTAGGGAATTAGTAGAAGAAAAAGTTATATCTCTAGAATATATCCCTACCGAGGATCAACGAGCTGACATTTTCACTAAACCACTCGACAAAAGCAGGTTTAACAAGATGAAATTTGATCTTGGCTTGTGCATGTTAAAATGATTATTTATACCTACTTGTATCATAATGTATATATTTACTAGTTTGAATTTTAATTTTTTGATTATTATGCAAGAAAACTGAATTTTTGGCCGGTACTCGACCAGTCGTGAGTATACACGACCAGTCATACTTTGACCGGTCGTGCATATCCATGATCAGTCGTAGATCGCGGTGAATTACTTAAAAATTGGGGATTTCACTTTCTTCCTCATTCCATTTTCACTCTCTAAGGAGCCGAGCCTCGACTGGTCGAACCCATTGTTACATTTCTTCAAGGTTAGTGCTTCATTTACATTTTTCTTACAGATCTGTATCTAGATTGTTTCCTTTTCTCTCCTAGAGCTTTCTATTTTGGATTTCGTTGTGATTTGAGGTTTGTATTTTGCAAAATCTGTTTTGATCAAACCCCCATCTCAAACCTTTGCAACCTTTTCTTTTATTGAAATCTTTGTTGCAAATGGCTTCTAGAGTAAAGAAAACAACAACCTGTGGTCCATCTTCTTCTTCCAGATCAGCCCCGATTACTAAACGTCATCTTCGGGCTCCCGATGATGATCCATCTTATGTTCGGGACATCAGATTACGCAATATTATTGTTGAACACCCTGTTTTCATTGATCATGTTGCACCGTTTGACATCCTTCCTATGCTTAAATCTGTAGGTTGGGATAACTTATTACATTGGGGTGGGCTAGCATACCAGTCCATTGCCCAATCCATGTATGCATATATTAGTGCTTTTTCATTGGATGAGTTAACATTTAAAATATCTACTAGAGAAGTGTCTTTCGACGTTAATCGTCATTTGATTACAGCTCTTATGGACATTCCAGTTAATGATGAGGGTATTCCAATCCATAATTTGTCTGATAAACCCTCAGTTTCTAAAAAACGTATGCTCACTAGAGACTTGTGTAACATGGATGTTCAATGGATACATAAAGGGAATGTGCTTCCCGCAAGGTATTTATTACCTAAATACAGAGTTCTCTACAAAATCTTTGTGTCTAATCTGTATCCTCGTTCGGGTAATAAAACCGATTTGACTTCATATATGGTTCGTGTTATCCATTCTGTTGTCAGTGGTACTCAGATTTGTTTACCATCCTTAATCTGTCATTTCATTCTTCAGTTTAGACTCCATCTGGGTCACAGTGACATTCCTTTTGCCTATTTGATGACTGTATTGGTTACACATATGTTAGTCGATATGCCGGTTGGAGAGGCACCTATCCATCATCTGATTTTCAACAATTCTAATATCAATAAGATGAAGTTGGATTTCCATCCTGGCCAAGGTGGTGGTGGTGGTCATGCTAAACATGAGGGAGAAGCTGGTGATCTTCCTCTTGATGACATAAACATGGATGACATCTTTGAAGAACTTGATTCTAATTCTACAAATGATTCAGATTTTGTACCGTCTGATGTTGATGTACGTTTGAGTGCATTGGAAGATAAAGTTGATAATATAAATGTTAAGATGGAAAACATGTCTGTTGCTCATGATTTACAATTCAAGTACATGCGCAAATATCTTAGGTGTTTGAACAAGGGGATGCGTAAACTTGATCCATCTATCCTTGCTCCTTCTTCTGGTTCAGATTAGTGTTTAAGTTGTTTAAGTTGTAATAACTTTACTACTATGATGTTAGCTTTGCTTAAACTCAATATTTGATTTTTGTGAGTTAATTATGCTTTTCTCTCATATCTTATCTTTCTGTTCCTTGGTTCCCTTTGTCCTCTTATAACAAAAAGGAGGAGAATGATAAGTTTCACTCATTTGGATATGTTTTATTCAGGGAGAGTTTTTGTATGTCTTATAAAGACATGTATGGAGAATGGTTATTTTGAATATTAGCATATTTGCAAGTTTATATTAACTGTGCCAGTTGATGACAACCAGTGCATGATTCGTTACTCAAATAATTTATATTCTATGCATGATTTGTTACTCAGATATTTTGTGTTCTATAAACATATCTTGGTAGTGTGTTTTGTCACTAATTTGACAAAGCGGGAGATTGTAAGTGCTAGAGTTTATACCCCTTTTTATGTTGTCAAATTTGTGGTGCCAAAGACACTGGTATGTAACTTGCTATGTAAAGCTCTACTCAAGTGTAAAGTACAAAGATCCACTCAAGATCAACTTTGATGAATAAGCAATGCTCATAAGTGTAAAGAAGAAAGTTCTACTCAAAGTTCAACTGTGATTGACAAGTATTGCTCTCAAAACAAGATGTCAAGAAGCTTACAAGTTCAATAGTAAAGAACTCAAGATACGTTCAAGGATTAGCTACAACAAGACTTCAAGGTTTACTACTTTCAAAGGTCACTTGTCCTTAAGTTTCAATGTCCTTACTTCACGATTGAGGTTTGACTAACCTTAGGTTGACCTTTAGAGTAGGCCATTTTGGATACATAAGTCATATGTTTGATTTACGTGAGTTTGGTCTGTTCTAAGACTAGTCCTAGTCTTTGTTCGACTAGTCCTAGCACTGCTTCGACCTGTCTAAAAAATTCTTGGATCAGTCGTAAGTTTGTTACAAAATTCAGATATTTTATTTTAGGATTCGACTAGTCCTAGGGTCTGTTCGACTAGTCGAAGGAACAGTGTCGACTACAATTAAGACAAGTCAAAAACCTACAACTCAAAGTCCAGCGCAGAAATTCAGATCCTACGACCAGTCGAAGGAAACCTACGACCAGTCGAAGGGGACCCACGACCAGTCGAAGGACACCTTCGACCAGTCATGAAATGGTCAAATCTTATTGCGCCCGAATTTTCAAATATCAGTTGGTTCTACGACCATTCGAAGAGCTCCTTAGACCAGTCGAAGACGTGATTTGCTCACCTATAAATTGAACACGAATATCAGAAGAAAGAAATCAATTCATGCTAATCTAATTCGGCCTTCTGAAAGATAGTTCTGTGCTCCATCAAAGCTAAGTGTGTTTCTTTTATATTCTCTTTCTTTAGCTTTATTTGATTGATTTTGTTTCTAGTATTCCAATCTTATATGAAAAGAGGAATTGTTATTTTCCTTCTTTTGGAATCAAAATCAATTAAAGCTAGCCCGTTGTTTTTAATTTAAAATCTATTAGAACCTAGAACCATTATAAAGTGAGTATTGGACATTGATCTTGGACATTCAAATCTCTACTCCAATTTGGTTCTTCCGGGCTGCTACAACGAAGGAGATAATCAGGTATTTTACATTTGTTGTAAATTCTGTTTGGTTTTCTTTTGAGATTTGCCAGAAAAATCTCATTGTATTAGTTATCTGAGGAGAGCCAGAAAACTCAGAAGGGTTTTTTTTTTTTAATTGTGTAAGCTCATAGATAAAGACACAATTGTGAAGGTTTTTAAGTGAACCTGGGAAAACCTATTTTTGTTAGTGAACGCTAATATCCCCTGTGTGAGGATAGTAGGAGTGGAGTAGTTGTGTGGCTGTTGTTGAACAATTGGTGTACACACAGGCGAACCACTATAATCCCTTGTGTTTTGTGGTTGTTTGATTTTCATTTCATATCTTTAGTTATTCAGTGTGGGATGTATATGTGGATGTGAATGTTGTAATCATTTAATCTTAAGCTCAGTGGGGAATGTTGTAATAGTTTAGATTTAAATTTCTGCAATTTATTTCAAGCTATTCCCTTATTTGTTTGAGCTTTAGATTCTCTAAATTGTTCCAGTAAGGTTGCCCTGCCATTTCTATGGTACATGGTTGTCCCTAGAACAATCAATATTTGTGATATCATTTCATTTCTCTGTTCAGCTTCAATTTGTTTATTCCTAGATAGTTTGAGTTCTTGATACAAAGATCTTTCTAGAAATCAGGTTGTCCTACCATAAACTTTGGTTTTTTGGTGTAAGGTTGTCCTTAGAACAACGTTTGTTTTAATCTCTCAATACTTATTTATTGAGGTTACTATTCATTTCAGCGTTGTGGATTGATTTACTTTGATTGGATATTTCTGTATTTAAATTCCGCTGTAATTGTTTTAAATTTGGCATAGTCCTATTCACCCCCCCCCCCCTCTAGGACATATAGCTTGGCCTTTTCAAGTGGTATTAGAGCCTAATAGCTCGTCTTATTGCTTTATATTTGAATTTATTTCCTAAGCTAACGATCTAAGCTGTGAATATAATATGTCAAATTTTGATAGCCTATTAGTCACTAGGCCTCCACCTTTCGATGGCTCTAATTATGCCTATAGGAAAGCCAGGATGAGGATCTTCCTCAAATCCATGGATGAAAGTGTGTGGCTAGCCACAGTGAATGGTTGGACCCCTCCTACCACTGAAGTAACTGGTGTTGATGGTTCAAAAACCATAAAAATAACAGCTTATTTTTATTGGACCACACTTCAGAAAAGTGAGAGTAGTGCAAATGCTAAAGCACTAAATGCAATTACATGTGCACTATCACCGGATGAATTCAAAAGAATTATATCTTGTGATTCTGCAAAACAAGCTTGGGATGTATTGGAATGACACACGAGGGTACATCAATTGTCAAGAAATCTAAGATACAAATCCTCACAACTAAATTTGAGGAAATACATATGGAAGAAAATGAAATATTCATGGACTTCTATACCAGATTGAATGACATTGTGAACTCTAAGTGGGGTTGAGAATAAGATTAGGTGTGGGTCTAGGTTTAGGGATTTGAGAACACATTTAGGTTTTAGGTTTGGGTTATAGATTATAGCTGTAGGAAATTGAGAATAGGTTAAGTTTAGGTTTAGGAAATCGGGTTCGGGTTCGGGTTCGGGTTTAGGTTTGGGTTTTCAAGTTTAGGTTTAGGTTTAGGTTAGGGAGTTGAGATTAGGATTAGGCGTAGGTTTAGGTTTAGGGATTTGAGAATACGTTAAGGTTTAGGTTTAGGAAATTGGGTTCGGGTTATAAGTTTAAGTTTAGGTTAGGTTATAAGTTAAGGTTTATGAAATCAAGTTTAGGTTATAGGTTTAGTTATAAGTTAAGGTTATAGGTTAAGGTTTAGGTTGTAGGTTAAGTTTTAGGTTTAGGTTTAGGTTATAGGTTTTGGGATTTGAGAATAGATTTAGGTTAAGGTTATAAGTTTAGGTTTAGGAAATCGGGTTCGGGTTCGGGTCGGGTTTTGGTTTGGGTTTTCAAGTTTAGGTTTAGGTTTAGGTTAGGGAGTTGAGATTAGGATTAGGTGTAGGTTTAGGTTAAGGGATTTGAGAATACATTAAGGTTTAGGTTTAGGAAATCGGGTTCGGGTTGTAGGTTTAGGTTTAGGTTAGGTTATAGGTTAAGGTTTAGGAAATTGAGTTTCGGTTATGAGTTTAGGTTATAGGTTAAGGTTTAGGTTATAGGTTAAGTTTTAGGTTTAGGTTAAGGTTATATAGGTTTAGGTTTAGGTTATAGGTTTTGGGATTTGAGAATAGGTTTAGGTTAAGGTTATAAGTTTAGGTTTAGGAAATCGGGTTCGGGTTCGGGATCGGGTGTAGGTTTGGGTTTTCAAGTTTAGGTTTAGGTTTAGATTAGGGAGTTGAGATTAGGATTAGGTGTAGGTTTAGGTTTAGGGATTTAAGAATACATTTAGGTTTTAGGTATTGGTTTAGGTTTTAGGTTTTAGTTTATAGGTTTAGGTTTTAGGTTTAGGTTTAGGTTTAGGTTTTAGGTTTAGGTTAAGGTTTAGGTTTAGGTTATAGGTTATAGGTTTAGGTTTAGATTTAGGTTTATGTTTAGGTTTCGGTTTAGGTTATAGGTTATAGGTTATAGGTTTAGGTTTAGGTTTTAGGTTTAGGTTAAGGTTATAAGCTTAGGTTATAGGTATAAGGTTTAGGTTATATGTTTTGTTTAAGGTTTATGTTTAGGTTTAGGTTATAGGTTATAGGTTATAGCTTTAGGGAATTGAGAATAGGTTAACGTTTAGGTTTAGGAAATCGGATTCGGGTTCAGGATCGGGTTAGGTTTGGGTTTTCATGTTTAGGTTTAGGTTTAGGTTAGGGAGTTGAGATTATGATTTGGTGTAGGTTTACGTTTACGGATTTGAGAATACATTTAGGTTTAGGTTTGGGTTTTCAAGTATAGGTTTATATTTAGGTTAGGGAGTTTAGATTAGGATTAGGTGTAGGTTTGGGTTAGGGATTTGAGAATAGGTTAAGGTTTAGGTTTAGGAAATCGTGTTCGTGTTCGAGATCGGGTTTACATTTGAGTTTTAGGTTTAGGTTATAGATTTTGGGATTTGAGAATAGATTTAGGTTATAAGTATAGGTTTAGGTTATAGGTTATAGGTTTAGGGTGTGGTTTAGGTTAAGGGTGTGGTCCCTGTAAATACAGATATAAACACGGCCTGACCATGTGGTCAGACCCCTCCAATGTTGTCCATTGAAAATGGACAACTTCATCATGGTCATAACAGCGGTTCCCACCTTCCAGGGACCCCTGCTCATCCGGATAACTTCGACGCACATCCGGGTCTGCTCCATTAATTTTGAGTAAATACATAAACACGGCCTGTCCAAATGGCCCAGCCCCTTCAATGTTGTATATAGGAATTGGACAGCTTCATCATGGTCATAACAGCGGTTCCCACCTTCCAGGGACCCCCACTCAACATCCGGATAGCTCTGACGCACATCCGGGTCTGCTCCATTAATTTCGAGCAAATACATAAACATGGCCTATCCAAATGGCCAGGCCACTCCAATGCTATCCATAAGAAATGGACAGCTTCATCATGGTCATAACAGCGGTTCCCACCTTCCAGGGACCCCCACTCAATATTCAGATAGCTTCGACACACATTCGGGTCTACTCATTTAAATAAAATGGATTATCAAGATCATTTAAATAAAATCAGGTCCAATCAACAATCTGACCTGGAGGATTCTGTTAGCATTGTTGACGGCACCTTGAACCTTGTTTAAATCCAGGTTGCAATCTGTGGCCACTGATGTTATTTGTCTTTCTGTGAAGTTGGCGACAATTTCTGCATCAAACCCGGCGAAAGCAGCCCTAATGATAAAGAACATTTCTGTATCACACCTGAAATTCCCATCCATTAGTTGTGTGTGTGAGCTATACACACACACACACACAGACACACACACACACACACACACACATACACCTTTAAAGAACTATCAATTCGAGAAATCTCTACTTGAACACAATGCCCAAACCTTTCAAAGTATTATGCAACTTTCATCATTTTATTAAATCAAAGTCAAAGAAATAAACTACATCATGTTTAATTTGAAGAAGATGATCCACTCTTGCATGACATCAACTCTGAGCAGTTGCTCCAGCTAATGTTGTGAAATGGGTCGAAAAAATTAAGATTTTTAGTGACCACATCCAAAAAAAAAAAAAAAAAAAGAACAATCGACATACCCCAAAATCATGCCTGAGTAATTCCATGTCCTGCTTGCACCAAAGCAATTATCTAATTATTCCAAAGGAGTTACAAGAGATTTAGAAGGAAAAGGAGAAACCTATTTTTTGGGCCCTATTTCGCAAATAATAGTATCTTCCACAAAGAAAAAGGAGAAACCTATTTAAGCCTACTTGCAAGAGTGTTCTTGTGGCAAAATTCCAAGCCCTATTTCGCAAATAATAGTATCTTCCAAATGTAGCATAAACATGTTTCGATTTTCCTTTTAGATTGGAGGTGAAATGGTTCTTTTCTTTTTCTTTTTGCTTTTTTAAAAATTATTTGTTGTTCTTTGTAGGTGAGGTCAAGTTGGACACATTAACCTCACATTGCAAATCTTACATGGTAACTGATATGAAGTAAGGTTATGGCTACTAACAAGACTAAAGACATACTTGGCTACTAACAAAAGGCGCAAGTGTCACTTCGTTGATAGTCAAAAAGAAACTTCACTCAGATCAACCACTAACTTGCAATATGACTTGAAAATGCACATAGAACAGTGCATTGCTATATAGGTGACTATTTGGAAGCACATGAAATTGACAAAAAGGTAAATGCATACCTAACCAAGAAGGGAACAACATGTTGTTTTCCTTGAAACCCTTTCAACTGACCATGAACTCGAACATACATTCCATTCCTGATAGCAGACCAAAAAAAATAATAATAAGACACCTCAGCCAATGCACAAATAACCCAACATACAAACAATATTAGAAAAACCAGTTATTACCAGAGAGAATAAAGAAATGTTATCTACAATGTGGATACTAATTAAATAAAATGTAAAAACCTTATATAATTAAATAAGGGGAAATGAGATATATTCAAATCTCACGTGGCCACTTCATTGCCCCACTCTCTCCCTCGATTTCCCCACTCTCACCTCTCCGTCTCTCTCTCTCTCTTGAAGCAAAAAAGAAGAAGAAAAAAAAATTCTCTTTTATGTTTTTTCAATCCATCTTCCATTTTCTTCTTAACAAGAAAATCCATATTTACTAATATTCTCATTTTTCTATTTTTCAATAGAATGAGTTCGGACTTCGAAAACATCGGTTCCAACACTCGTACTTTCAGCCCAAACCCTAACAAAGGACTCCAAAATTACCAAGTACTCATAAACATTCATTGCAAGCATTTTCTGTCTATGTGCATGACGACCATACTGTTGAGATCAATCCGTGGCCATCTCTCTCTTTCTTGTATGTATGTTTGGACAACTGAACGATGAAATAAAGGAAGAAATGGCTATTTATAAAGATAAGAGGTCCACTAATTTAGAAATGAATGGTTGTTTTTTCATTTAAAGGACTTAAAAATAGATGGGGTGGTTAGTTTTTCTTGGATGATAGATTTAAAAGGCTACTAAATAGGTGGGGTTTCTAAGTTTGAGAATTGATTCAATGCTCTTTTGGAGCACCGTGAATTACATGATTTTAGTTGAATTAGGTAACTTGGACAATTTAAGAGATAGATCTAGACCGTCTATTAAGTTTAGAACATATTTAAAGGGATACCATGAAAAAATAAGACCCTTCAAAATCCTACCTATACCTGCAATCAACTAAAATGGACACTTCAACTAAATGAACTAAAGAAACTGACATCACTACTATAGATCATAAACAATGTGGCTCAGGAAAGAAAAAAAAAAAAGACAAATTTAAAAAATACAACAATTCTCGATCAACTGAATATGAAAGATTTTCAGTGCACGGGCCATCTAGGGTGAGAACCCATCCTATCAATTACACTTGTATAAACTGAAAACCCAAACTGTTGAATGGAGAACAAGAGCTATAGTTTAGGAAAAAATAATAGTTAAGAAAAAAAATATAGTAATGGTTCATATTCAACTGGAAAAAAAGGTCAAAAAACTTATTGCTACGATTTTCCAATCTGACGAATATTAGTGCATCGACCATTCAGGGTAAGGTTCATCATGTATATGGTTTCAGTGGTTTGGGCTTTGGATCATTGAACCATGACCCCACTTGTACAAACTATAATCCCAATCAGTTGAACCCTCCAACCATGCACTCAGAGCATTGTGTGTATATAGTATCTCCAACCAAAAAGTGAAAAGAAAAAAGAAACAGAGAAGAATAGAAGATGATGGAATTGAATTCATTATACAATAGCTTAAAGAAGAAGAAAAGGAAGAAAATGCATACCGAATAGAAGATGATAGTCACTAGGGAAGATGCTTTTTATGACATCAACTAATGCATTCACCTTTTTAAACAATAGGCATGCATTTACTGGAACAAAAATGCAACTGACCAACATAAGGAACACAGTTTGCATGTAGATTTTAAAAATTACTGATGGGGGCAGTTTTGTTAAGAAAGAGTCTGCCGATATATCAGATGTTGTCCCATAATACTAGATTAAAATGCAGAAAACTAATATTTCTTATGCAAAAGCCGTCAAAATCTTCCACCAAGAGAATCTTACAAGTTACAACTTTAGTTAGGGCTCTACCTAAGCCCCATGCTTGATGGATGGTTTAGATCTAACACAAAAATCTAAGTTGGGACCCAAAAAAGTTCCACACATTAAAAGTTGCATGGTGTAGTTAGCAATCTATTTGGGAGAGAAATATGGCGTACTTGTTAGTGGGAGTCATTGGAAATGACCTGGACCAATGAGAAGCCATGATACTAGATTTGTAGTGCCTTTAACACAGATGATTTGTACTCCTTAAAATTTATACCTAGGGTTGTTCATCGAGTTGAGTTGAGGTGGGCCAAGCTTGGCTTGGCTTGTCTGTGCTCTTCTCGAGTTCGAGCTCGGCCTCAAGCGTACTATTGAAGCTTGGCTTGTTTGCCAAAACTTTCGAGTCGAGCTCGAGGTGAGCTAGTGGATCGAGTCGAGGTGAGCTTACCTCGAGTCAAGGTGAGCTTACTCCCAACCTGACCCAACCCCAACCCGACCCAACTGAAAATATTAACTCCTGAGATATAAGCAAATGCATTCTACAAGACAGCTTAGGAACAACAACCGGAAGCAAATACTAATCCATATGAGCAACAAACACTGTCTAATGTATATTGTCCTTGTTACTCTTTTCTCTCATATTATAATGGTGGACTAAAGAACTGAAAGGCTGATTGTAAATAAATGGAAGATTTAACTGAATAGAAGAACATCACTGATAGAACATGTACACAACATTGGGATTAAAGAAAGAAGAATGAAAAAGAGGAAATCTGGAACTATGAAGAAGATGGGATCTGTTGACAGTCACTCTTTTGGAGGATCATTTAGGGATTCTAAAAAAATCAATAGCTTGTTTGGAAAAATCAGAAATCGTGAGGATTTTTACAGTCAACATAAAATATGAGAAATGAGATCAACATGATTTTTTTTATCAGCAAGATTAAAATTCTATTAATCATGTGTGTGTGTGTGTGTTTGTGTGATACTTATAATATTGATACTAAACATTAGCCAAATGCTTGATTAAGCACCCACCAGATACACCTAGACGATGGAACTCCAATCGAGATGATGAAGGGTCCTTTGAGGTTTTCTGAGGTGATGAATCCGATAGAGGGAGAGGGAACATGACACAGGGAGAGGGAGATGGAGAGGGAGAGGTAGCACGAGATAGGGAGAGGGAGATCAAGCAAGAAATGGAGAGAGATGGAGCACGAGATTGGGGAACAGAGAGAGAGAGAGAGAGAGAGAGGAGAGAGAGAGAGAGAGAGAGAGAGAGAGAGATGGGAACGAATAGAGGGAGGGAGGAAGATGAGAGAGCTAGGGTTAGGGAACGGAGCGCGCACTCGTGAGAGAGAGAGAGAGAGAGAGAGAGAGAGAGAGATTTGGGGTTTTTTTGGGCGGGCGTAAGTTTTGAGAGCTCACCCAAATTTGGGTCGGGGTCTGGTATAGCTCTGTGGGCCCCACCATGATGCGTGTTAAACATCTACCCCATTAGTCAGATGCATCATCCCATGGTGGGCTCAGGGATTAAAAATCAAATTAATTTATGACTTGTGTGGGTCACACCACGTACAAAAGTTGAGAGGGGTTACCCTCCATTAAAACATTCATAATTATTTTTTGGGCCCAGAGAGATGTGGTCCACAAATCTAGCCCATCCATTATGTGTGTGCCACTTGGATGAGGGGTCATATCAAGTTTCAAACGCATCCAAATTTCAGGTGGGGCCCACAAAGTGCTTTTATATGTTTTAGGCATGTCTTCGCTTGATTTTAGATGGTAGGGCCTACAGGAGTCCTTAGGAGGGTTTTAATGGTGGATATCCAATCACTATTGTTTTCATGTGGTGTGGTCCACCTGAGATTTATATCCCTCTCATTTTTTGTATCAAGCCCTAATATGATAGGTAAATATCAATGGATGGCATGGGTGCAAGATCTAAGTTGTACATCAGGTGAGTCCCACCGTGTATGTCTCTGATTCCAGCCTACTACTCAAGTGGATCATATATTTGTCTTCTCCAACCTTCAAACAGCTGCCCCAAACATATTAGCTATAGAACTTTACATCACCCATATGCCCATAGTTACTTGAATCGTAGTTTTTTTTCTTTTTTGTTGGAAGGTATAATCTCAACAAATGATTCAAGAAAACTTCAACGGCCTTGAAGCAAAGTTTTCGATCAAGCTGATACTTGTGCTTTTCCTTCTTTTGTCTCTGTGTTAACTTGTGAGCAATTTGGATTTCAAATACACATCATGGTCGGCCTTAGGAAGGTTTCGACGGTGGGAATCACTCTCCCCACTGTTTTTTGTCGTGGGGTCTACTAAAGTTTTGGATCTACCTCATTCTTTGGTAACGCCCTAAAATGATATCTCCAAATGGATGGGCGGTGTGGATACAATACATACATCGTATTGGGCCCCACGGAACTTGGTGACGTCACTTCAGTAGCTGTCTTGCTACATAACATGTCAGTAGTTAATCCGCGTCCCCTACTCCTCTCTCTCTCACCCTAATCCCCTCCCTCTCTCTCTCAACCTGTCAGTAGTGGAAGTGGATTGCGTACTGAGTAACTCGGTACGCTCAGCGTACTGAGTAAACTCCATGAGGTAGACCATGATTTATGTATTTGATCCACTCCGTCCATCCATTTTATCGGATAAGTTTAGGGCCTGTTTGGTCGGGCAGATTAGATGGGATTAGAAGAGATTGGAAGGGATTGGAAGATAGATCCCAGGATTGGTCAGGCGTGCCAAACAAACAGGGGATCCTGATCCCGGGATATAGCAATCCCATGGATCTTAAGACAATCCACTAACATCACCATCATTACCTTTAAATCCCATCCAATCCACCCTTATCCCTTCAAAATTGCCTGGGACGTGTTTGGTTTGAGGGATTAAAAGGGATTGGAAGGTTTAATCCCCGGATTGGCCTGAGCGTGCCAAATAGACCTGATATAGCAATCCCATAGATCTTGCACCCATCCACTGACGCAACTATCATTACTTTGAAATCCGTGCAATCCACTCTAATACCATTCAATCCCATCCAATCTGCCCAGCCAAACAGGCCCTTAGGACTTTAACCCAAAAATTAAGCATATCCAACACTAAAATGGACCACACAATAGAAAATGGTGTGAATTGAACATCTACTGTTGAAAAATTCTTGGGGGCCACATAAGTTTTTGATCAAGCTTATTTTTATGTTTTCCGTTCATCCATGTCTATACAATCTTATGAACAGGTTGGATGACAAATAAACATCACTGTGGGGCCTAGTAAGGTTTCAACAGTGGAAATCATTATTCCCACTGTTTCCTGTGGTATGATCTGCTTGATCTCTGGATATGCTTCAATTTTGGGTTCAACCCCTTAAATTATTTGGAAAAATGGATGAATGGTGTGGATAGACTACATACATTCACGGTGGGCCTAACTGAGTTTACTCAGTACTATAAGAGCGGACCGAGTAACTCAGTATGAATTAGGGATTTCGTTCTGCGTCTCCCTCTCCTGGAAGTGGATTGCGTACTGAGTAACTCAGTGGGCCCCTATGTCATTCATGCATTGTATCCACTCCATCCATCTATTTTAACACATAATTTTAGGCTCTATCCTAAAAATGGAGTATATCAAAACCTCAAATGGACCACACCACTAGAAACTGTGTGGATTGAACATCTACCGTTGAAAAATTCATGTTTTAGAACAAGCTAATATTTGTGTTTTCCCTTCATCCATGTCCTTCTGATCTTATGAACAAGTTAGGATGACAAATAAACATCACTGGGGGCCTTAGAAAATTTTCAACAGTTGAAATCAATAGTTCCACTTTTTCCAATGGTATGGCCCACTTGAGCTTTGTATATGCATCAATTTTGGGTTGAACCCATAAAATGATCTGAAAAAAATGAATGGACGGCGTGGATAAACCACATGCATTCGCGGTGGGCCCAACTGAGTTTACTCAGTACGATAAGAGCGTACTGAGTAACTCAATACACAATCCGATTTCCCCTCTCCTCTCTCTCTCTCGCCCTAATCCTCTCCTCTCTCTCTCTCTCTCTCTATTCCAAAAACATCGTCCAAGAATCCCAGCCACAACGCCTCTTCCTTTCACAGGTCCGACAGCGGCACCACCAACGAAGCGAAAGACCAGCCATTGCAAAAATCTGATTGGGGAAGAAGAGAGGCAGTGATAGCAGCGATGGGATGGATGATACCATTAAAGGTGGTTGGCGATGCTGATTGGGAAGATGAAGATGGGCAGTGATTTCGCTGCTATTAGCCATTGATGCTGACAGTTATTAAGGTATGCATTTCCCCTCATTAGACATCTGAAATTCCTCATTGTTGTTTTAGGGATCGAAAGACCCTAATATCTCTGATTTGGGGATCGTAACTCGAGATCCGTAATTGCTGGATTTAGGGATTCGAAAATCCCCAGATCTCTATGTCACGCCCCAAACCTGGAAATAGGATTCACAAGAATCCCAATCACCGAATCCGGTGCCGACAGCCTCCGTAGTACCCCATTCTCGGCTCCTAGCGTCATACACCAGATTTCTGATCCTGGGATCCTACAAGGAGGATTTTTTTTTATTTATTTAACTCGTAATAAGCATAACCATAAGATTACCCAATTCATAAAGGCAACATCATCATCACATATCCACTAATATAATCATTGGAGTACAATGCTAAAAGGGAAATACATAAATCGAAAATCAAGCTCCCGAAGACCGCTGCACGCTCCAAGCTCAATATTGTTGCAACCTAACATCACCTGCACACATCTATCGTGCATAAGCTTATAGAAAGCTTAGAGGGTGGTGTAAGTGTGTGCACAAGGTAAGTGCCAAGTATTCAACGCAATGTCATAATCATACAATGTCGAAATAGGCGTAAGGTCATGAATCATACATTATCAGAGTAAGCGAAAATACTGACAAGTTCATGAGTCAAACAGTATCAGAGTACGCAATACAGATCAACTATACACATGAGGAAGAATATCAAAATGTGCAATACGGATCAACTATACAAATGAGGAACAATATCAGAATACACGATACAGATCAACTATACAAATTAGGAACAATATCAGAATACACGATATAGATCAACTATACAAATGAGGAATCATAGATAGCCGGATATCAGATGCAGAGGATGCAATGCAATATGCATTCTTAATGAGTAACACAAATAGCGTTAGCCGTACCTAGACCATATAAATGCAGAGACACAATAACCCAAAATGTCGTATGCCGCAAATGTCATGTAATATGCGGTGCAAATGGATTGACCATGCTAGAGTGTGAAGTCGGGATGATAGTACGTAGTATCGCAGGCTATGGGGTCCATCACAAGGGACTTCTATCCAAACCAGTCCCATACCTAAATTTGGATAGTCAGACTCAATGTGGTAAACTCCTAATCTCAGGTTAGTCGCGCGCCCCAACCGAAATCCTGGCCACTGCGAAGGCATACGTAAAAATAGTTACGCACCACCAGCCTGAGTGGATAGTGAATGAATAAATGAATGAGTATGCAACTCCTGCTCACTAAATCCACATATCAGTACAATTTGTTCATCTCTGGGATCATCACCGGGGTCTAGTACACTCTACGCCAGCTTACCGCTCCTATCCGAGCGCACAACTGGGTAAGTGAAAGAGACCTCACTATCCGCCTGCCAATATCGGGCCCGGCTCGTCGATAGCGGACCCATTCCTCAAGCTGGTCAAACTCAACCTAGATATTGCCCCCTAACTCAGGCTGGTAAGGTCACACCCCCTCCCAACCGACCACGACACAGTGGAAGACGCGGCCTACTGGTATACGGCCCTCACGCGCTCATATATATCCACTCGGTCTCGACGTTGGGGCGTCTCCTGGCCCGGAGGTTTAGGGATTTTCACCCAGGGACATCTATGGCGCCCGTATGCTCGAACCAAACATTTCTGGTGTCCCATCTGGCCATCCACGATATGCCTGTGGAGGCTACGGCCCTGATGTCGCTAGGGCGTACAGTAATCATAATGCAAGATGCATGAGTCATACAATCCAGTCATGCATCAATCTCACGCATATTGTACGCTCATGTGAGACAATATCCACCTATCAGGAAGTCTCATAACAGTCTGCCCAATGACAAATGCAATGGTCAACCACATCTCATAACAAACATGCAGATGATGCGTATGATCATGTATCATGATGTTATGCAGTCACATACTCATAGTCGGTATCAATAGTCCGACATCAACAATTGACTTCGACAATGTGGACATTTCACCAACATTGCCCCCAAGGAATGGCCACATAGAGCCAAACATATCGTGGGCCCATGGCCTCACACAAGGGCCACATATATCAAGTGGGCCACATCACATGGGCCAGAAATACATCTCAATGAGCCTCATCATATGGGCCTCATGTACATTAAGTGGGTCGCATCAACTGGGCCGCAACAATGGGCCTCAAATAAATCCAATGGGCCGCATTAAATGGTCATATACAATCTCGATCGGCCGTATCCCATGGGCCTCAAATATATCATAATGGGCCTCATCATATGGTCTAATATACATCATAGTGGGTCGGATACACGGGCTTAATATACATCACCATGGGCCACGACCCATGGTCCTCAAATACGTCAGAATGGGCTACGACTCGTGGGCCTCAATAAACATCAAGTGGATCACATTAATGGGTCTCATATACATCAAATGGGCCACGTATCTGAGCCTCGAAATACATCAAGTGGGTCATACATCATGGGCCTAATGCATATCACAATGGGCCTTGCCCTTAGGCCACGAATACATCACAATGGGCCGTTGACACGGGTCTAATATACATCATGAGGGGCCACATCCTATGGGCCTTAATTATATCACAATGTGCCATGCCCATGGGCCTCGAATGCATCATAATGGGCCGCACCACCTGGGCCTCGAATGTATCACAATGGGCCATAGCCCATGGGCCTCGAATACATCATAATAGGCCACAACTCATGGGCATCAAATACTAAACAGGTGGGCCCCATATACATTAAGTGGGCCAAATGGGACAGTCCATGGTTTAGCAAAACAAATGGACAGTGTGGTTGAAACATATTCATTATGGTGTGACCCCCCCCCCCCCCCCCCCCATGCCGATGGGTGGCGTGGTGAATACATACATCATGGCGGGCTCCCACACTACCCTGGACAGATGGGCGGCTGGAAAACCACATACATTCAAGTGGGGTCCATGCCCTCAAGCGGAAGGACGGTTGGATATAACAATACATCATGGTGGCCTTACGCCACTCGTCCAGATGGACAGTCAAATATAGAGCATGTACATCAAGGTGGGTCTCACCTGCCATGGATAGAGTGGATATACAACACATCATCAAGGTGGGTCCCAGGAATAGTCTGCCCAATGGCGTATACTATGATCAGTCACTTCTCACATCAGGCATACATATGATGTGTATGATCATGAATTATGGATCTCCACTAAACATGTGTTGTGGTGATGGGCTCTGTTCATAACGAAGATGGGCCTAGGCGGTCTACTCACTATAAGTATGAACCTATCATTGGACCCTAGGAAGAGTCACAATGCAGACATTTAACCAACATTATACTTACAATGTGGACGTCGAACCATCATTGCTCCCAAGGCATAGTCCTCCATAAAGGTCAGCACATAAACCACGGTGGGATCACATTACAATGGGCCTCAACCCATGGGCTCCAAATACATCACAATGGGCCTCAGCCCATGGGTCCTATACACATCATAGTGGGTCTTAACCCATGGGCCTTTATACATCACAATGGGTCTCAACCCATGGGCCCTAATACATCACAATGGGCCTCAACCCATGATAGTGGGCCTCAATAACGGGCCCTCATACACATCAAGGTGGGCCTCGACAGATGGCCACAAATGGATCAAGGTGGGCCTAATCACATGGGCCTTACATTCATATCAAGGTGGGCCCCAACAACGGCCTCATGCGCATGATAGTGGGCCTTAATAACGGGCCCTCATACGCATCAAGGTGGGCCGCAACAGATGGTCACAAATGGATCAAGATGGGCCTTATGTATATCAGAGTGGGCCTTTACAACGGGCCACCAATACATCATATCGGGCCTAGTCGAGTGGGCCCCTATTAAATGGACCATACCAATGGACCGTACAAACAACATACTTCCACCATTATTTGGGATTATTTTAGAGCATTAAATAAAATTCATATCCAGAGATCATCTGAACCATACCACGAATGACAATGTCGACAATGATTTCCATCATTAAATTTATTTATTTATTTTGGTGGGCCCACCATCACATTTAAGTTCCGTCAAATTTGTTCATTAGGTCACAAAGACCTGACCTTAGAGGAAAACAAATATCATATTGGTCTAAAACTTCTGTTATCCAACTGGGGTTTCGATGGTAGGCATTCATCACTACTGTTTTTCAACGGTGTGGTCCACCTGATATTGGATCTGTCTTATTTTTAGTGTCAAGCCTTAAAATGGGCTTCCAAAATGGTTGGAGAGCTTGGATGCAACACATGCATCGTGGTGGGTCCCACCATCCAGGTGTGGACGGTGGATAAAATACATAAACCATGGTGGTCCACCGTCCATGGCTGTGGACGGTCAGACTAAAACACAAACATCATTGTGGGTGCCACCATTCTCGGCGGTGGACGGTGTGAGTAAACACATACATCACTGTGGGTCCCATGTGGGGCCCACCATAATGTTTCTATGCCATCCAACCCGTTCATAAGGTCACGTATACCTGGATGAAGAGTAAATACAAATTTCATATTGATTCCAGAACTTCTGTAGTGACCCAAAGGGGTTCCAAGGGCAGGCGTTCAATCAACGTTGTTTCCTGCCGTGTGGGCCACCTGAGCTGTGGATATGGCTGATTTTTGGAGGAACCATAACCCTAAAGGGCCCCTTCAAAATGCACGGTGTTGATGTTGCCACACATCACGGTGGGGCCCACATCTGGGACCCACGGTCCCTGTCTTTGAATCACGTCACAGGGCAGCAGCGCCTGCTGCTCTGACGTCAGCGGCAGCAGGTGTTGCTGCCTATATTTTTATTTTTATTTTTTAAAAAAAATGGTTTTCGTGAGGTTTTTCACAGGCGGGGCCCGCATCAGCTGAATCCAACCCAGCCATTGCACTCTAAGGCTCAAGACAAGATAAACAAGCCTAATATTGAGTATTTTTCGATGCATAGAAATATCAGGGAAGATTTCAATGGTGAAAACCACCATTTACTATGCTATGGCCCGCCAAAACTTCAGATTGACTTCATTTTTTGGCTCAATGCCTAAAATGAGGTAGGAAAGGGGATGAATGGCTTGGATCAAAAACATACACCAAGGTGGGACCTGCATGAGTGGTCTTCCTAAAAGTTTTGAATCAAAGCTAGAATTTATGTTTTCAGTTTTACGTCCAGCGTCAGGGACGCTGGACGGTTTGGACACCCCACGCGTGTAAGGTGGGTCCTGCACAGGTGGGCCACAAAATGGTGGATGGTGCGGGTACAACACATATATAAGGTGGGTCCCACCTATTGACGTGCTAAGGAGGGGTGGGCCCTACCAAAGTGGGCCACCAAATGGCCGGATGGTATGGATAAGGCAAACATCAAGGTGGGGTCCATTTGGGCGGCCACATAGCCACATCATCACACAAAATGATAGAGAGAGGGAGAGAGAAAAAAAAAAAGAAGCACCCACCTTTGATCTTCTTAGACTTTTTCTCCCATCAATGCATGCTAGAGATCCAATGGATGCACTTCAACGGTTGAGATCGACTTAGGATGGTGGAGATGGGAGATAGGAAGGTGGGCCACACTTGACCTCCATGGAAGCCATGGACGTTGGGTGCTCTCATGGGGTTGCTTGAGAGAAAATGAGAGAAATGAGAGAGAGAGAAATGATGTGAGTGATGGAGTCTTGGGAAGAGGGATGGGTGAAGTGATAGAAAAGTTGACTTTGGAGTACTTTTGTAAGAGAAAGTATGGTGGCCTGTACTTGACATGTAAAGTGATGGATGAGATTGATTGATGTGACATTTCATAGAGATTCCCTCGATATTCGCAACGTGCGGCGTTTTCTTCGAACTGAACGCGGGCCCACATCTCCTGGCCTGGGTACCACCTCAGCGTGCGAGACGCGGCATCGGAACTGCAGCGACGGCGCGGTCGCACTGGTACAAGTCTCAGGTCGAGCCGACTCTAATATACGAGACATGACTCATGATCATGCGCAAACGCCGATAACAAATCGCGGGGGTCACCGAAACAGAACAGACTAGGATACGGGTCTTACACTTTGGGATTGAAATCCCTAATTTTCCTGATATGTTGTAATTGGTTGCTTGGATCTATAAGAACTCAAGTTGCATGGAACTCGAAGGTTGCAGCGTTTGGATGCCACAAGTATGCCATGGAACTCTTCACTTATGAATCCAAGTTCCAAATAAAAAAAAATGCCCAATAAAAATTATAAAATAGAAGTTGAGCTCTTTAAGAGAAGTGAAGATTCCTCCTTACATGGAAGTCTATTCAATAGCAATTTAATGGAGATTTCATGCAACTAAGTGACCATTGAGGGAGTGTTTTGGTTTTATGTTATACCTTTGAAAGGAAAATGATACTTGCATAATCCTACTTTGACACCATTTGCGAAACCAAAAAAAAAATGTGGTATAATCCGATTTCTCTTTCCAAGCTAATCCACAAAAATGAGGAAATAAATCTCCCAAGGAAATCAATGAAATGATTTCCAACTGACGTGAAAGGAAATAAAGCAATTACTTGCCAGAGAATAAAAATCTAATTTCTAATTAGAAACATTCGACAATACTTCAACAACAAATAGCAGAAAGAATGCTACCTAGAGAATATATAATCTAACATCTTGCAATTTGATCTCTGTTTGGGCAATTGAGAATAAAAATCTGATCTCAATTAAAGATGATAACTAAAAAAAATTTGCATCAACGGACAAAATATCCTAATGGAATTATAGGTAATTAATTATTTGGTAGATGCCTTCTTTTTAAACAACTGCATTCTCATCTAATTGTAGAATTCATTCTCTCCAACTATTGTATGTATTGCCTATTTAGTAGATGCCTTTCTTGTTTAATAACTTCATCTCTATTCAAGATCTTTAACATATAATTATTGTTATCTAAAATGAGATGAACCCAATTTATTAGGTGTCTACAAAACAGTGCCTGATTCTTTCATGGTAAAATTCATGTCCATGATTAATTAAATCGAGTCCCAGTTAATAATATTGAATTCATTGTATTTTTCTGAAGGCAAATCATCTTTCCAACCTGAGTGGCTGCTGCAGTTGGCTATAGACTTACTGACTTGAAACTTATTTTTTTCTCTACTTTAGGTAAAAGATATAGTAGAAGTGGATCACAATGTTTCTCGGCATTTGGAAGTTGAGCTTGTCACTGTTGACTGGAATCTTCTGGTACATTTCTCGTGTTGTTTATATTCTCAACTGCTCATACTGTGGATATTGTTTCCGAGGTTATATTTCAAGTGCTTGCACTGCAGCCAACTGCATTCTTATTATTATATCCTCTCATGCATTTAAAAGTTCATGACTGTGGTTTTTGGGAACGGATAAATTCAATCTCTGCCCGACTTGAGGATTTCATGATTCTTCATCATGCAACATTCTGCTTATGGTTTATCTGCAGAAATAAGTTTAACTTAGTTTCCTATGAACAGCATTGGAGTGGCCTGGCCAATTGGACATGCCATGTTTATGTATTTGCTCGAAATTAATGGAGCAGACCTGGATGTGCGTCGAAGCTATCAGGATGAGCGGGGGTCCCTGGAAGGTGGGAACCACTATTATGACCATGATGAAGCTGTCCATTTCTTATGGACAACATTGGAGGGGCCTGGCTATTTGGACAGGCCGTGTTTATATATTTGCTCAAAATTAATGGAGCGGACCCGGATATGCGTCGGAGCTATCCGGAGAGTGGGGGTCCCTGGAAGGTGGGAACCGCTGTTATGACCATGATGAAGCTGTCCATTTTCTATGGACAACATTGGAAGGGCATGACAATTTGAGCAGGCTGTGTTTATATCTGTATTTGCAGGGACCGCACCCTTAACCTAAGCCACACCTAAACCTATAACCTAAACCTATTCTCAATTCCCTAAAGCTATAACCTATAACCTAAACCTATAACCTAAACCTTAACCTATAACCAATAACCTATAACCTAAACTTATAACCTACAACCTAATCTTAACCTAAGCCTAAAACCTAAACCTAAACCTATAACCTAAGCCTATAAACTAAAACCCTAAACCTAAACCTAATACCTAAATGTATTCTCAAATCCCTAAACCTAAACCTACACCTAATTCTAATCTCAACTCCTTAGCGTAAACCTAAACTTGAAAACCCAACCTAAACCCAATCCTGAACCCGAACCCAATTTCCTAAACCTAAACCTTAATATATTCTCAATTACCTAAAGCTATAACCTAAAACGTAAACTTAAACCTATACCCATAACCTAAACCTAAACCTAAACCTAAAACCTAAATGTATTCTCAAATCCCCAAATTTAAACCTACACCTAATCTTAATCTCAACTCCCTAACCTAAACATAAACCTAAACTTGAAAACCCAAACCTAAACCCGATCCCGAACCCGAACCCGAACCCGAATCCGATTTCCTAAACCTAAACCTTAACATATTCTCAATTCCCTGAAGCTATAACCTAAAACCTAAACCTAAACTAAAACCTAAACCTAAACTAAAACCTAAAACCTAAATGTATTCTCAAATCCCTAAACCTAAACCTACACCTAATCCTAATCTCAAGTCTCTAACCTAAACCTAAACCTAAACTTGAAAACCCAAACCTAAACCTGACCCCAAACCCGAATCCAAACCTGATTTCCTAAACCTAAACCTTAACCTATTCTCAATTCCCTAAACCTACTTATAACCTAAACCTATAACCTAAACCTAAACCTAAACCTTAACCTAAACCTATAACCTTAACCTAAACCAAAAGCTATGAGCTAAACCTTAACCTATGAGCAAAACCTTAACGTATAACCTATAACCTAAACTTATATCCTATAACTTAACCTTAACCTAAACCTAAAACCTAAACCTTAACCTATAACCAAAACCTAAAGGTAGAACCTAAATGTATTCTCAAATTCCTAAACCTAACCTACACCTAAACCTAAACTTGAAAACCCAAATCTAAACCCGATCCCAAACCCGAACCCAATTTCCTAAACCTAAACCTTAACCTATTCTTAATTCCCTAAAGCTATAACCTAAAAACTAAACCTAAACCTAAAACCTAAATGTATTCTCAAATCCCTAAACCTAAACCTACACCTAATCCTAATCACAAGTCCCTAACCTAAACCTAAACTTGAAAACCCAAACCTAAACCCGATCCCGAACCTGAACCCGAACCCGATTTCCTAAACCTAAACCTTAACCTATTCTCAATTCCCTAAAGCTATAACCTAAACCTAAACCTTAACCTAAACCTAAACCTATAACCTTAACCTAAACCAAAACCTATGAGCTAAACCTTAACATATAACCTATAACCTAAACCTATGTCCTATAACCTAACCTTAACCTTAACCTATAACCTAAAACCTAAACCTAAACCTAAAACCTAAATGTATCCTCAAATCCCTAAACCTAAACCTACACCTAATCCTAATCTTAAGTCCCTAGCCTAAACCTAAACCTAAACTTGAAAACCCAAACCTAAACCCGATCCTGAACCCGAACCCGATTTCCTAAACCTAAACTTTAACCTATTCTCAATTCCCTAAAGCTATAACTTATAACCTAAACCTAAACTTAAATTTATACCCTTAACCTAAACCAAAACCTATGAGCCAAACCTAAACTTATATCCTATAACCTAACTTTAACCTTAACCTAAACCTAAAACCTAAACCTTAACCTATAACCTAAAACCTAAACCTAAACCTAAAACCTAAATGTATTCTCAAATCCCTAAACCTAAACCTACACCTAATACTAATCTCAACTCCCTAACCTAAACCTAAACCTAAACTTGAAAACCTAAACCTAAACCCGATCCCGAACCCGAACCCGAACCTGATTTCCTAAACCTAAACCTTAACCTATTCTCAATTCCCTAAAGCTATAACTTATAACCTATAACCTAAACCTAAACCTTAACCTTAACCTAAACCTAAACCTATAACCTTAACCTAAACCAGAACCTATGAGCTAAACCTTAATATAACCTATAACCTAAACCTAAAACCTAAACCTTAACATATAACCTAAAACCTAAACCTAAACCTAAAACCTAAATGTATTCTCAAATCCCTAAACCTAAACCTACACCTAATCCTAATCTCAACTCCCTAACCTAAACCTAAACTTAAACTTGAAAACCCAACCTGAACCCCGAACCCAAACCCGAACCCGATTTCCTAAACCTAAACCTTAACCTATTCTCAATTCCTTAAAGCTATAACTTATAACCTAAACCTAAACCTATAACCTTAACCTAAACCAAAACCTATGAGCTAAACCTTAACCTATAACCTATAACCTAAACTTATATCCCATAGCCTAACCTTAACCTTAACCTAAACCTAAAACCAAAACCTTAACCTATAACCTAAAACCTAAACCTAAACCTAAAACCTAAATGTATTCTCAAATCCCTAAACCTAAACCTACACCTAATCCTAATCTCAACTCCCTAACCTAAACTTAAACCTAAACTTGAAAACCCAAACCTAAACCCGATCTCGAACCCGAACTCGATTTCCTAAACCTAAACCTTAACCTATTCTCAATTCCCTAACGCTATGAATAATTTTTTATATTTTATTTATGATGTTAAACTTATATGTATTTATGCGTGGATGAATGTCATGTGGATAAGATTGTTTGTGTTTGGATGGATGTAGTTTATGTTTGGATGAATGTAGTTTATGTTTAGATGGATTTACTTAGTTTGGGTTTAGATGGATGTGAATGTGAATATGATGAAATATATTATACAACAGGTGTATATCAGGAAGAATATGATGAACTATATTGTAACAGGTGTATATCAGGAATTTTGAGTTGGAAATTTTATTTTTTAAAAAAGACTTTTACCTACGAAATATTTCGTAGTTAAAATTCTCAGAAACGTTTTTACCTACGACAATTTTCGTAGGCAAAAGTCTCAACGTTTCCAATTTAAGTTAAATATTATATTTTTACCTACGAACCACGTCGTAGGTAAAACTCTGATACACGTTTTTTACCTACGAAACCTTTCGTAGGTAAAGGTCTCAACTACGTTTGTAATTAAGTTAGAGATTATATTTTTTACCTACGAACCATTGCATAGGTAAAAGTCCCATACACGTTTTTTAGCTACAAAATATTTCGTAGGTATAAGTCTCATGTACGTTTGAAATTTAAGTCAGTATTATATTTCTACCTACAAAATATTTTGTAGGCAAAGGTGTCATATATGTTTTTACCTACGAAAATAGTCGTAGGTAAAAGTCTCATAGACATTTTTTACCTACGAAACCGTTAGTAGGTAAAAGTAAACTTTTCGATTTTTGGTTTTTCAAAAATTCAAAACACCTTTACCTACGACAATTTCTGTAGGTAAATATGACTTTTACCTACCAAATTAGCTTTCGTAGGTAAAAAATAAACTTTTCGTTGAAATTTTGAAAAGACCCTTTACCTACGAAAATTGTCGTAGGGAAAGATAACTTTTACAAATTTTGATAAATTGAAAACACCCTTTACCTACAAAAATGATCGTAAGGAAAGATAACTTTTACAGATTCTTTTCTATTTTTTTGAAAAATTTCACAGACCCTTTAGCTACGACTAGTTTCGTAGGCAAAGTGGGTTTTCCCTACTATGTAAAAGTAACATTTTCAATTTTTTGTTTTTTTAAATGTTCAAAAGACCCTTTAGCTACGAATATTTTCGTAGGTAAATATGGGTTTTCCCTACGAAATTAAATTTCATAGGTAAAAGAAAGGTTTTGGATTTTCTATTTTTTTGAAAACTTTGACAAACCCTTCTGCTATGAATATTTTCGTAGGAAAATGTGGTTTTCCCTACGAAATTATAATTCGTAGGGAAAAGTAAGGTTTTCGATTTTTGGTGTTTTTGAAAAATTTAACAGACCCTTTAGCTATGAATATTTTCGTAGGTAAATATGGGTTTTCCCTACGAAATTCAATTTCGTAAGTAAAAGTAAAGTTTTCGATTTTTTGTTTTTTAAAAGTTCAAAAGACCCTTTAGCTACGCATATTTTTGTAGGTAAATATGGGTTTTCCCTACGAAATTAAATTTTGTAGGTAATGGGAAAGTTTTCACAAATTTAAAAGACCCTTTAGCTACGAATATTTTCGTAGGTAAATATGGGTTTTACCTACAAAATTTGATTTCGTAGGTAAAAGTAAAGTTTTCGATTTTTGTTAATTCAAATGACCCTATAGCTACGAATATTTTCATAGGTAAAGATGGGTTTCACCTACGAAATTGGTGAAAAAGTGAAAACACCCTTTACCTACAAAAATTTTCGTAGGTAAAGATGGCTTTTACTTATGAAATTAAATTTCGTTGGTAAAAGTATGCTTTTACCTACGAAAATAATTTTCGTCAGTAAAAGTCATCTTTACCTATGAAAAATATTTTTGTAGGTAAAAAGCATATTTCTTGTAGTGACGTGACGCGACACCATACGCGGTTCGACCCTAATATCGAGTACAACGCCACGCGCCACAACCTCATTGGTCCGTCATCAAAAAGGCTGCTTGACGCCCCACGTGACCTCGAGCTACGAAACAACACATCATGATTATGGACTAACAATGCCTCGACTACCGTGCTGGCCACCATACCTGGCATTAATGATAACGCGACTCGACCTAGCCCCCGCATAACCCAACCTAACTATGGCCAAACTTACTTTTCGAACCCCTGTAGATCGGATCGAAAGTAAGGGGGCTCACTGTTGGGGGAAAAATTGACAAGTCCATAAGTTGGTTTATGGAATGGACCAACTCTACTAAACTAGCACGGGCCCAGTGAAACCCAAGCCTGATAAAGCATCTACGTCCAGGAACATGTCGACATTCAAGGAGGTCGAGGCAACTGTAAGGACACTCAAAGAACACGATAACGAGTCCATTCGAATAAACTGTGTTCTGACCTAATGGGTCAATTACAGTTCGGCCACAGTTCGACCATTGGTCGGATATAGGTCGATCTTAGATCTACCTCAGATCAGTTACTGTCCGACGATAGATCGATCATAGCTCGTCCATTGGATGACCATAGATCGAAAATGTCCAGTTACAGGTCAAGCAACATCCCATAACAAGGTCAAGAACCATTTGCACCCAGCTAAAGGAAAACACGGATCCTCTAACCCAATTATTGGTCGAAGATGGTGAATGCTAATCTGTCACCATTGGTCGAAGATGGTGAATGCTGATCTATTGAGAAAATCGAAGTCGCTCATTCCCGAGCCATCACCCGCCTATAGGAGCGAGCTTAAATCCGACCTGTAGATTCAAGGAATCTCCTATAATCCTGAAGATCTCTCCCCAAACCTTTAGGAGATAAGATTAGATCCCGATAACATCAGAATCTGGTAATCTCGTAAAGATTTCGGATCCGGATGGATCTCCAAGATATCAGGACAAGTCCCCGTACGATTGGACTCTCTTCCCTATATATATGGAGGTATCCCCAACCATCAAAGGTACACACATTCTAACCCTAGCATTCGACTGGTGTGTCTTTTCTGGAGATCCTACCCTATAAAAAAGACCCTGTTCCTGACTTAGGCATCGAAGAATCCCATGCACTAGCCAGGGTCTCCTTTGTTTCTCTTTTACACCTGTGTAGGTGCAAGAGGGTCAACCATGGAGGGTCTGTCAGAAAACTGCTTCAACAATTATCCCAACTGAAGTTAAAACTTCAGTTGTCTCATGAATGCTTCAATAGTGAAAGTTCAGTCGTCGTTGTTTTCTAACTCGTGACCCACTTGAATCTACCTCATTTTGGCTTATATCCTAACATGATCCCGAAAAACAGATGGGCATGGTGGATTTCTCACAAACATCAGGATGTGCCCCAATTTTCAGAGCGCAGGAACTTCCTTCCACATGCAATCCCGTCCCTATCCCGTTGGATGCCTGACTATGAGCCTACTACAATGTATGTGTCTTTATTTACGTGGTCCATCCGTTTCTACATATCAATTTAGGTATGGACCCAGAATATGCAGCAGATCTAAATCTCAAGTGGACCACACTATAGGAAATAGTGGTTATTGAACACCCACCATTAAAAAATTCTTGAGACCCATCGGAATGTTTATCTTCCATCCAACCCGTTGATTATATCACAGAGACAGATGAAAGGAACACAAATATTAGCATGATCCAAAACTTTTGTGCCTTAAGATGTTTTTAACGGCCAATTACCACTTTTTCCTATAGTGCTATCTACCTCAGATTTGGATCTGCCCCCAATTTTGGGCTCATACTTGTAACATCCCAGATTTTTGTCAACCTGGGATTAGACGTCCTTAGGTAATGGGTCGATTCTAACACCTTATTAACTTGTCAGAACTGAATCCCACAGTCTAAAATCGCTCCTTAACCCATTTCCTTCACAAATCCCACCCTTCAACACCTTGTTCTTTAAATTTTCTAAGTACTTTCACATTAGACAATATCTTAAAGTTTAGGTGATGAAGAACAATATTTAAACTAAACATTGCTACAAAGGACTAAGTACCACCTCAGACTGAAATCACCCAGGACTAAATCCTTTAGAAATTAGGTGAGAATTAGCTAGTGTTAAACTGGAGTGCCTGTGAAATTAGCACCAATCACTTTAAATACGATCTGCAAGACCCAAAACTTGTAAAATCATTGACGCTAGGTACCCTAAAATCTAGGATAAATCTCATTACCCGTCTGCTCTCGGGAGCATCTCGAAACTCCGTATCAGATCTGGACCGCACGTCAGAAGTCCGAATAACACGAGGTTAAGGAATTAGGACCACCTCGCTGGGCTTGACAACCATCTCGAAAATCAAACCCAGACAGTGTCCCACGGCTGTTCGCTTGAGTCCGGAGCGAGAGAGTGTAAAAACACTTGTTTTCTTTACAAAATAAATATCTTGAATAGTAATCTAGCACGTGTCGCTTGCGGATTAGTTTTAAGCAACCAGACCGTCAGAATCAGACCAAATTACACCCTCGGATTAGGAGAAATTTCATACACATATCCATGTACTCGGAGTCTTCGATCGATATCCGATGACCATTGAACTGAAACTGGTCCGTCATTTGCGATCTGGAATCTCAACCAAAACAAAAACTTAACTAAATGTAGATCCAGTGTCGGTGAGCTTAAGTCCGACCTTTGGCTCAAGGAGGCCCGCCAGAAATCCTCTGTTGATCTGGAAAAGGTCCGCTTTGGTTATAACATAAGTAAATCTTGTCCAGAAGTCTAATTTGGTGAGTTTTTAGGCTATATAAGGACCTTAAACCCTCTCTCATTGTAGCCATACGAATTTGAGAAAAAGCCCTAGGAGAAGAGAGAGAAAAGAGAGAGAAAGTGAGAGAGAAGTGGGAGAATCTCCCTGCCACTCTTCCCTGCTGCAATCCGAGCTCCACCACTCTATTCTAATCGCTTTCCCGGTGATTCCAGCTCCGTTTCTAGGTAAGAAACCCTAACCCTAATCTGTTTTGAGGTTTTGATAGTTGTAGGTTATGAAATAACTAACCTAAAGCATCCTATAGGTTACCAAACTGCCGTATACGAAAGCTTAACAAACCTATTGGATTCGTTACGATTTTACGATAAAAGGTGCGGACTTTAGGTGTATAGGTTATGGTTTTCAATGCTTTCAATGTCAAATAATGATAGATTCATGATCTACATGCAATTGCACGTGTACAAAGTGCTGTCCGTTTTCCGTTTCGATTAAAGATGAAAAATATGGAATTTTACATACTCTAGGTATTTGTAGAAAGTACCGTATACGTATAAATTTTGGAAATGTATTTGCCATGATTATTTGCTGTATGAATATATTATATATGGATAAAATACTTGTTTGGCGAAAGGGCTCGCCCTAATACATGTTTTGCTAAGCTTTTATTTTTTCCTTCAATCCAGATCATGAATCTGGATAAAATACTTGTTTGGCGAAAGGGCTCGCCCTAATATATTATATATGGATAAAATACTTGTTTGGCGAAAGGTTTTCACAAACCATTGAAAACCTTTTGTTTTTCCTTCAATCCAGATCTTTGTGACAACGATTAGAGGTGGGCATCGAGTCGAGTCAGACCGGATTGGGTCCAACTCGACTCGATCTGATTTTTCCAAGAACCTAACCCATCCAAGAACCTGACCCAAACTCGATCTGATCCGAGACTGAGTCCAGTAGGACTGACTCGATCCGATCCAAATCCTTGTTATCCTAACTTGAATTGAGTCCGACTCGGTCAGGGAAACCGAACCAAGTTGAATCGAGTTGAGTCTATCCAGTTGATTCGAACTAGATCGTGAGAGAGAGGGAGAGAAATGAGAAGAGAAATAATGAGAGGTGGGAAATTGGGAGAGAAAGGAGGAGAGAAAGAAGGAGAGGAAAATCGAAAGAGAAAGAAGTAGAGAAAGGAGGAGAGATGGGTGGGTGCGGCGCGTTTGGGTAGAGAATGGAGGGATTAGGGCTTTGTTTGGGTGAGGCTGGTAGTAAAAAAAATGAAAATAAAAAAGTAAATATTACTTATATAGTACCCGACGAATCGGGTCGGATCGGATCCTGGGTCGGATTGGATCCCGGATCGGATCGGTCTGGATTGGCCACTAATCCGAACTCAACTCGATGTACGTAGATCTAAGTGGGCCTTCTCGAACTGACCTGATCCTGGCCTTCGGCTCGGATCGGATCCGTCGGATCGGGTCGAATTCTGCCCAGCTCTGACAACAACGAAGTATGCTACGAAGCTTTTAACTGTGGAAGTTCACTGACCACTTTTTTCTGTGGTGTGGTGTAATTGAAACTTTTATATCGTCTTGATTTTTGGGATCATATATTAAAATAAGTTGGAAAAACAGATGGACAGCGTGGATGTATGATGAATACATCGAGGTAGGCCTTATGGTTAGCACCTCACCTACATCGCTGGTTCCGGCGCTTTGCCGAAGTTCGCTCGGACGGTGTTCTCATACGAACCTTCCATTCGATTTCACGTGGCAGGACTACCGAGTTCCGTGCCATTCAAGTCTGAAGACTGAAATCAAGGAAAGCGAGTAATAGCGCGTAGAGAAGGAGAGGAAACAATGGGAGAGAAAAGTACATTCTCCCTGTAGCCCTCATCTCTCGAAGACAAATTCAATTCCAGAGGCCACCGACGGACGGCTCAGATCCCATTCTCGGACCAAGAACCTTCTTGAAACCTGGACAGGTAGACCCCAGGTTCCTCTATAAAACCTCGGAGAAAACGTACGAGATAGTTCGTTACACCATTTCCCCAGCAGCAGTCCAGCAATGGCGCTAGGCATGGCACTCGGTGGTCCGCAGCACACCAAAGAGGGTATTTGGATGAAGAAGAGATATTGAGGAGGAGAAACGAGGAGCTGGAGAAGGAGCTGAAGGAGAGCTTGGAGAGGGAGAAGAAGATGAGGGAGGAGATGGAGAGAACGAAGGAGAGATTGATGGTGGTAGAAGAAGCGGAGGAGAGGCTGTGTTTTCAGCTGGGGGAGCAAGAGGCAGAGTCCTTCTACCAGGCACGTGCTTATCACGTGGAGATCAGGTCGTTGAAGGAGCAGCTCTCGCAAGCTCGCAAGCTGATTCAGTCCGCAACTGCTCTCAAAGATCAGCCGTAGATATTAAGGATGTCTTTTTCTTGCTTTCCTCTCCCCCATCTGTTGGCTGTATATTTCCATTCATGGATTGTAAATCATATGGAAATGAGAGATCCACATGTTTCTTCTATGAAGGGATTACACGAACGCGGAAGTTCCTGCGCTGCGCTGGGAAGCTAAATGGGGCCTGTCATGATGTTTGTGAGAAATCCACTCCGTTCATCCGTTTTTCTAGATCATTTTAAGACATGAGACGAAAAATCAGGTGGATCCAAAACTAAAGGAGGCATACGAGAGGGAAAATAGGGGGAAGAAATGGCCACCGTTGAAAACTTACTGGCCTCCACCTTGATGTTTATATGCCATCCAATTAGTTTATAAGATCATTCCCATTGGGATGAACTGAAGACGCAAAAATCTTAGCTTGATACAAAAGGTTTGTAGTCATATGAATGTTTCAATGGTGGTCGTTAAATCCCCACTGTTTCATGTCGTTGGCCCACTTGAGTTTGGATCCACCTAATTTTTTTACATGTCTTAAATGAGATCTCCAAACAGATGACGGGATAGATTCTCACAAACATCACAGTGGCCCACACCTAGCTTCCCCGCTCAGGAGCTCCTGGGAAAGCCTTTGGCAGGCCTCGCGTCCGGATTATTCATAGCTCGGGGCTGAGAGTTTGTAGTGTACGATCGGATTTACCGTTTGCAATAGCAGGCTCATGATCCAATGATTAAAACTGAAAGGGATGGACTGACCCTGGATGACCCATGCACCAGTGGTCACCTGTCTGCGGTTGCGGATTGCTCGTCCTGCTAAGCCTTTGGCAGAAAGTTACCTGGGATACTAGGTGGGGCCACCGTGATGTTACAAGAAATTCACTCTCTCCATCCATTTTGCCGGATCATGAGACTAAAAATCAGATGATTCAAAAACTCAGTATGGCCATACGGGAAGTATAACTGGAGAAAGAGCTCGCATTCCACAGTGATGAAGTAAAACCAATGAAAACTTATATGTATACAAAACTTTCGTGGCCATACAAATGTTTCAACAGTGGTTACCGAATTTCCCACTGTTATGGATAGACGGAGTAGATTTCTCACAAACATTACGGAAGGCTTCACCTGGCATCTCAGGGAACTGCCTGGAAAAGGCTTTCGGAGGAAATCCGCGTCCGTCCCTATCTACTAGTTGACTTCTATTGGTTTAATGGGAACGCTGGTCCGTCAGCTATCTGCTATTTAACCTTCTATTGGTTTAATGGGAACGCTGGTCCGTCCCCTATCTGCTGCTGTTTGACCTTTATTGGTTTAATGGGAACGCTGGTTGTATGTTTAGGATTTCCCACTAATGTTTTTTATTTTATTTATTATTTTATTTTATACTTTGTTTCTTTAATTTTAAGGTTGATTTTATTTAGGGAAATTGACCGTACTGGCCTCGATTTATAGTCAAATTACCTAGAGAGGTACTACCTTCCAAATATTTTAAAGGTGGCCTTCTGACAAGCTTTGGAAATTGTTTCGGACGAAAATGCCCATGTCCTTGGTTTAGTAATTGTACGGTCTTAGAGTGCGGAAAAAGTAACTTTTATTTCAATCCTAAGAATATGACGTGGACGGAAGCCTTTATGAGCTAGGAAGGGCCAAATGTTGCCTTTATTAACTTTTTACAGACCTTCTTCTATCATTTTCCTGGAAAAGTTAAGATTGAGGGACCAACTGCCAGAGAGGGATGTTGTTTCTCCTTGTCATTTCTCTCATATGAAAGCTTCTTCCACCACGAGGTTAGTCTTTTATTCTAGGCATTTGCTAAGGTAAAAGAAGATCAAAGTGGAGAAGGTGAGGGTTTAGGTTGTCACGTGGAGGGAGCTTATTGTAGGGCATACCTTAATCAAACATCCCACTGATTGTAGAAAACCACAACTTCACGTTTTGAAACCTTCTACCCTTCAAGAAAACAAACATCAATCATTGACAGTGACAACCATGACCCTTCACATTGTAAAACCACAACCCAGACGAAGGGTCGTGGTTTACATGCACATTAGATCGTGGTTGTCATGTTATAAGGATTGTACTTTTCAAGGTCGTGTAAAAGGCGCAACTCGTTGAGTCCACACGGATGCGTCGTGATTGTCATGTTTTATAAGTCGTGATTATCATGTTACATGGGTCGTGGTTGGCAGTTGTTATAGGTCGTGGTTGTCATGCTATATGGGTCGTGGTTTTCATGTTACATGGGTCGTGGTTGTCAGTTGTTATGGGTCGTAGTTGTCATGTTATATGGATCGTGGTTGTCATGTTAGAAGGATCGTGCTTTTCATTACCCTGTGCAAGGCCCAACTCATTTGGCCCACAACGTTGTATCGTGGTTGTCATGTTACATGGGTCATGGTTGGCAGTTGTTATGGGTCGTGGTTTCCATGCTATATATGTCGTGGTTTTCATACTACATGGGTCGTGGTTGTCAGTTGTTATGGGTCGTGATTGTCATGTTATGTGGGTCGTCGTTTTCATGTTACATGGGTCGTGGTTGTCATGTTATATGGGATGTGGTTTTCATCGGCCGTGTGCAAGGCCCAACTCGTTTGCCGCTCAACTTTGTATCGTGGTTGTCATATTATATGGGTCATGGTTGTCACGTTACATGGATCGTGGTTGTCAATTGTAATGGAACGTGGTTGTCATGTTATATGGGTCATGTTTATCATGTTACATGGATCGTGGTTTTAGTTGTTATGGTTCATCGTTATCGTGTTATATGGGTCATGGTTGTCATGTTATATGGATCGTAGTTGTCATTTTTTGGACCAAAATGCCCTTACACGTAAAAAGAAGCAACAATGAAGACGAGAAGTTGGCGCAAGAAGTCTTGTGTGGTGCTTGTATGTCTCATATGGCAATGGTTATCTCTCGGTTGTGAGGCAAATGTGATGTAAAATTTTCAATCTACACGGTTAATGAGTTGTATGAGTTATCATAATCTTTATCCAAATTATGAATGTTATTTATAGATGTAGTGGACCACACCCAAAGAAATAGTCATCAAGCGTTGATAACTAAGTGGCCATACACTTTTCTGATAAACATTATATTTATGTTACCCTTGATACACGTATATTACATATGATGAACAGGTTAGATGACATATACAGATCACTCTGGGCCCCACATATCTTACTTTGTACCAATTTAATAAATCACAAATAGATACAGAAAAAATGGCGAGAGAAGGCAGATAGTTTCGTTCATGATTCTCAATGCCTAAAACCAAGCGTCGATCATCTTGTTATAATCTCTGGGTCCATCATAAATCGGATCTAATCCGTTAGTATTATTCAAGGCTGATGAATTCCCTACAAATGTATAATATTGACACCGTATTAAGCCATCAGTGGCCCACACTGAGTAAAAAGGACAAATGCTTTGTGCTTACACGAAAATTATTTTGAACTGTTGTGGTCCATCAGATTTGAAATATTTTGATCATTCTTTGGACATTTGACTTCCTTAATTTTACTAAGAGAATGGACGAAGTGGATTAGACAAAATACAATTCAACGTGACTTAGAAACGTCATAAGGGGGAATGTATATAATGAATTTCCCAATGGAAAATGACCGTTTCCCATACGGAACATTGACTCTACCATTGACATTTGAAGCTTCTTCTCTAGGACATTCTTCTTCTTCTATCATTTTCTTAGAAAAAGTTAAGATTGAGGGACTAACTATCAGAGAGGGATGTTGTTTCTCCTTGTTGTTTCTCTCATTTGAAAGCTTCTTCCACTACGAGGTTAGTATTTTATTTAGGCATTTGCTAAGGTAAAGGAAGATCAAAGTGGAGAAGGTGAGGGTTTAGGTTGTCACGTGGAGGGAGGTTACTGAAGGGCACATCTTGATCAAACCTCCACATTGATTGTAGAAAACCACGACTTCACGTTTTGAAACCTTCAACCCTTCAAGAAAACAAACATCAACCAATGACAGTGACAACCCACGACCCTTCATCTTTGATAATCACGACCCTTCATATTGTAAAATAATGACCCAGACGAAGGGGGGTGTGGTTCACATGCACAATGGATCGTGGTTGTTATCCACAACACTATGGGTGTCGTGGTTGTCAACCACGACCCAATGTGAATGAAAACCATGACCCATAAGAAGGGTCATGGCTATTATGAACAATGGGTCGTTGGATCGTGGTCGGGAACCACCACCCATTGTGCATGACAACCACGACTTAGATGAATGGTCATGGTTCACATGCACAATGGATCGTGGTGGTCATCCACATTGGATCGTGGTTGTCAACCACGACCCACTCTAGATGAAATCATGATCCATTGCTCAAAAAGGCTTCCGTCCACGTCACATTCTCGGGATTGTTCATAACAGATAACTCTTCTACACTCTGAAACCGTACAACTACTGATCCAAGGACAATGGCATTTTCATCCGAAATAATTTATAAAAGTTGTCAGAAGGCCACCCATGGAATATTGAGAGGTAGGACCATGCATCGAGGCCAGTACGAAGGGTCGTGGTTATGAAGAACAATGGGTCGTGGTTGTCATGGACAATGGGTTGTGGTTCTTGGGTCGTGGTTCATATGTATAATAGATTGTGGTGTCATCCACGTGGATCGTGGTTGTGAACCACGACCCAATGTGCATGATAACCACGATCCGAACGAAGGTTGTGGTTCACATTCATAATGGATCGTGGTTGTCATCCAGAGTGGATCGTGGTTGTCACCATGTATATGAACCGTGACCCTTTGTCTAGGTCGTGGTTTTAAATGTGAAGGGTCGTGGTCGTCAAACTATGAAGGGTCATGTTTGTCACTGTCAATGAACCGCGACCCAATGTGCATGACAACCACGACCCGAACGAAGGGTCGTGGTTGACATGCAAATAGGTCGTGGTTCACATGCGCAATGGATCGTGGTTGTCATCCACATGCGTAATGTGCATGTGAACCACGACCCTTCGTCTGGGTTGTGGGTTGTCGACTACGAAGGGTGTGGTTGTCACTGTCAATGGTTGATGTTTGTTTTCTTGAAAGGTGGAAGGTTTCAAAACGTGAAGTCGTAGTTTTATACTATCACGTGGTGGAGGTTGATCAAGGTGTGCCCTATATTAAGCTCCCTTCACGTGACACCTAAATGTAAAGCCCCGACTTTTCAGGACCCGAGTATGTGACTCGTTCCCAAAAAACCTGAGTGTTAACCTTTAAAGGATGGTCAAATCCAAGTGTACATACATTTTTTTTCAACTATCAGAGTAAGCAAATGAGCGTAGTGTGGGACAAATTGACGACGTAAAAGGAAATTTTCATTTTCATTCAAATATACAGAAGCTGCCTATAAGACTTTAACAAACCAATGTCTCAGAATTAATAAGTACAAGATTTATAAGAATTTAATACATGAAGAATAGAAGAAAAGCAGATAAATAAGCCGCAAGACCACGCAGCTCCTCCAGGCAAATACAGTCATGCATCCCTGGCGATCGTACCCTGCTCCTCATCAAGTCTGAACATGTATACACTAAAGCCACCTGTACTACCTGTACGGTTGTATATTTGATGGATGAGTGGCCAGCTCAGTGTGAATTCCCCTCAAGATTACACACATCCGCCTTAGCAAACATAGTTAAAGGAGAAACAAGCAGTAACCCAAAACAAACAATATGCAATCTTATTAGATGCAGGATGCGTGAATGCGATCGTCAGCCGGGTAGTTAAAACATCCAGACGGCCTATATTTGTCCCGGGTAAAACATCCAGACAGACATTGGGGTCGTCACCATGCAATCGTCGACCCGGGTAAAACATCCAAACGGTCTATTGCTCGGGTAAAACATCCAGACAGGCAATACGTACGATGACAATAGATGATGGTTTGTGCCCCGGGCAAAACATCCAGTCAGGCGAATCCGTATGTCACGTACAACAGTAATAGATGCTGGTTTGTGCTATGCATGCATGATTAGCCAACCCGTATTAGTCCAATTACAACCAGCCAATTTAAATGAGCTCACGGTCAATACGGGGAGCACATGGCTCAGCGTAGGCGACAGCCGGGCATTAGTGCCCCATTACCACCATCCCCGGCTCATGAGGGTCCTCCACCTCGGGATGTTTTAATAGGGGTGCCTTAATCAAGTGGACACCAGTACAAGGTCCATTTCCCACACGATTTGTCTATTACAATCCCAAGTGTGGCTTGTATACGATCATGGAATCCTCCATGTGTAGCATCAAAAGGTTGTGTACAGAAGCAAATCATGTTAACATGTGACAATATATGACTTCGAGTAAAGCATGTAAATAAGCATCAGGAGTTAACAACTTATGGAGAAAATTACAAGTCATGTGAATAATGATCAAGGAGTAACTAGGCATGTGAGCCTTGCATATAGTGGAAACACGTATCACAATAATGGTAATCTAGTGCAACTAGGGTTTAGCTAATTAAGAAATGGAAAGCCCAAGGGGAAAGTCATCACCTGTATGATAGTGTTCTTGAACTTGGTCTGAGCCTCCTGTGGTCTCGGGTTACTCAGGTAATTCCTAAAAGTTACAGTTTACGTTTGTCAGGTATTTCAAGGCTTGGATTACAGATGTATCATAGTACGGGTTCCATGGATGTGTTGTAACACATCATGAGGTGGAATTTACCGACACAGATGGGACAGTTTGGATGAACCTCATATACGGTGGAGTCCATATGTGAACAACGTGGGAGAGCGTCTAATGGTTCAAATGGTACTAACACCACCTATGTTGGTACACACATGCCAGGTTAGTCACCCTGCATTGACGTCAAGATTTCTAGTCCTGAAATGGGGATCTCCAACAGTTAACAAACAAGTGGGACGGCTTGGATCTGGATAAACTTATCAAGGTGGCCCGCATTTGAAGAGTTCCCACGCTCAGATGGACTAGATCAGTCCTAAATACATCCGAGGTGGGGGCCCATTGCTGATTTAATAGGTGGGAGGCTTGGATTGCAGCAGAACTTGTGGTGGGCACCCGTTGTCAGATTGTTTTGGATGGTTGCAGGTGGGACTTATTAATGTGGGTTCCACACAGGGCCACCCACACGTGTCTAGCTATGTAAATATTATTAACATCTTATGCACGTAAGATATATTAAAGTATTATTTCATGTATCGGACTATTTAAATATTACATATATCACGTTCATCTGATGTTTAGATAGCATGATATAACATGCATTTGATATTCTTTTTGAGCGTGATATCAGCGTGGGTCCACCTGGGCTCACCGCAAGCATATGTTATAAAAGGCCCAGTGTTGGAGATCATGATGAACGGTCAATATGTGCCTCACGTTTGATGATCCCATATGTTAAAGGTATATGATATAAATTAAGGTTTGCCTGCATGCACAGGTGTACATTATGTGCATATATACAGATACTTTTTCCTTTGTATATATTATATTATATCTATAGATATATGTATTCAAACATCCATCACTGGACTCTATGAAGGGAATGGACGGTCAGGGTGATGAATGAGTGAGGCCCATGTGTTTTTGAAGTGGATGGACGGTCAGGGTGATTGAGTGGGGTCCATGTGCTTTTGAAATATGGATGGACGGTCAAGATGATTTGAGTGGGTCCATGTGTTTTTGAAATATGGGATGGACGGTCAAGATGATTTGAGTGGGTCCATGTTGTTTTTGAAATATGGATGGACGGTCAAGATGATTGAGTGGGTCCATGTGTTTTTGAAATATGGATGGACGGTCAAGATGATTTGAGTGGGTCCATGTGTTTTTGAAATGAATGGGAATACCCGCTAGTGGAGCCCATCCCACGTGGAGGTGGGGCCCACATTGTAATACCTCATGCACGTACTGGAGGTACTCCAGTCATGCATGGTTGCATATAACATTTTATCCACATGCATGCAACGTTAACATGAGGCTGCTTTCCTAAGCACTATGCACGTGTACACCTTTCCACACGTGCCATGGATGTCGAATCCGAACGGTCCATAAGATGTGGAATCCTATGAAATATTAGGTGGTGAATTTCCACCCTGATCTAAAGACTATGGTGGGGCCATAGTAAAGAAATTTTCAAATCAAGGGAAGAAACTGTTTGCATCTTTATGGCCCACCAAGGTTTTGGTTCAAAGTAAAAATTTGGCACCAGGGGGATTTTATGAGGTTCTACATCAAGTGGACGGTTCAGATTTTTGATAATCATCAGATATGATGAGTTTTCAAACGTTCGTGGGTAGCCTGTGTGTGAACAAGTTCCGCACCACGTCATAGGTGCATTCCTTATCTTTTTCTCTCTCCTTGGTTGTACAGGGCCCGGAGGAAATAGACGATGGCCCTGGTCGAGTTTACCATCAAAGTGGGGTCCACATACATGACCCACAGCTCCTGTTAGAGGGGCCACCTTGCTGACGCAGGGTGAGGTCCACCTACACACATGCAGAGCCCAAACTTGGGGCGTGTTAACTAGTTTTGGGTGGGGCCCACCTGCATTTTGGTGAGGCCCAAATCTGCTTCTTCCTTAACTGTGGTATGCACAGGCTCCTCCTGTAGTGCATGTTTTTGCAGCTGCTTCCAGCCCCTATTTCGGCTCAAATACAGCACTCTCCTATAATGTTTCCAACCCATCTCAGGCACAACGGAGGTATGGTGGCAGCCATTACTTGCGGCCAAAAAAATGGCCGAAACAGGACGTTTTTCATCCGTTTCCGGACCGTTTTCAGTCCGATCCCAGGGGCGTGATGCAGCTCAAACAGGGCCGTTCGTAGGCCGAGCTTGGGTGATTCTCAGCCTTATGCTGAGGTCATTTGCAAGCCACCGTTTTATCTCAAGTGGAGGTATGCCCTCAAGCCATGTTTTGGCCTCAAGCAGAGCTCGACTAAGCCGTATTTGGCCTCAGCAGAAGCTGGTTTTTATTTATTTATTTTTATAGCAAAAGAAAAATGAAGAAGAAGAAGAAGGAAATGGTCGGGGTTACCTAGCGGACAGAGATGCTCAGACCCTCTGTTCACTCCATTCCCTTCCTTCTCACCCTCTTCTGTGTGTTGTGGTCTAAGAGAGCTGAGCTTCTCCTTATATAAGCAGAGAGAGGAGAGGCTGATGGTAGGCAAAAGCCTTCCACACTCAATGGTTGGGAGTGTAGGACAGTCGAGATGAGGCCA
>JAJHSJ010000007.1:46107465-46269052 GCA_021015155.1 Magnolia officinalis
TTAACACATAATTTTAGGCTCTATCCTAAAAAATGGAGTATATCAAAACCTCAAATGGATCACACCACTAGAAACTGTGTGAATTGAACATCTACCGTTGAAAAATTCATGTTTTAGAACAAGCTAATATTTGTGTTTTCCCTTCATCCATGTCCTTCTGATCTTATGAACAAGTTAGGATGACAAATAAACATCACTGGGGGCCTTAGAAAATTTTTAACAGTTGAAATCAATAGTTCCACTTTTTCCAGTGGTATGGCCCACTTGAGCTTGTATATGCATCAATTTTGGGTTGAACCCATAAAATGATCTGAAAAAAATGAATGGACGGCGTGGATAAACTACATGCATTCGCGGTGGGCCCAACTGAGTTTACTCAGTATGATAAGAGCGTACTGAGTAACTCAGTACACAATCCGATTTCCCCTCTCCTCTCTCTCTCTCGCCCTAATCCTCTCCCTCTCTCTCTCTCTCTATTCCAAAAACATCGTCCAAGAATCCTAGCCACAATGCCTCTTCCTTTCACAGGTCCGACAGCGGCACACCAACGAAGTGAAAGACCAGCCGTCGCAAAAATCTGATTGGGGAAGAAGAGAGGCAGTGATAGCAGCGATGGGATGGATGATACCATTAAAGGTAGTTGGCGATGCTGATTGGGAAGATGAAGATGGGCAGTGATTTCGCTGCTATTAGCCATTGATGCTGACAGTTATTAAGGTATGCATTTCCCCTCATTAGACATCTAAAATTCCTCATTGTTGTTTTAGGGATCGAAAGACCCTAATATCTCTGATTTGGGGATCGTAACTCGAGATCCGTAATTGCTGGATTTAGGGATTCGAAAATCCCCAGATCTCTATGTCACGCCCCAAACCTGGAAATAGGATTCACAAGAATCCCAATCACCGAATCCGGTGCCGACAGCCTCCGTAGTACCCCATTCTCTGCTCCTAGCGTCATACACCAGATTTCTGATCCTGGGATCCTACAAGGAGGATTTTTTTTATTTATTTATTTAACTCGTAATAAGCATAACCACAAGATTACCCAATTCACAAAGGCAACATCATCATCACATATCCACTAATATAATCATTGGAGTACAACGCTAAAAGGGAAATACATAAATCGAAAATCAAGCTCCAGAAGACCGCTGCACGCTCCAAGCTCAATATTGTTGCAACCTAACATCACCTGCACGCATCTATCGTGCATAAGCTTATAGAAAGCTTAGAGGGTGGTGTAAGTGTGTGCACAAGGTAAGTGCCAAGTATTCAACGCAATGTCATAATCATACAATGTCAAAATAGGCGTAAGGTCATGAATCATACATTATCAGAGTAAGCGAAAATACTGACAAGTTCATGAGTCAAACAGTATCAGAGTACGCAATACAGATCAACTATACACATGAGGAAGAATATCAAAATGTGCAATACGGATCAACTATACAAATGAGGAACAATATCAGAATACACGATACAGATCAACTATACAAATTAGGAACAATATCAGGATACACGATATAGATCAACTATACAAATGAGGAATCATAGATAACCGGATATCAGATGCAGAGGATGCAATGCAATATGCATTCTTGATGAGTAACATAAATAGCGTTAGCCGTACCTAGACCATATAAATGCAGAGACACAATAACCCAAAATGTCGTATGCCGCAAATGTCATGTAATATGCGGTGCGAATGGATTGACCATGCTAGAGTGTGAAGTCGGGATGATAGTACGTAGTATCGCAGGCTATGGGGTCCATCACAAGGGACTTCTATCCAAACCAGTCCCATACCTAAATTTGGATAGTCAGACTCAATGTGGTAAACTCCTAATCTCAGGTTAGTCGCGCGCCCCAACCGAAATCCTGGCCATTGTGAAGGCATACGTAACAAATAGTTACGCACCACCAGCCCGAGTGGATAGTGAATGAATGAATGAATGAGTATGCAACTCCTGCTCACTAAATCCACATATCAGTACAATTTGTTCATCTCTGAGATCATCACCGGGGTCTAGTACACTCTACGCTAGCTTACCGCTCCTATCCGAGCGCACAACTGGGTAAGTGGAAGAGACCTCACTATCCGCCTGCCAATATCGGGCCCGGCTCGTCGATAGCGGAATTCCTCAAGCTGGTCAAACTCAACCTAGATATTGCCCCCTAACTCAGGCTGGTAAGGTCACACCCCCTCCCAACCGACCACGACACAGTGGGAGACGCGGCCTACTGGCATACGGCCCTCACGCGCTCATATATATCCACTCGGTCTCGACGTTGGGGCGTCTCCTGGCCCGGAGGTTTAGGGATTTTCACCCAGGGACATCTATGGCGCCCGTATGCTAGAACCAAACATTTCCGGTGTCCCATCTGGCCATCCACGATATGCCTGTGGAGGCTACGGCCCTGATGTCGCTAGGGCGTACAGTAATCATAATGCAAGATGCATGAGTCATACAATCCAGTCATGCATCAATCTCGCGCATATTGTACGCTCATGTGAGACAATATCCACCTATCAGGAAGTCTCATAACAGTCTGCCCAATGACAAATGCAATGGTCAACCACATCTCATAACAAACATGCAGATGATGCGTATGATCATGTATCATGATGTTATGCAGTCACATACTCATAGTCGGTATCAATAGTCTGACATCAACAATTGACTTCAACAATGTGGACATTTCACCAACATTGCCCCCAAGGAATGGCCACATAGAGCCAAACATATCGTGGGCCCATGGCCTCACACAAGGGCCACATATATCAAGTGGGCCACATCACATGGGCCAGAAATACATCTCAATGAGCCTCATCATATGGGCCTCATGTACATTAAGTGGGTCGCATCAACTGGGCCGCAGCAATGGGCCTCAAATAAATCCATGGGCCGCATTAAATGGTCATATACAATCTCGATCGGCCGTATCCCATGGGCCTCAAATATATCATAATGGGCCTCATCATATGGTCTAATATACATCATAGTGGGTCGGATACACGGGCTTAATATACATCACCATGGGCCACGACCCATGGTCCTCAAATACGTCAGAATGGGCTACGACTCGTGGGCCTCAATAAACATCAAGTGGATCACATTAATGGGTCTCATATACATCAAATGGGCCACGTATCTGGGCCTCGAAATACATCAAGTGGGTCATACATCATGGGCCTAATGCATATCACAATGGGCCTTGCCCTTAGGCCACGAATACATCACAATGGGCCTTTGACGCGGGTCTAATATACATCATGAGGGGCCACATCCTATGGGCCTTAATTATATCACAATGTGCCATGCCCATGGGCCTCGAATGCATCATAATGGGCCGCACCACCTGGGCCTCGAATGTATCACAATGGGCCATAGCCCATGGGCCTCGAATACATCATAATAGGCCACAACTCATGGGCCTCAAATACTAAACAGGTGGGCCCCATATACATTAAGTGGGCCAAAGGGGCAGTCCATGGTTTAGCAAAACAAATGGACAGCGTGGTTGAAACATATTCATTATGGTGTGGACCCCCCCCCCCCCCCCATGCCGATGGGTGGTGTGGTAATACATACATCATGGCGGGCTCCCACACTACCCTGGACAGATGGGCGGCTGGAAAACCACATACATTCAAGTGGGGTCCATGCCCTCAAGCGGAAGGACGGTTGGATATAACAATACATCATGGTGGCCTTACGCCACTCGTCCAGATGGACAGTCGAATATAGAGCATGTACATCAAGGTGGGTCTCACCTGCCATGGATAGAGTGGATATACAACACATCATCAAGGTGGGTCCCAGGAATAGTCTGCCCAATGGCGTATACTATGATCAGTCACTTCTCACATCAGGCATACATATGATGTGTATGATCATGAATTATGGATCTCCACTAAACATGTGTTGTGGTGATGGGCTCTGTTCATAACGAAGATGGGCCTAGGCGGTCTACTCACTATAAGTATGAACCTATCATTGGATCCTAGGAAGAGTCACAATGCAGACATTTAACCAACATTATACTTACAATGTGGACGTCGAACCATCATTGCTCCCAAGGCATAGTCCTCCATAAAGGTCAGCACATAAACCACGGTGGGATCACATTACAATGGGCCTCAACCCATGGGCTCCAAATACATCACAATGGGCCTCAGCCCATGGGCCCTATACACATCATAGTGGGTCTTAACCCACGGGCCTTTATACATCACAATGGGTCTCAACCCATGGGCCCTAATACATCACAATGGGCCTCAACCCATGATAGTGGGCCTCAATAACGGGCCCTCATACACATCAAGGTGGGCCTCGATAGATGGCCACAAATGGATCAAGGTGGGCCTAATCACATGGGCCTTACATTCATATCAAGGTGGGCCCAAACAACGGCCTCATGCACATGATAGTGGGCCTTAATAACGGGCCCTCATACGCATCAAGGTGGACCGCAACAGATGGTCACAAATGGATCAAGATGGGCCTTATGTATATCAGAGTGGGCCTTTACAACGAGCCACCAATACATCATATCGGGCCTAGTCGAGTGGGCCCCTATTAAATGGACCATACCAATGGACCGTACAAACAACATACTTCCACCATTATTTGGGATTATTTTGGAGCATTAAATAAAATTCATATCCAGAGATCATCTGAACCATACCACGAATGACAATGTCGACAATCCATCGTTAAATTTATTTATTTATTTTTATTTATTTATTTTGGTGGGCCCACCATCACATTTAAGTTCCGTCAAGTTTGTTCATTAGGTCACAAAGACCTGACCTTAGAGGAAAACAAATATCATATTGGTCTAAAACTTCTGTTATCCAACTGGGGTTTCGATGGTAGGCATTCATCACTACTGTTTTTCAACGGTGTGGCCCACCTGATATTGGATCTGTCTTATTTTTAGTGTCAAGCCTTAAAATGGGCTTCCAAAATGGTTGGAGAGCTTGGATGCAACACATGCATCGTGGTGGGTCCCACCGTCCAGGTGTGGACGGTGGATAAAATACATAAACCATGGTGGTCCACCGTCCATGGCTGTGGACGGTCAGACTAAAACACAAACATCATTGTGGGTGCCACCATTCTCGGCGGTGGACGGTGTGAGTAAACACATACATCACTGTGGGTCCCATGTGAGGCCCACCATAATGTTTCTATGCCATCCAACCCGTTCATAAGGTCCCGCATACCTGGATGAAGAGTAAATACAAATTTCATATTGATTCCAGAACTTCTGTAGTGACCCAAAGGGGTTCCAAGGGCAGGCGTTCAATCAACGTTGTTTCCTGCCGTGTGGGCCACCTGAGCTGTGGATATGGCTGATTTTTGGAGGAACCATAACCCTAAAGGGCCCCTTCAAAATGCACGGTGTTGATGTTGCCACACATCACGGTGGGGCCCACATCTGGGACCCACGGTCCCCGTCTTTGAATCACGTCACAGGCAGCAGCGCCTGCTGCTCTGACGTCAGCGGCAGCAGGTGTTGCTGCCTATATTTTTATTTTTATTTTTTTTAAAAAAATGGTTTTCGTGAGGTTTTTCAGAGGCGGGGCCCGCATCAGCTGAATCCAACCCAGCCATTGCACTCTAAGGCTCAAGACAAGATAAATAAGCGTAATATTGAGTATTTTTCGATGCATAGAAATATCAGGGAAGATTTCAATGGTGAAAACCACCATTTACTATGCTATGGCCCGCCAGAACTTCAGATTGACTTCATTTTTTTGGCTTAATGCCTAAAATGAGGTGGGAAAGGGGATGAATGGCTTGGATCAAAAACATACACCAAGGTGGGACCTGCATGAGTGGTCTTCCTAAAAGTTTTGAATCAAAGCTAGAATTTATGTTTTCAGTTTTACGTCCAGCGTCAGGGACGCTGGACGGTTTGGACACCCCACGCATGTAAGGTGGGTCCTGCCCAGGTGGGCCACAAAATGGTGGATGGTGCGGGTACAACACATATATAAGGTGGGTCCCACCTATTGACGTGCTAAGGAGGGGTGGGCCCTACCCAAGTGGGCCACCAAATGGCCGGATGGTATGGATAAGGCAAACATCAAGGTGGGGTCCATTTGGGCGGCCACATAGCCACATCATCACACAAAATGATAGAGAGAGGGAGAGAGAAAAAAAAAGAAGCACCCACCTTTGATCTTCTTAGACTTTTTCTCCCATCAATGCATGCTAGAGATCCAATGGATGCACTTCAACGGTTGAGATCGACTTAGGATGGTGGAGATGGGAGATAGGAAGGTGGGCCACACTTGCCCTCCATGGAAGCCATGGATATTGGGTGCTCTCATGGGGTTGTGAAAAGGCCAAGCTATATGTCCTAGAGGGGGGCTGAATAGGACTATGCCAAATTTAAAATAAAATTAGCGGAAATAAATTAAACCAATAGCCTTATAATCTGAATCAATTCACAAAGCTAAATTTAAATCACCTTGATAAATAGGTATTGAGAGATTGATACAAATTCAGTTCTAAGGACAACCTTACACCATAATAAACAAGGGCTTATGGTAGGACAACCTTATTTCTAGAACCTCTTTTGGATCAAGGACTCAATTTTAATATAAGTAAATGAAAATAGCAAGGAATTGAAATTAAATGCAGAAGTAAGATCTAAATTATTACAACAATCCCCACACTTGCTTGAAATGTAAATAGTTACAACATTCACATCCACTTGTACATTCCACACAATCAATGATAAAAGATATGAAAATTAAGCAAGCATTCAATCCACAAGACAAAGAGTTATAGTGGTTCGCCTGTGTGTACACCAACTGTTTTCCAACAGCCACACAAAAAGCTACTCCACTCCTAATATCCTCACACAGGGGATATTAGCGTTCACTATTAAATAGGTTTTCACAGGTTCACCAAAAACCTTTACAATTGTGTCTTTTTCACTTGGGCTTACACAATTCAAAAACCCCTCTTTTCTGAGTTTTCTGGTTCTCCTCAGATAACCAATACAATGAGATTTTTTCTGGCTTAACCTCAAACAAAACCAATACAATGAGATTTTTCTGGTTTAACCTCAAACAAAACCAAAAAGTAAATAAATTTTACAGAATTGTAAAATACCTGGATTTCTCCTTTTCGTAGCAGCCCGGTAGAACCAATCGGAGTAGATGATTGAATGTCAAAGTTCAATTTCCAATACTCACATTCATAAGTTCTAAATTCTAATTGATTTTAGATTTTAACAAGTTGGGCGTAGCTATATTTGATTTTGATTCCAAGAAGAAGGAATAAGATAATTCCTCTTTTCAAATAAGATTGGAATATAGAAACAAAATCAAATTAAATAAGCTAGCAAAAAGGAATATTAAATAAGCACAATGTAGCTTAAAATAAACACAGACTTATCTCAGAGTGATCACTTGAAAATTCTTGAATTGAATGGGGTTGAAGTATGAAAACTCTGAATTTCGTGTTCAATTTATAGAAACAGAAATCGCTCCTACGACTGGTCTTAGAAACCTACGACTGGTCGTAGCTCTAACGAATTTTTGAAAAATTAAGCGCGATCTTTGAAAGCCGTTCCACGACTGGTCGTGAGTATCCTACGACTGGTCGTGGGTCACCTACGACTGGTCGTAGATCCCTACGACTGGTCGTAGGACCATAGATTACGTTGCTGGACTTTGAGTCGTAGCTCCACGACTGGTCGTGGACGAGTCGAAGCCACACCTACGACCGGTCGAAGGACCTCCAGGACTGGTCGTGGGCGTACCAAAAATTCCAAAAAATCTTCAACTACTTAGGACTGGTCGTGGAATTTCTTGGACTAGTCGAACCAATGCTAGGACTGGTCGAACAAGAGCTAGGACTGGTCGTAGAATAGACCAACCTTATGTAAAATAAATTTTTGATTTATGTATCCAAAGTGACCTACTTAAAGGGTCAACCTAAGGTCATTCAAACCTGAACCATGTCGTATGGACATTGAACTTCAGCCATTCAACGAATGTAGATATTTTGAACCATAACAGGCTTGAGATCTTGAACCATATCATGCTTGAGATCTTGAACTTGTTGTAACTTTAAACTTGAGATCTTCATCAACATAAAACTACTTCATGCGTTGTTTCTTCAGACTTGAACTTCAACATTGTAGCTTCTTGAGACTTCAACATGTAGCTTCTTGAGACTTCAACATGTAGCTTCTTGAAGAGTTTATGCAGTGTCTTGAATTCAAATAAATCATCATACAAGTACAGGACACAGATAGATGTTTTGACACATCAAAATTTGACAACCAAAGGAGCATGAGACCATAACACTTACAATCTCCCCCTTTGTCAAATTTGTGACAAAACACCCAAATTATAATACTTCAAATTGAAACGAAGTACTCACAACAAGTTCAACAATAGAGAAGCATACACACCACAAGTTCATCAATAGAGAAGCATGCACAGATATATATGACAAGTAATAACTAGCATCATTCTCCCATAACTACCCCTGAGAAGCTTAAATCCCCCTGAGTAATAGATAATAGGAGCACATCTCCCAAAACTTCTCCCCCTTTTCATCACAAATTTGAAGTTATATAGGGCAGCAATGATAATGAATATAGCAGTTAGAATATAAATTCAAGAGAGCTTTAGTGCATAATTCAAAAAGTCAGTGAGCATGTAAAGTTCAAACTTTAAAAAATATTACAGACCCATCAAAAATTCAGTCAGAACCAGAGGATGGAGCAGGATTAGAAGGATCAATTTTGTGTAAACCCTTAGCAATCCGCCTCATATATTTGCGTAGATAAGAGAATTGCGTGTCTTGGGTAACACGAATTTGAGCCACTTGCTCTTGAAGGGAATTCAATCTCTCATCAAAATCAGAGGGCTGAAAATCAGGATCATCAGCCGAGTCTGACTCAAGTTCTTCAAATAAATCATCCATATTCACGTCTTCAGTAGGATCACCAGCTTGACCTGCATCTCCTGCTTCAGCACCACCGCCACCAGCATCCACTTGGCCATCAGCCAATTCTAAAGTCATCTTGTTAATATTGGAATTATTAAAAGGAGATGATGGATGGGTTTTTCTCTAGTAGGCATAGCCACGAGCATATGATTTGCCAGCATAGTCAATAAATAACCAAAGGGTATATCACTATGTCCAGGATGGTGACGAGACAGAATAATGGAATGACAAATTAAAGAAGGTAAACATATTTTTGCACCAGAGATGACAGAATGCAAAACACGAACCATAAAAGCAGTGAGTTCGGTTTTATTACCAGCACGTGGATAAAGATTAGAGATGAAAATCCTATGAAGTACCCTGTGTCTGGGTAAAAAACCTTGAGGGAAGTGCATGACCTTTATGAGTCCAGTGAACATCCAAATTACATAAATCTCTAGTAAGCATTCTTCGTTCAGATTCTGAGAGACTGTCATGTAAAATATTAATTGGAATGCTCTCATCATTGACAGGTATTTCCATAATGTCAGCAATCAAATGTCGATCCACTAAAAACAATCCTTCTTGAGTATCAACTTTAAAAGTTAAATCTCAAGAGAAAAATCACAGATACATGCAAACATGGATTGGGCAATGGACTGGTATGCAGCTCCACCCCAATGCAAGATGTTATCCCATCCCACAGATTCCAACAAAGGAGGGATACCAAATGAAGCAATGTGATTAACATTCACAGGACGCTCAACAATAACATTGCGCATACGCAAATCCCGAGCATTAGAAGGATCATTTTCGGGAGACCGAAGATGACGTTGTGCAATAGAAGTTGATCTAGATGAAGAAGGACCTCGAGTAGTTTTCATTTTACCTCTAGCATCCATTTTCAAATGAGGATTTCAAGGAAACAACAAAATGCAAGATAGAAGAAATGAGTTTTAGATAGAACAGATTTTTCAAGATAAAACCCCAATCTTGCAATGAACGAACAAATAGATTCTACAAGAATGTGATTTGAAACACTAATATCAAGAATCTACAATAAAAATGCAAAGGAACCACTAACCTTGAAGTACTAAGATGGTGGGTTCGACCGGTCGTAGCTAGAGCCGTTGGAAGGTAAAAAGAAATGAGGAAGAAGAGTCAAAATCCCCAAATTAAAGTGAAATCCCGATTTTCACGACCGGTCGTGTACACTCATGACTGGTCGAGTACGACTCAAAATTTGCAATTTTTTTTTTCAAATAAATTTCAAATTTAAACAAATAAATCATCAAACTTATGTACATTATGATACACCAAATCATGCAAATTCAATTTAAATTGCACATACCGAGATCAAACTTTAATTTATTAAACCTGCTTTTGTCGAGCGGTTTAGTGAAAATGTCCGCAAGTTGAGTCTCGGTTGGAATGTAATCCAAATATATTACTTTTTCTTCCACTAATTCACGAATGTAATGAAATCTAATGTCAATATGCTTAGTACGTGAATGCTGAACTGGATTTTTAGAAATATTTATTGCATTGGAATTATCGTAAAATAAAATCATAAATCCTGAGTAATTCCATAATCGCTTAACATTCGTTTCATCCAAACAAGTTGAGTACATGCATTTCCAGCAGCAATGTATTCAGCCTCAGTTGTTGATAGCGATATAAACTTTGCTTCTTACTAAACCAAGAAACAAGACAATTTCCAATGTAGAAACAACCACCACTAGTTGATTTCCTATCATCAATGTTTCCAGCCCAGTCAGCATCTGCGTACCCGGCTAATTGAACATTAGTCTCATGTGGATACCAGAGACCCAGTTTAGTAGAACTTGCGACATATCGCATAATCCGCTTAACAGCAGTTAAGTGAGATTCTTTAGGATTTGATTGATAACGAGCACAAATACCAACACTCAAAGCGATATCTGGTCTACTAGCAGTCAGATAAAGTAAACTACCAATCAAACTACGATACAATTTAGGATCCACATCATTACCTGTAGAGTCTTTTGAGAGTCTCAAAGTTGTACTCATAGGAGTATCAAAATTTTTACCTTTCTCAAATCCAAATTTCTTGATTAAATTCAGAGCATATTTGGTTTGAGAGATAAAAATTCCATCAGGTTGTTGTTTAACTTGCAACCCTAGGAAATAGTTTAATTCTCCTACCATGCTCATTTCGAATTTAGACTTCATCAAATCTGCAAACTCAACAGTCATGTTAGTACAGGTTGATCCATAAATAATATCGTCAACATATATTTGAACCATTAGAATATCATCGTTATGTTTCTTAACAAAGAGCGTCTTATCAACACATCCCATCTGAAAATTATGACTCAGTAAAAACTTAGTCAGTTTTTCGTACCATGCTCTGGGAGCTTGTTTCAGACCATAGAGAGCCTTCTTAAGACGATACACATGATCAGTAAATTTAGGATCTTCAAACCCTGTAGGTTGTTCAACATATACCTCTTCATGTAAATCACCATTCAGAAAGGCACTCTTTACATCCATTTGATAAATTTTAATCTTTCTAAAACATGCAATGGAGATAAAAAGTCTGATTGATTCAAGACGAGCTACAGGGGCAAATGTCTCATTATAGTCAATACCTTCAATTTGTGTATACCCCTGTATAACTAGTCTTGCTTTATTTCGAATAATATTTCCAAGTTCATCAGATTTGTTTTTGAAAATCCATTTTGTTCCAATAATATGTTTATCTTTAGGTCTAGGAACAAGGTACCAGACATCATTTCTGACAAACTGATTAAGTTCTTCTTGCATAGCAAGAATCCAGTTTTCATCTGAAAGTGCTTCTTTTACGTTAACCGGTTCAATCTGGGATGTAAAGCACACGTAGTTACATATGTCCTCTAATTGTCTACGAGTGCGCACACCAGTGAGAGGTTTCCAAGTATTTGAGAAGTTGGATGATCTTTAACAGTCCTTAATTCAGAATTAGGTTCACTTGATGAAGTTTCTTGTTTTTCAAGTATAAGCACTTCATCATTATCTGAACTAGGGACAGGTGTATTCAAAAGATCGTCAATCACAACATTTATTGACTCTTGAATCACACCGGTCCTGTTGTTCAGAACACGATATGCACGACTGTTTAAAGAATATCCTAAAAAGATCCCTTCATCACTTTTAGTGTCAATTTTCCCAAATTTTCACGGTCACGCAAAATATAGCACTTGCTGCCAAAAACTCGAAAGTATTTGACAGAAGGCTTTTTCTCAAACCACATTTCATAAGCCGTTTTATTATTAGTTTTACAGATATAAACACGGTTAATAATGTAGCAGGCTGTATTCACTGCTTCAGCCCATAGATTCCTAGGGAGCTTCATGCTATTTAACATAACATTTTCCATTTCTTGAAGCACTCTATTCTTCCTCTCGACAATTCCATTTTGTTGAGGAGTTTTAGGTGCAGAGAATTCATGCGATATTCCCTGATCGCTACAGAATTTCTCAAAACCGCTATTTTCGAATTCGGATCCATGATCACTACGGATCTTGTTGACTTGAGAACTTTTTTCAGTTTGAATCCGTTTTATAATCTTTTTCACTTCATCAAGGGTTTCTGATTTGTCTCTCAAGAATGAAACCCAAGTGAATCTTGTATAATCATCTACAATAACTAAGATGTATTTTTTGCCACCTCGACTTTCCGTTCTTGTTGGTCCTATAAGATCCATGTGGAGAAGCTCGAGTGGTCTTGTGGTGGTATTGGAGTTCACCTTTTTGTGAGAGCTCCTAGTTTGTTTACCATACTGGCATTCACCACAAATCTTGTCTACTTTTTGTATCTTAGGTAGACCTCTAATTAGTTCTCCTTTGCTCAATCTGTATAAATTTCGATAGTGTACATGTCCGAGGCGTTTATGCCATAATTTTGTCTCATCGGTATGGACCATGTAACACGTTTGTTTAGATGAGCTACTATCGCTTACTATATAGCAGTTTTCAGAAGTTCTGCGACCAGTTAATATTACAGAACCCTTTTCATTTATAATTTCACAACCTTGATTAGAAAATTTAACATTATGGTTGTTATCGCATATTTGAGATATGCTCAACAGGTTGTGTTTTAAACCCTCAACATATAAAACATTTTTAAATAAGGGAAGGTTATAGAGTTGGACCGTACCTTTGCCAATTATCTTGCAGTTGCTACCATCACCAAATGTAACTGACCCATCAGCCATATCTTTAAGATCGGTGAATAGTGCTTTGTCGCCTGTCATATGTCTGGAGCATCACTGTCTAGGTACCATTTCGAATGGCTTGTAGCTTTGAAGGCAGTGTGAGCAACCAAGCAGGAAACCTTAGGAACCCATTTCAGTACTGTTTTGGGTTTAGGAGAATAATTGGTCTTCTTTTGTTTATAGTTGTAAGAGTGACCTACTGAGTTAGATTTTAATAGCTCCTTAAGTAAATCAACAATTTTTTCAGCTAGTGGGTTTCGAATCTGATTTTTGAAATTTATATAGCTGCTTTTGGGTTTAGGAAAAGTTTTTGTATTTTTAGAAAAAACTTGACTAGTACCTTTTCCTTTTGAGTTAGAAGTCTCTCCTTTCACAAAATTGGAAGGAGTATTCTTCTGTTTAGGAGATGTGTTTTTATCATAGCCCAACCCGGATCGATCGCCACATTTTCTTGATCGGATAATAATTTTTCTAATTTTGGATCACCTTGGGCATATCTCCATGTGTCCTTCAAACTCAGAAGAGAAGATACTTCATTTTTAAGTTTCTCATTTTCAGATTTCAAATTTTCAATTAGGGAGGTTTTGAATTCTAGATCACACTTTGATTTTTCAAAACAATCTGAAATTTGGAATTTTTCTAAAACAAGAGTTTCAAAACATTCTTTAAGTTTAAAAAACTTTTCTTTTTGAAGTTTAAGTTTGACAGCAATTTTACAACTTTCCTTATATAAGGCATTGTAAGCATCTTGGAGATCTTCATCATATTCATGATCACTATCCAAATTTTCTTCACTTGTTGAATCATCGTGATCGGAAAAAGTAAACTTGGCTAGAGTCATAAGGTCCTTAAGTTCATTGCCTGACTCGGTTTCTGAATTTTCTGATTCAGAAGAGGCTTCAGAATCAGACGATTCATCCCAAGTAGCCAACATACCCTTCCTTTTGGATCTGTCCTTTTTAGGACATTTGTTTGCTAAATGCCCATATTCTTGACAGTTGTAGCATTGACTATCTTTTAATGATTTCCAAGTTTTAGACTTAGGTTTGGAACGTTTCTTTTCATTTCCCTTTTGAAAATCGACTCTTTTCTTACTTTTGAAAATCTTATAAAACTTTTTGCCAAAAGTGCCATATCATCTTCAGACTTTTCTGAATCTGAATTTTCTTGAGTAATACTTTTAGATGACTTCAAAGCAATAGATTTACCTTTAGGAGCTTTAAAACTTAATTCATAGGTTTGTAAAGAACCAACTAATTCTCTACCTTCATATTATCCGTATCACGAAGTTCCTGGATTGCGGTTACCTTTGAATTGAACCGTTCAGGAAGAGAGCGTAGTATTTTTGCACACACTTTACTTTCTGGGATCTTATCGCCAAGACCCCACATTGAGTTTACAATGTCATTCAATCTAGTGTAAAAGTCCATAAACATTTCATTTTCCTCCATATGAATTTCTTCAAATTTAGTTGTGAGGAGTTGGACTTTAGATTTCTTGACAATTGATGTACCTTCGTGTGTCATTTCTAAAATATCCCAGGCTTGCTTTGCAGTATCACAGGATATGATTCTTTTGAACTCATCCGGTGATAGTGCGCAAGTGATTGCATTTAGTGCTTTAGCATTAGCACTACTCTCATTTTTCTGAAGTGTGGTCCATTGGTAATACGGTGTAATTTTCATAGATTTTGAACCATCAACACCAGTTACTTCCATGATAGGAGGATTCCATTCAGTCACTGTGGCTTGCCACACACTTTCATCCATTGATTTGAGGAAGATCCTCATTTTGGCTTTCCAATAGGCATAGTTGGAGCCATCAAAGGGAGGAGGTCTAGTAACTGAAAGGCTATTAAAATTTGACATCTTTTTATATAGCTTAGATCGTTAGCTCAGGAAATAAATCCAAATAAAAAGCAACAAAATGAGCTATTAGGCTCTGATACCACTTGAAAAGGCCAAGCTATATGTCCTAGAGGGGGGGGGGGTGAATAGGACTATGCCAAATTTCAAAATAAAATTAGCGGAAATAAATTAAACCAATAGCCTTACAATCTGAATCAATTCACAAAGCTAAATTTAAATCACCTTGATAAATAGGTATTGAGAGATTGATACAAATTCAGTTCTAAGGACAACCTTACACCATAATAAACAAGGGCTTATGGTAGGACAACCTTATTTCTAGAACCTCTTTTGGATCAAGGACTCAATTTTAATATAAGTAAATGAAAATAGCAAGGAATTGAAATTAAATGCAGAAGTAAGATCTAAATTATTACAACAATCCCCACACTTGCTTGAAATGTAAATAGTTACAACATTCACATCCACTTGTACATTCCACACAATCGAATGATAAAAGATATGAAAATTAAGCAAACATTCAATCCACAAGACAAAGAGTTATAGTGGTTCTCCTGTGTGTACACCAACTGTTTTCCAACAGCCACACAAAAAGCTACTCCACTCCTAATATCCTCACACAGGGGATATTAGCGTTCACTATCAAATAGGTTTTCACAGGTTCACCAAAAACCTTTACAATTGTGTCTTTTTCACTTGGGCTTATACAATTCAAAAACCCCTCTTTTCTGAGTTTTCTGGTTCTCCTCAGATAACCAATACAATGAGATTTTTTCTGGCTTAACCTCAAACAAAACCAATACAATGAGATTTTTCTGGTTAACCTCAAACAAAACCAAAAAGTAAATAAATTTTACAGAATTGTAAAATACCTGGATTTCTCCTTTTCGTAGCAGCCCGGTAGAACCAATCGGAGTAGATGATTGAATGTCAAAGTTCAATTTCCAATACTCACATTCATAAGGTTCTAAATTCTAATTGATTTTAGATTTAACAAGTTGGGCGTAGCTATATTTGATTTTGATTCCAAGAAGAAGGAATAAGATAATTCCTCTTTTCAAATAAGATTGGAATATAGAAACAAAATCAAATTAAATAAGCTAGCAAAAAGGAATATTAAATAAGCACAATGTAGCTTAAAATAAACACAGACTTATCTCAGAGTGATCACTTGAAAATTCTTGAATTGAATGGGATTGAAGTATGAAAACTCTGAATTTCGTGTTCAATTTATAGAAACAGAAATCGCTCCTACGACTGGTCTTAGAAACCTACGACTGGTCGTAGCTCTAACATATTTTTGAAAAATTAAGCGCGATCTTTGAAAGCCGTTCCACGACTGGTCGTGAGTATCCTACGACTGGTCGTGGGTCACCTACGACTGGTCGTAGGACCATAGATTACGTTGCTGGACTTTGAGTCGTAGCTCCACGACTGGTCGTGGACGAGTCGAAGCCACACCTACGACCGGTCGAAGGACCTCCAGGACTGGTCGTGGGCGTACCAAAAATTCCGAAAAATCTTCAACTACTTAGGACTGGTCGTGGAATTTCTTGGACTAGTCGAACCAATGCTAGGACTGGTCGAACAAGAGCTAGGACTGGTCGTAGAATAGACCAACCTTATGTAAAATAAATATTTGATTTATGTATCCAAAGTGACCTACTTAAAGGGTCAACCTAAGGTCATTCAAACCTGAACCATGTCGTATGGACATTGAACTTCAGCCATTCAATGAATGTAGATATTTTGAACCATAACAGGCTTGAGATCTTGAACCATATCATGCTTGAGATCTTGAACTTGTTGTAGCTTTAAACTTGAGATCTTCATCAACATAAAACTACTTCATGCGTTGTTTCTTCAGACTTGAACTTCAACATTGTAGCTTCTTGAGACTTCAACATGTAGCTTCTTGAGACTTCAACATGTAGCTTCTTGAAGAGTTTATGCAGTGTCTTGAATTCAAAATAAATCATCATACAAGTACAGGACACAGATAGATGTTTTGACACATCAAAATTTGACAACCAAAGGAGCATGAGACCATAACACTTACAGGTTGCTTGAGAGAAAATGAGAGAAATGAGAGAAATGAGAGAGAGAGAAATGATGTGAGTGATGGAGTGATGGGAAGAGGGATGGGTGAAGTGATAGATAAGTTGACTTTGGAGTACTTTTGTAAGAGAAAGTATGGTGGCTTGTACTTGACATGTAAAGTGATGGATGTGATTGATTGATGTGACATTTCATAGAGATTCCCTCGATATTCGCAACGCACGGCGTTTTCTTTGAACTGAACGTGGGCCCACATCTCCTGGCCTGGGTACCGCCTCAGCGTGCGAGACGCGGCATCGGAACTGCAGCGACGGCGCGGTCGTACTGGTACAAGTCTCAGGTCGAGCCGACTCTAATATACGAGACATGACTCATGATCATACGCAAACGCCGATAACAGATCGCGGGGGTCGCCGAAACAGTACGGACTAGGATACGGGTCTTACACTTTGGGATTGAAATCCCTAATTTTCCTGATATGTTGTAATTGGTTGCTTGGATCTATAAGAACTCAAGTTGCATGGAACTCGAAGGTTGCAGCGTTTGGATGCCGCAAGTATGCCATGGAACTCTTCACTTATGAATCCAAGTTCCAAATAATAAAAAATGCCCAATAAAAATTATAAAATAGAAGTTGAGCTCTTTAAGAGAAGTGAAGATTCCTCCTTACATGGAAGTCTATTCAATAGCAATTTAATGGAGATTTCATGCAACTAAGTGACCATTGAGGGCGTGTTTTGGTTTTATGTTATACCTTTGAAAGGAAAATGATACTTGCATAATCCTACTTTGACACCATTTGCGAAACCAAAAAAAAAATGCGGTATAATCCGATTTCTCTTTCCAAGCTAATCCACAAAAATGAGGAAATAAATCTCCCAAGGAAATCAATGAAATGATTTCCAACTGACGTGAAAGGAAATAAAGCAATTACTTGCCAGAGAATAAAAAATCTAATTTCTAATTAGAAACATTCGACAATACTTCAACAACAAATAGTAGAAAGAATGCTACCCAGAGAATATATAATCTAACATCTTGCAATTTGATCTCTGTTTGGGTAATTGAGAATAAAAATCTGATCTCAATTAAAGATGATAACTAAAAAAAATTTGCATCAACGGACAAAATATCCTAATGGAATTATAGGTAATTAATTATTTGGTAGATGCCTTCTTTTTAAACAACTGCATTCTCATCTAATTGTAGAATTCATTCTCTCCAACTATTGTATGTATTGCCTATTTAGTAGATGCCTTTCTTGTTTAGTAACTTCATCTCTATTCAAGATCTTTAACATGTAATTATTGTTATCTAAAATGAGATGAACCCAATTTATTAGGTGTCTACAAAACAGTGCCTGATTCTTTCATGGTAAAATTCATGTCCATGATTAATTAAATCGAGTCCCAGTTAATAATATTGAATTCATTGTATTTTTCTGAAGGCAAATCATCTTTCCAACCTGAGTGGCTGCTGCAGTTGGCTATAGACTTACTGACTTGAAACTTATTTTTTTCTCTACTTTAGGTAAAAGATATAGTAGAAGTGGATCACAATGTTTCTTGGCATTTGGAAGTTGAGCTTGTCACTGCTGACTGGAATCTTCTGGTACATTTCTCGTGTTGTTTATATTCTCAACTGCTCATACTGTGGATATTGTTTCCGAGGTTATATTTCAAGTGCTTGCACTGCAGCCAACTGCATTCTTATTATTATATCCTCTCATGCATTTAAAAGTTCATGACTGTGGTTTTTGGGAACAGATAAATTCAATCTCTGCCCGACTTGAGGATTTCATGATTCTTCATCATGCAACATTCTGCTTATGGTTTATCTGCAGAAATAAGTTTAACTTAGTTTCCTATGAACAGCATTGGAGTGGCCTGGCCAATTGGACATACCATGTTTATGTATTTGCTCGAAATTAATGGAGCAGACCTGGATGTGCGTCGAAGCTATCCGGATGAGCAGGGGTCCCTGGAAGGTGGGAACCACTATTATGACCATGATGAAGCTGTCTATTTCTTATGGATAGCATTGGAGGGGCCTGGCTATTTGGACAGGTCGTGTTTATGTATTTGCTCAAAATTAATGGAGCGGACCCGGATATGCGTCGGAGCTATCCGGAGAGTGGGGGTCCCTGGAAGGTGGGAACCGCTGTTATGACCATGATGAAGCTGTCCATTTTCTATGGACAGCATTGGAAGGGCATGACCAATTTGAGCAGGCTATGTTTATATCTGTATTTGCAGGGACCACACCCTTAACCTAAGCCACACCCTAAACCTATAACCTAAACCTATTCTCAATTCCCTAAAGCTATATCCTATAACCTAAACCTAACCCTAAACCTAAACCTATAACCTAAACCTTAACCTATAACCAATAACCTATAACCTAAACTTATAACCTACAACCTAATCTTAACCTAAGCCAAAAACCTAAACCTAAACCTATAACCTAAGCCTATAAACTAAAACCCTAAACCTAAACCTAATACCTAAATGTATTCTCAAATCCCTAAACCTAAACCTACACCTAATTCTAATCTCAACTCCTTAGCGTAAACCTAAACTTGAAAACCCAAACCTAAACCCAATCCTGAACCCGAACCCAATTTCCTAAACCTAAACCTTAACATATTCTCAATTACCTAAAGCTATAACCTAAAACGTAAACTTAAACCTATACCCATAACCTAAACCTAAACCTAAACCTAAAACCTAAATGTATTTTCAAATCCCCAAATTTAAACCTACACCTAATCTTAATCTCAACTCCCTAACCTAAACATAAACCTAAACTTGAAAACCCAAACCTAAACCCGATCCCGAACCCGAACCCGAACCCGAACCCGATTTCCTAAACCTAAACCTTAACATATTCTCAATTCCCTGAAGCTATAACCTAAAACCTAAACCTAAACTAAAACCTAAAACCTAAATGTATTCTCAAATCCCTAAACCTAAACCTACACCTAATCTTAATCTCAAGTCTCTAACCTAAACCTAAACCTAAACTTGAAAACCCAAACCTAAACCCGACCCCAAACCCGAATCCAAACCTGATTTCCTAAACCTAAACCTTAACCTATTCTCAATTCCCTAAACCTACTTATAACCTAAACCTATAACCTAAACCTAAACCTAAACCTTAACCTAAACCTATAACCTTAACCTAAACCAAAAGCTATGAGCTAAACCTTAACCTATGAGCAAAACCTTAACGTATAACCTATAACCTAAACTTATATCCTATAACTTAACCTTAACCTAAACCTAAAACCTAAACCTTAACCTATAACCAAAACCTAAACGTAAAACCTAAATGTATTCTCAAATCCCTATACCTAACCTACACCTAAACCTAAACTTGAAAACCCAAATCTAAACCCGATCCCAAACCCGAACCCAATTTCCTAAACCTAAACCTTAACCTATTCTTAATTCCCTAAAGCTATAACCTAAAAACTAAACCTAAACCTAAAACCTAAATGTATTCTCAAATCCCTAAACCTAAACCTACACCTAATCCTAATCACAAGTCCCTAACCTAAACCTAAACTTGAAAACCCAAACCTAAACCCGATCCCGAACCTGAACCCGAACCCGATTTCCTAAACCTAAACCTTAACCTATTCTCAATTCCCTAAAGTTATAACCTAAACCTAAACCTTAACCTAAACCTAAACCTATAACCTTAACCTAAACCAAAACCTATGAGCTAAACCTTAATGTATAACCTATAACCTAAACCTATGTCCTATAACCTAACCTTAACCTTAACCTATAACCTATAACCTAAACCTAAACCTAAAACCTAAATGTATCCTCAAATCCCTAAGCCTAAACCTACACCTAATCCTAATCTCAAGTCCCTAGCCTAAACCTAAACCTAAACTTGAAAACCCAAACCTAAACCCGATCCTGAACCCGAACTCGATTTCCTAAACCTAAACTTTAACCTATTCTCAATTCCCTAAAGCTATAACTTATAACCTAAACCTAAACTTAAACTTATACCCTTAACCTAAACCAAAACCTATGAGCCAAACCTAAACTTATATCCTATAACCTAACTTTAACCTTAACCTAAACCTAAAACCTAAACCTTAACCGATAACCTAAAACCTAAACCTAAACCTAAAACCTAAATGTATTCTCAAATCCCTAAACCTAAACCTACACCTAATACTAATCTCAACTCCCTAACCTAAACCTAAACCTAAACTTGAAAACCCAAACCTAAACCCGATCCCGAACCCGAACCCGAACCTGATTTCCTAAACCTAAACCTTAACCTATTCTCAATTCCCTAAAGCTATAACTTATAACCTATAACCTAAACCTAAACCTAAACCTTAACCTTAACCTAAACCTAAACCTATAACCTTAACCTAAACCAAAACCTATGAGCTAAACCTTAATATAACCTATAACCTAAACCTAAAACCTAAACCTTAACATATAACCTAAAACCTAAACCTAAACCTAAAACCTAAATGTATTCTCAAATCCCTAAACCTAAACCTACACCTAATCCTAATCTCAACTCCCTAACCTAAACCTAAACCTAAACTTGAAAACCCAAACCTGAACCCGAACCCAAACCCGAACCCAATTTCCTAAACCTAAACCTTAACCTATTCTCAATTCCCTAAAGCTATAACTTATAACTTAAACCTAAACCTATAACCTTAACCTAAACCAAAACCTATAAGCTAAACCTTAACCTATAACCTATAACCTAAACTTATATCCCATAGCCTAACCTTAACCTTAACCTAAACCTAAACCTAAAACCAAAACCTTAACCTATAACCTAAAACCTAAACCTAAACCTAAAACCTAAATGTATTCTCAAATCCCTAAACCTAAACCTACACCTAATCCTAATCTCAACTCCCTAACCTAAACTTAAACCTAAACTTGAAAACCCAAACCTAAACCCGATCTCGAACCCGAACTTGATTTCCTAAACCTAAACCTTAACCTATTCTCAATTCCCTAACGCTATGAATAATTTTTTATATTTTATTTATGATGTTAAACTTATATGTATTTATGCGTGGATGAATGTCATGTGGATAAGATTGTTTGTGTTTGGATGGATATAGTTTATGTTTGGATGAATGTAGTTTATGTTTGGATGGATTTACATAGTTTGGGTTTAGATGGATGTGAATGTGAATATGATGAAATATATTATATAACAGGTGTATATCAGGAAGAATATGATGAACTATATTGTAACAGGTGTATATCAGGAATTTTGAGTTGGAAATTTTATTTTTTAAAAAAGACTTTTACCTACGAAATATTTCGTAGTTAAAATTCTCAGAAACGTTTTTACCTACGACAATTTTCGTAGGCAAAAGTCTCAACGTTTCCAATTTAAGTTAAATATTATATTTTTACCTACGAACCACGTCGTAGGTAAAACTCTGATACACATTTTTTACCTACGAAACCTTTCGTAGGTAAAGGTCTCAACTACGTTTGTAATTTAAGTTAGAGATTATATTTTTTACCTACGAACCATTGCATAGGTAAAAGTCCCATACACGTTTTTTAGCTACAAAATATTTCGTAGGTATAAGTCTCATGTACGTTTGAAATTTAAGTCAAATATTATATTTCTACCTACAAAATATTTTGTAGGCAAAGGTGTCATATATGTTTTTACCTACGAAAATAGTCGTAGGTAAAAGTCTCATAGACGTTTTTTTACCTACGAAACCGTTAGTAGGTAAAAGTAAACTTTTCGATTTTTGGTTTTTTCAAAAATTCAAAACACCTTTACCTACGACAATTTCTGTAGGTAAATATGACTTTTACCTACCAAATTAGCTTTCGTAGGCAAAAAATAAACTTTTCGTTGAAATTTTGAAAAGACCCTTTACCTACAAAAATTGTCGTAGGGAAAGATAACTTTTACAAATTTTGATAAATTGAAAACACCCTTTACCTACAAAAATGGTCGTAAGGAAAGATAACTTTTACAGATTCTTTTCTATTTGTTTGAAAATTTTCACAGACCCTTTAGCTACGACTAGTTTCGTAGGCAAAGTGGGTTTTCCCTACGATGTAAAGTAACATTTTCAATTTTTCGTTTTTTTAAATGTTCAAAAGACCCTTTAGCTACGAATATTTTCGTAGGTAAATATGGGTTTTCCCTACGAAATTAAATTTCATAGGTAAAAGAAAGGTTTTGGATTTTCTATTTTTTTGAAAACTTTGACAGACCCTTCAGCTATGAATATTTTCGTAGGAAAATGTGGTTTTTCCCTACGAAATTATAATTCGTAGGGAAAAGTAAGGTTTTCGATTTTTGGTGTTTTTGAAAATTTTAACAGACCCTTTAGCTATGAATATTTTCGTAGGTAAATATGGGTTTTCCCTACGAAATTCAATTTCGTAAGTAAAAGTAAAGTTTTCAATTTTTTGTTTTTTAAAAGTTCAAAAGACCCTTTAGCTATGCATATTTTTGTAGGTAAATATGGGTTTTCCCTACGAAATTAAATTTTGAAGGTAACGGGAAAGTTTTAAATTTAAAAGACCCTTTAGCTACGAATATTTTCGTAGGTAAATATGGGTTTTACCTACGAAATTTGATTTCGTAGGTAAAAGTAAAGTTTTCGATTTTTGTTAATTCAAATGACCCTATAGCTATGAATATTTTCATAGGTAAAGATGGGTTTCACCTACGAAATTGGTGAAAAGTGAAAACACCCTTTACCTACAAAAATTTTTTAGGTAAAGATGGCTTTTACTTATGAAATTAAATTTCGTTGGTAAAAGTATGCTTTTACCTACGAAAATAATTTTCGTCAGTAAAAGTCATCTTTACCTATGAAAAATATTTTTGTAGGTAAAAAGCATATTTCTTGTAGTGACGTGACGAAACCCCATATGCGGTTCGACCCTAATATCGAGTACAACGCCACGCGCCACAACCTCATTGGTCCGTCATCGAAAAGGCGGCTTGACGCCCCACGTGACCTCGAGCTACGAAACAACACATCATCATTATGGACTAACAATGCCTCGACTACCGTGCTGGCCACCATACCTGGCATTAATGATAACGCGACTCGACCTAGCCCCCGCATAACCCACCTAACTATGGCCAAACTTACTTTTCGAACCCCTATAGATCGGATCGAAAGTAAGGGGAGCTCACTGTTGGGGGAAAAATTGACAAGTCCATAAGTTGGTTTATGGAATGGACCAACTCTACTAAACTAGCACGGGCCCAGTGAAACCCAAGCCTGATAAAGCATCTACGTCCAGGAACATGTCGACATTCAAGGAGGTCGAGGCAATTGTAAGGACACTCAAAGAACACGATAACGAGTCCATTCGAATAAACTGTGTTCTGACCTAATGGGTCAATTACAGTTCGGTCACAGTTCGACCATTGGTCGGATATAGGTCGATCTTAGATCTACCTCAGATCAGTTACTGTCCGACGATAGATCGATCATAGCTCGTCCATTGGATGACCATAGATCGAAAATGTCCAGTTACAGGTCAAGCAACATCCCATAACAAGGTCAAGAACCATTTGCACCCAGCTAAAGGAAAACACGGATCCTCTAACCCAATTATTGGTCGAAGATGGTGAATGCTAATCTGTCACCATTGGTCAAAGATGGTGAATGCTGATCTATTGAGAAAATCGAAGTCGCTCATTCCCGAGCCATCACCCGCCTATAGGAGCGAGCCTAAATCCGACCTGTAGATTCAAGGAATCTCCTATAATCCTGAAGATCTCTCCCCAAACCTTCAGGAGATAAGATTAGATCCCGATAACATCAGAATCTGGTAATCTCGTAAAGATTTCGGATCCGGATGGATCTCCAAGATATCAGGACAAGTCCCCGTACGATTGGACTCTCTTCCCTATATATATATATGGAGGTATCCCCAACCATCAAAGGTACACACATTCTAACCCTAGCATTCGACTGGTGTGTCTTTTCTGGAGATCCTACCCTATAAAAAAGACCTTGTTCCTGACTTAGGCATCGAAGAATCCCATGCACTAGCCAGGGTCTCCTTTGTTTCTCTTTTACACCTGTGTAGGTGCAAGAGGGTCAACCATGGAGGGTCTGTCAGAAAACTGCTTCAACAATTATCCCAACTGAAAACTTCAGTTGTCTCATGAATGCTTCAATAGTGAAAGTTCAGTCGTCGTTGTTTTCTAACTCGTGACCCACTTGAATCTACCTCATTTTGGCTTATATCCTAACATGATCCCGAAAAACAGATGGGCATGGTGGATTTCTCACAAACATCAGGATGTGCCCCAATTTTCAGAGCGCAGGAACTTCCTTCCACATGCAATCCCGTCCCTATCCCGTTGGATGCCTGACTATGAGCCTACTACAATGTATGTGTCTTTATCTACGTGGTCCATCCGTTTCTACATATCAATTTAGGTATGGACCCAGAATATGTAGCAGATCTAAATCTCAAGTGGACCACACTATAGGAAATAGTGGTTATTGAACACCCACCATTAAAAAATTCTTGAGACCCATCGGAATGTTTATCTTCCATCCAACCCATTGATTATATCACAGAGACAGACGAAAGGAACACACAATATTAGCATGATCCAAAACTTTTGTGCCTTAAGATGTTTTTAACGACCAATTACCACTTTTTCCTATAGTGCTATCTACCTCAGATTTGGATCTGCCCCCAATTTTGGGCTCATACTTGTAACATCCCAGATTTTTGCCAACCTGGGATTAGACGTCCTTAGGCAATGGGTCGATTCTAACACCTTATTAACTTGTCAGAACTGAATCCCACAGTCTAAAATCGCTCCTTAACCCATTTCCTTCACAAATCCCACCCTTCAACACCTTGTTCTTTAAATTTTCTAAGTACTTTCACATTAGACACTATCTTAAAGTTTATGTGATGAAGAACAATACTTAAACTAAACATTGCTACAAAGGAGTAAGTACCACCTCAGACTGAAATCACCCAGGACTAAATCCTTTAGAAATTAGGTGAGAATTAGCTAGTGTTAAACTAGAGTGCCTGTGAAATTAGCACCAATCACTTTAAATACGATCTGCAAGACCCAAAACTTGTAAAATCATTGACGCTAGGTTACCCTAAAATCTAGGATAAATCTCATTACCCGTCTGCTCTCGGGAGCATCTCGAAACTCCGTATCAGATCTGGACCGCACGTCAGAAGTCCGAATAACACGAGGTTAAGGAATTAGGACCATCTCGCTGGGCTTGACAACCATCTCGAAAATCAAACCCAGACAGTGTCCCACGGCTGTTCGCTTGAGTCCGGAGCGAGAGAGTGTAAAAACACTTGTTTTCTTTACAAAATAAATATCTTGAATAGTAATCTAGCACGTGTCGCTTGCGGATTAGTTTTAAGCAACCAGACCGTCAGAATCAGACCAAATTACACCCTCGGATTAGAAGAAATTTCATACACATATCCATGTACTCGGAATCTCCGATCGATATCCGATGACCATTGAACTGAAACTGGTCCGCCATTTGCGATCTGGAATCTCAACCAAAACAAAAACTTAACTAAATGTAGATCCGGTGTCGGTAAGCTTAAGTCCGACCTTTGGCTCAAGGAGGCCCACCAGAAATCCTCCGTTGAGCTGAAAAATGTCCGCTTTGGTTATAACCTAAGTAAATCTTGTCCAGAAGTCTAATTTGGTGAGTTTTTAGGCTATATAAGGACCTTAAACCTTCTCTCATTGCAGCCATACGAATTTGAGAAAAAACCCTAGGAGAAGAGAGAGAAAAGAGAGAGAAAGTAAGAGAGAAGTGGGAGAATCTCCCTGCCACTCTTCCCTGCTGCAATCCGAGCTCCACCACTCCGTTCTAATCGCTTTCCCGGCGATTCCAGCTCCGTTTCTAGGTAAGAAACCCTAACCCTAATCTGTTTTGGAGTTTTGATAGTTGTAGGTTATGAAATAACTAACCTAAAGCATCCTATAGGTTACCAAACTGCCGTATACGAAAGCCTAACAAACCTATTGGATTCGTTACGATTTTACGATAAAAGGTGCGGACTTTAGGTGTATAGGTTATGGTTTTCAACGCTTTCAATGTCAAATAATGATAGATTCATGATCTACATGCAATTGCACATGTACAAAGTGCTGTCCGTTTTACGTTTCGATTAAAGATGAAAAATATGGAATTTTACATAATCTAGGTATTTGTAGAAAGTACCGTATACGTATAAATTTTGGAAATGTATTTGCCATGATTATTTGCTGTATGAATATATTATATATGGATAAAATACTTGTTTGGCGAAAGGTCTTGCCCTAATACATGTTTTGCTAAGCTTTTGTTTTTTCCTTCAATCCAGATCATGAATCTGGATAAAATACTTGTTTGGCGAAAGGGCTCGCCCTAATATATTATATATGGATAAAATACTTGTTTGGCGAAAGGTTTTCACAAACCATTGAAAACCTTTTGTTTTTTCCTTCAATCCAGATCTTTGTGACAACGATTAGAGGTGGGCATCGAGTCGAGTCAGGCCGGATTGGGTCCAACTCGACTCGATCTGATTTTTCCAAGAACCTAACCCATCCAAGAACCTGACCCAAACTCGATCTGATCCGAGACTGAGTCCAGTAGGACTGACTCGATCCGATCCAAATCCTTGTTATCCTAACTTGAATTGAGTCCGGCTCGGTCAGGGAAACCGAACCAAGTTGAATCGAGTTGAGTCTATCCAGTTGATTTGAACTAGATCGTGAGAGAGAGGGAGAGAAATGAGAAGAGAAATAATGAGAGGTGGGAAATTGGGAGAGAAAGGAGGAGAGAAAGAAGGAGAGGAAAATCGAAAGAGAAAGAAGTAGAGAAAGGAGGAGAGATGGGTGGGTGCGGCGCCGTTTGGGTAGAGAATGGAGGGATTAGGGCTTTGTTCGGGTGAGGCTGGTAGTAAAAAAATGAAAATAAAAAAGTAAATATTACTTATATAGTACCCGACCGAATTGGGTCGGATCGGATCCTGGGTCGGATTGGATCCCGGATCGGATCGGTCTGGATTGGCCACTAATCCGAACTCAACTCGATGTACGTTTAGATCTAAGTGGGCCTTCTCGAACTGACCTGATCCTGGCCTTCGGCTCGGATCGGATCCGTCGGATCGGGTCGAATTCTGCCCAGCTCTGACAACAACGAAGTATGCTATGAAGCTTTTAACTGTGGAAGTTCACTGACCACTTTTTTCTGTGGTGTGGTGTAATTGAAACTTTTATATCGTCTTGATTTTTGGGATCATATATTAAATAAGTTGGAAAAACAGATGGACAGCGTGGATATATGATGAATACATCGCGGTAGGCCTTATGGTTAGCACCTCACCTACATCGCTGGTTCCGGCGCTTTGCCGAAGTTCGCTCGGACGGTGTTCCAATACGAACCTTCCATTCGATTTCACGTGGCAGGACAACCGAGTTCCGTGCCATTCAAGTCTGAAGACTGAAATCAAGGAAAGCGAGTAATAGCGCGTAGAGAAGGAGAGGAAATCAATGGGAGAGAAAAGTACATTCTCCCTGTAGCCCTCATCTCTCGAAGACAAATTCAATTCCAGAGGCCACCGACGGACGGCTCAGATCCCATTCTCGGACCAAGACAACCTTCTTGAAACCTGGACAGGTAGACCCCAGGTTCCTCCTATAAAACCTCGGAGAAAAACGTACGAGATAGTTCGTTACACCATTTCCCCAGCAGCAGTCCAGCAATGGCGCTAGGCATGGCACTCGGTGGTCCGCAGCACCACCAAAGAGGGTATTTGGATGAAGAAGAGATATTGAGGAGGAGAAACGAGGAGCTGGAGAAGGAGCTTAAAGAGAGCTTGGAGAGGGAGAAGAAGGTGAGGGAGGAGATGGAGAGAACGAAGGAGAGATTGAGAGCGGTGGAAGATGCGGAGGAGAGACTGTGTTTTCAGCTGGGGGAACAAGAGGCCGAATCCGTCTACGAGGCACGTGCTTATAGCGTGGAGATCAGGTCATTGAAAGAGCAGCTCTCTCAAGCTCGCAAGCTGATTCAGTCCGCAACCGCTCTTAAAGATCAGCCGTAGATATTAAGGATGTCTTTTTCTTGCTTTCCTCTCCCCCATCTGTTGGCTGTATATTTCCATTCATGGATTGTAAATCATATGGAAATGAGAGATCCACATGTTTCTTCTATGAAGGGATTACACGAACGCGGAAGTTCCTGCGCTGCGCTGGGAAGCTAAATGGGGCCTGTCATGATGTTTGTGAGAAATCCACTCCGTTCATCCGTTTTTCTAGATCATTTTAAGACATGAGACGAAAAATCAGGTGGATCCAAAACTAAAGGAGGCCATACGAGAGGGAAAATAGGGGGAAGAAATGGCCACCGTTGAAAACTTACTGGCCTCCACCTTGATGTTTATATGCCATCCAATTAGTTTATAAGATCATTCCCATTGGGATGAACTGAAAACGCAAAAATCTTAGCTTGATACAAAAGGTTTGTAGTCATGTGAATGTTTCAACGGTGGTCGTTAAATCCCCACTGTTTCAAGTCGTTGGCCCACTTGAGTTTGGATCCACCTAATTTTTTTACATGTCTTAAAATGAGATATCCAAACAGATGGACGGGATAGATTCTCACAAACATCACAGTGGCCCACACCTAGCTTCCCCGCTCAGGAGCTCCCTGGGAAAGCCTTTGGCAGCAAATCCGCGTCCGGATTATTCATAGCTCGGGGCTGAGAGTTTGTAGTGTACGATCGGATTTACCGTTTGCAATAGCAGGCTCATGATCCAATGATTAAAACTTGAAAGGGATGGACTGACCCTGGATGACCCATGCACCAGTGGTCACCTGTCTGCGGTTGCGGATTGCTCGTCCTGCTAAGCCTTTGGCAGAAAGTTACTGCGCTGGGATACTAGGTGGGGCCACCGTGATGTTTACAAGAAATTCACTCTCTCCATCCATTTTGCCGGATCATGAGACTAAAAATCAGATGATTCAAAACTCAGTATGGCCATACGGGAAGTATAACTGGAGAAAGAGCTCGCATTTCCACAGTGATGAAGTAAAACCAATGAAAACTTATATGTATACAAAACTTTCGTGGCCATACAAATGTTTCAACAGTGGTTACCGAATTTCCCACTGTTATGGATAGACGGAGTAGATTTCTCACAAACATTACGGAAGGCTTCACCTGGCATCTCAGGGAACTGCCTGGAAAAGGCTTTCGGAGGAAATCCGCGTGCGTCCCCTATCTACTAGTTGACCTTCTATTGGTTTAATGGGAACGCTGGTCCGTCAGCTATCTGCTATTTAACCTTCTATTGGTTTAATGGGAACGCTGGTCCGTCCCCTATCTGCTGCTGTTTGACCTTCTATTGGTTTAATGGGAACGCTGGTTGTATGTTTAGGATTTCCCACTAATGTTTTTTATTTTATTTATTTATTTTTATTTTATACTTTGTTTCTTTAATTTTAAGGTTGATTTTATTTAGGGAAATTGACTGTACTGGCCTCGATTTATAGTCAAATTACCTAGAGAGGTACTACCTTCCAAATATTCTAAAGGTGGCCTTCTGACAAGCTTTGGAAATTGTTTCGGACGAAAATGCCCATGTCCTTGGTTCAGTAATTGTACGGTCTTAGAGTGCGGAAAAAGTAACCTTTTATTTCAATCCTAAGAATATGACGTGGACGGAAGCCTTTATGAGCTTAGGAAGGGCCAAATGTTGCCTTTATTAACTTTTTACAGACCTTCTTCTATCATTTTCCTGGAAAAGTTAAGATTGAGGGACCAACTGCCAGAGAGGGATGTTGTTTCTCCTTGTCATTTCTCTCATATGAAAGCTTCTTCCACCACGAGGTTAGTCTTTTATTCTAGGCATTTGCTAAGGTAAAAGAAGATCAAAGTGGAGAAGGTGAGGGTTTAGGTTGTCACGTGGAGGGAGCTTATTGTAGGGCATACCTTGATCAAACATCCCATTGATTGTAGAAAACCACAACTTCACGTTTTGAAACCTTCTACCCTTCAAGAAAACAAACATCAATCATTGACAGTGACAACCATGACCCTTCATGTTGTAAAACCACAACCCAGACGAAGGGTCGTGGTTTACATGCACATTAGATCGTGGTTGTCATGTTATAAGGATTGTACTTTTCAAGGTCGTGTAAAAGGCGCAACTCGTTGGGTCCACATGGATGCGTCGTGATTGTCATGTTTTATGAGTCGTGATTATCATGTTACATGGGTCGTGGTTGGCAGTTGTTATAGGTCGTGGTTGTCATGCTATATGGGTCGTGGTTTTCATGTTACATGGGTCGTAGTTGTCAGTTGTTATGGGTGGTAGTTGTCATGTTATATGGATCGTGGTTGTCATGTTAGAAGGATCGTGCTTTTCATTACCCTATGCAAGGCCCAACTCATTTGGCCCACAATGTTGTATCGTGGTTGTCATGTTACATGGTCATGGTTGGCAGTTGTTATGGGTCGTGGTTTCCATGCTATATATGTCGTGGTTTTATACTACAGGGTCGTGGTTGTCAGTTGTTATGGGTCGTGATTGTCATGTTATGTGGGTCGTCGTTTTCATGTTACATGGGTCGTGGTTGTCATGTTATATGGGATGTGGTTTTCATCGGCCGTGTGCAAGGCCCAACTCGTTTGCCGCTCAACTTTGTATCGTGGTTGTCATATTATATGGGTCATGGTTGTGTCACGTTACATGGATCGTGGTTGTCAATTGTAATGGATCGTGGTTGTCATGTTATATGGGTCATGTTTATCATGTTACATGGATCGTGGTTTTTAGTTGTTATGGTTCATCGTTATCGTGTTATATGGGTCATGGTTGTCATGTTATATGGATCGTAGTTGTCATTTTTTTGGACCAAAATGCCCTTTACACGTAAAAAGAAGCAACAATGAAGACGAGAAGTTGGCGCAAGAAGTCTTGTGTGGTGCTTGTATGTCTCATATGGCAATGGTTATCTCTCGGTTGTGAGGCAAATGTGATGTAAAATTTTCAATCTACACGGTTAATGAGTTGTATGAGTTTATCATAATCTTTATCCAAAATTATGAATGTTATTTATAGATGTAGTGGACCACACCCAAAGAAATAGTCATCAAGCGTTGATAACTAAGTGGGCCATACACTTTTCTGATAAACATTATATTTATGTTACCCTTGATACACGTATATTACATATGATGAACAGGTTAGATGACATATACAGATCACTCTGGGCCCCACATATCTTACTTTGTACCAATTTAATAAATCACACAGATACAGAAAAAATGGCGAGAGAAGGCAGATAGCTTCGCTCACGATTCTCAATGCCTAAAACCAAGCGTCGATCATCTTGTTATAATCTCTGGGTCCATCATAAATCGGATCTAATCCGTTAGTATTATTCAAGGCTGATGAATTCCCTACAAATGTATAATATTGACACCGTATTAAGCCATCAGTGGCCCACACTGAGTAAAAAGGACAAATGCTTTGCTTACACGAACCTATTATTTTGAACTGTTGTGGTCCATCAGATTTGAATATTTTGATCATTCTTTGGACATTTGACTTCCTTAATTTTACTAAGAGAATGGACGAAGTGGATTAGACAAAATACAATTCAACGTGACTTAGAAACGTCATAAGGGGGAATGTATATAATGAATTTCCCAATGGAAAATGACCGTTTCCCCATACGGAACATTGACTCTACCATTGACATTTGAAGCTTCTTCTCTAGGACATTCTTCTTCTTCTATCATTTTCTTAGAAAAGTTAAGATTGAGGGACTAACTATCAGAGAGGGATGTTGTTTCTCCTTGTTGTTTCTCTCATTTGAAAGCTTCTTCCACTACGAGGTTAGTATTTTATTTTAGGCATTTGCTAAGGTAAAGGAAGATCAAAGTGGAGAAGGTGAGGGTTTAGGTTGTCACGTGGAGGGAGGTTACTGAAGGGCACATCTTGATCAAACCTCCACCATTGATTGTAGAAAACCACGACTTCACGTTTTGAAACCTTCAACCCTTCAAGAAAACAAACATCAACCAATGACAGTGACAACCACGACCCTTCATCTTTGATAATCACGACCCTTCATATTGTAAAATAATGACCCAGACGAAGGGTTGTGGTTCACATGCACAATGGATCGTGGTTGTTATCCACAACACTATGGGTGTCGTGGTTGTCAACCACGACCCAATGTGAATGAAAACCATGACCCATAAGAAGGGTCATGGCTATTATGAACAATGGGTCGTTGGATCGTGGTCGGGAACCACCACCCATTGTGCATGACAACCACGACTTAGATGAATGGTCATGGTTCACATGCACAATGGATCGTGGTGGTCATCCACATTGGATCGTGGTTGTCAACCACGACCCACTCTAGATGAAATCATGATCCATTGCTCAAAAAGGCTTCCGTCCACGTCACATTCTCGGGATTGTTCATAACAGATAACTTCTTCTACACTCTGAAACCGTACAACTACTGATCCAAGGACAATGGCATTTTCATCCGAAATAATTTATAAAAGTTGTCAGAAGGCCACCCATGGAATATTTGAGAGGTAGGACCATGCATCGAGGCCAGTACGAAGGGTCGTGGTTATGAAGAACAATGGGTCGTGGTTGTCATGGACAATGGGTTGTGGTTCTTGGGTCGTGGTTCATATGTATAATAGATTGTGGTTGTCATCCACGTTGGATCGTGGTTGTGAACCACGACCCAATGTGCATGATAACCACGATCCGAACGAAGGGTTGTGGTTCACATTCATAATGGATCGTGGTTGTCATCCAGAGTGGATCGTGGTTGTCAACCATGTATATGAACCGTGACCCTTTGTCTAGGTCGTGGTTTTACAATGTGAAGGGTCGTGGTCGTCAACTATGAAGGGTCATGGTTGTCACTGTCAATGAACCGCGACCCAATGTGCATGACAACCACGACCCGAACGAAGGGTCGTGGTTGACATGCATAATAGGTCGTGGTTCACATGCGCAATGGATCGTGGTTGTCATCCACATGCGTAATGTGCATGTGAACCACGACCCTTCGTCTGGGTTGTGGTTGTCGACTACGAAGGGTCGTGGTTGTCACTGTCAATGGTTGATGTTTGTTTTCTTGAAAGGTGGAAGGTTTCAAAACGTGAAGTCGTAGTTTTATACTATCAGTGGTGGAGGTTTGATCAAGGTGTGCCCTATATTAAGCTCCCTTCACGTGACAACCTAAATGTAACGCCCCGACTTTTCAGGACCCGAGTATGTGACTCGTTTCCCAAAAAACCTGAGTGTTAACCTTAAAGGATGGTCAAATCCAAGTGTACATACATTTTTTTTTCAACTATCAGAGTAAGCAAATGAGCGTAGTGTGGACAAATTGACGTAAAAGGAAATTTTCATTTTCATTCAAATATACAAGAAGCTGCCCATAATGACTTATACAAACCAATGTCTCAGAATTTAATAAGTACAAGATTTATAAGAATTTAATACATGAAGAATAGAAGAAAGCATATAAATATAAGCCGCAAGACCACGCAGCTCCTCCAGGCAAATACAGTCATGCATCCCTGGCGATCGTACCCTGCTCCTCATCAAGTCTGAACATGTATATCACTAAAGCCACCTGTACTACCTGTACGGTTGTATATTTGATGGATGAGTGGCCAGCTCAGTGTGAATTCCCCTCAAGATTACACACATCCGCCTTAGCAAACATAGTTAAAGGAGAAACAAGCAGTAACCCAAAACAAACAATATGCAATCTTATTAGATGCATGGATGCGTGAATGCGATCGTCAGCCCGGTAAAACATCCAGACGGCCTATATTTGTCCCGGGTAAAACATCCAGACAGACATTGGGGTCGTCACCCAGCAATCGTCGACCCGGGTAAAACATCCAAACGGTCTATGCCTCGGGTAAAACATCCAGACAGGCAATACGTACGATGACAATAGATGATGGTTTGTGCCCCGGGCAAAACATCCAGTCAGGCGAATCCGTATGTCACGTACAACAGTAATAGATGCTGGTTTGTGCTATGCATGCATGATTAGCCAACCCGTTATTAGTCCAATTACAACCAGCCAATTTAAATGAGCTCACGGTCACTACGGGGAGCACATGGCTCAGCGTAGGCCGACAGCCCGGGCATAGTGCCCCATTACCACCATCCCCGGCTCATGAGGTCCTCCACCTCGGGATGTTTTAATAGGGTGCCTTAATCAAGTGACACCAGTACAAGGTCCCTATTTCCCACACGATTTGTCTAATTACAATCCCAAGTGTGGCTTGTATACGATCATGGAATCCTCCATGTGTAGCATCAAAAGGTTGTGTACAGAAGCAAATCATGTTAACATGTGACAATATATGACTTCGAGTAAAGCATGTAAATAAGCATCAGGAGTTAACAACTTATGGAGATAAATTACCAAGTCATGTGAATAATGATCAAGGATTAACTAGCATGTGAGCCTTGCATATAGTGGAAACAAGTATCACAATAATGGTAATCTAGTGCAAACTAGGTTTAGCTAATTAAGAAATGGAAAGCCCAAGGGGAAAGTCATCACCTGTATGATAGTGTTCTTGAACTTGGTCTGAGCCTCCTTGTGGTCTCGGGTTACTCAGGTAATTTCCTAAAAGTTACAGTTTACGTTTGTCAGGTATTTCCACGGCTTGGATTAACAGATGTATCATAGTACGGTTCCATGGATGGTGTAACACATCATGAGGTGGAATTTACCGCACAGATGGACAGTTTGGATGAACCTCATATACGGTGGAGTCCATATGTGAACAACGTGGGGAGCGTCTAATGGTTCAAATGGTACTAACACCACCTATGTTGGTACACACATGCCAGGTTAGTCACCCTGCATTGACGTCAAGATTTCTAGTCCTGAAATGGGGATCTCCAACAGTTCACAACAAGTGGGACGGCTTGGATCTGGATAAACTTATCAAGGTGGCCCCGCATTTGAAGAGTTCCCACGCTCAGATGGACTAGATCAGTCCTAAATACATCCGAGGTGGGGGCCCATTGCTGATTTAATAGGTGGGAGGCTTGGATTGCAGCAGAACTTGTGGTGGGCACCCGTTGTCAGATTTGTTTTGGATGGTGCAGGTGGGACTTTATTATGTGGGTTCCACACAGGGCCACCCACACCGTGTCTAGCATATGTAAATATTATATTAACATCTTATGCACGTAAGATATATTAAAGTATTATTTCATGTATCTGACTATTTAAATATTACATATATCACGTTCATCTGATGTTTAGATAGCATGTATAACACATGCATTTGATATTTCTTTTTGAGCGTGATATCAGCGTGGGTCCACCTGGGCTCACCGCAAGCATATGTTATAAAAGCCCAGTGTTGGAGATCATGATGAACGGTCAATATGTGCCTCACGTTTGATGATCCCATATGTTAAAGGTATATGATATAAATTAAGGTTTGCCTGCATGCACAGGTGTACATATGTGCATATATACAGATACTTTTTACTTTTCCTTTGTATATATTATATTATTCTATATATATGTATTCAAACATCCATCACTGGACTCTCATGAAGGGATGGACGGTCAGGGTGATATGAGTGAGGCCCATGTGTTTTTGAAGTGGATGGACGGTCAGGGTGATTTGAGTGGGGTCCATGTGCTTTTGAAATATGGATGGACGGTCAAGATGATTTGAGTGGGTCCATGTGTTTTTGAAATATGGATGGACGGTCAAGATGATTTGAGTGGGTCCATGTGTTTTTGAAATATGGATGGACGGTCAAGATGATTTGAGTGGGTCCATGTGTTTTTGAAATATGGATGGACGGTCAAGATGATTTGAGTGGGTCCATGTGTTTTTGAAATGCATGGGATATACCCGCTAGTGGAGCCCATCCCACGTGGATGTGGGGCCCACATGTAATACCTCATGCACGTACTGGAGGTACTCCAGTCATGCATGGTTGCATATAACATTTTATCCACATGCATGCAACGTTAACATGAGGCTTGCTTTCCTAAGCACCTATGCACGTGTACACCTTTCCACACGTGCCATGGATGTCGAATCCGAACGGTCCATAAGATGTGGAATCCTATGAAATATTAGGTGGTGAATTTCCACCCTGATCTAAGACTCTGGTGGGCCATAGTAAAGAAATTTTCAAATCAAGGGAAGAAACTGTTTGCATCTTTATGGCCCACCAAGGTTTTGGTTCAAAGTAAAATTTGGCACCAGGGGATTTTATGAGGTTCTACATCAAGTGGACCGTTCAGATTTTTGATAATCATCAGATATGATGAGTTTTCAAACGTTCGTGGGTAGCCTGTGTGAACAAGTTCCGCACCACGTCATAGGTGCATTCCTTATCTTTTTCTCTCTCCTTGGTGTACAGGGCCCGGAGGAAATAGACGGATGGCCCTGGTCGAGTTTTACCATCAAAGTGGGGTCCACATACATGACCCACAGCTCCTGTAGAGTGGGGCCCACTTGCTGACGCAGGGTGAGGTCCACCTACACACATGCAGAGCCCAAACTTGGGGCGGTTAACTAGTTTTGGGTGGGGCCCACCTGCATTTGGTGAGGCCCAAATCTGCTTCTTCCTTAACTGTGGTATGCACAGGCTCCTCCTGTAGTGCATGTTTTTGCAGCTGCTTCCAGCCCCTATTTCGGCTCAAATACAGCACTCTCCTATAATGTTTTCCAACCCATCTCAGGGCACAACGGAGGTATGGTGGCAGCCATTACTTGCGGCCAAAAAAATGGCCGAAACAGGACGTTTTTCATCCCGTTTCCGGACCGTTTTCAGTCCGATCCCAGGGGCGTGATGCAGCTCAAACAGGGCCGTTCGTAGGCCGAGCTTGGGCTGATTCTCAGCCTTATGCTGAGGTCATTTGCAAGCCACCGTTTTATCTCAAGTGAGGTATGCCCTCAAGCCATGTTTTGGCCTCAAGCAGAGCTCGACTAAAGGCCGTATTTGGCCTCAGCAGAAGCTGGTTTTTATTTATTTATTTTTATAGCAAAAGAAAAATGAAGAAGAAGAAGAAGGAAATGGTGCGGTGTTACCTAGCCGGACAGAGATGCTCACGACCCTCTGTTTCACTCCATTCCCTTCCTTTCTCACCTCTCTTCTTGTGTGTGTGGTCTAAGAGAGCTGAGCTTCTCCTTATATAAGCAGAGAGAGGAGAGGCTGATGGTAGGCAAAAGCCTTCCACACTCAATGGTTGGGAGTGTAGGACAGTCGAGATGAGGCCACATGATATCATCGGATGGCTAGGGTGGTGCCTGACAAAACAATGATGACGAGGAGACCTTGGCAGCTCGCGTGCTAGCGACCAGGCGGCTGAAATCGGCACGCTAGTGTGCAATGCAAGTCTCGCAATGAATGTTAACAACACTTGGAGGGCTTGAACGGTTGGGACTGATCTTCACGGTTTTAATGTATAGGTCTAAGATCTTATACCATTTTGTTCAGTGGACTCACGTGATTAAAATGGACGGTTTAGATCGTCCAGAAAGTGACTATGGTGGCCCACTTTAAAACTCAAAGCCAATGTTTTCAAATAAGGTGCTGGCGGGAATGCTTTTGAGAATTTTATATTTGAGTTCAGTCAATCACCGTTTGACCACAGGTGGCCGTCCAGCACTCATCGTGTACTAGTGTTTGGGGTGTACATGCACCTAGCTTTGGGGGTTCATCACGATTCTGGTGCCTGATCCACCCCATTCAACTGTCTTGGGGACTGGTCATAAGGGTCCCGGCCCAATTTGGGGCAGGGCCGAGGCCCAGGTAGGGCCCACCATTTGATTTGGGTTACATTTGTGGATTCCCGCTAATCTCATGGTTGGATCGGCTCGAAACTGAACGTCAATGGTTCAAAAGGTCCAAGAATTTATTTAGATGACTGGGACACCAGTTCTATAAATTTAAGACACTAAATGCTACTTTTAGAATGATTTTAACACCTATTATTATTATTATTATTATTATTATTATTGTTACTATTATTATTATTATTATATTTTCAATTGTCAATTATTCATATTAACTTCTCATGGTTCTCTCTTTTGGAGATGTTTTGTATGCTTTTCAAGGAGAGATTATTTATTTGTGTATACACACACACACACACAATTATATGTATATTTCTAAATTATTCACGTGGGTCATAGCCCGATTAAGGTCGTTTACTCTTTCATTCAGTCTCCTATAAGTATTTGGCTGTAAGGATTAAATCATTCGGGCTTGTAAGTGGGCCAAAATACATGGGTTTTTTTTATTATTATTTATTATTATTATTATTATTTTTTTTAACGTTTAGTTATCAATTTGTTTAAATCAATGGCGGGATGTGAGATATTGGCATTCTGACTATTGACACTAAGTAATGGGTTGTGACTTTGTCAAATGATGGTGAACAGTGTATGTTACTTGTATCTTCATATAAATACGCTAATCTAGATTATAATAGTAACTCCCGAGTGTTGGAAGGTACGGGGTGTTACACTAAACCCTCACCTTCTCCACTTTGATCTTCCTTTACCTTAGCAAATTCCTAGAATAAAATACTAACCTCGTGGTGGAAGAAGCTTTCAGATGAGAGAAATGACAAGGAGAAACAACGTCCCTCTCTTGTAGTTGGTCCCTCGATCTTAACTTTTTTAGGAAAATGATAAAAGAAGAAGGTCTGTAAAAAGTGAATAAAGGCAACATTTGGCCCTTCCCAGGCTTATAAAGGCTTTCGTACACGTCACATTCTCGGGATTGAAATAAAAGTTTACTTCTTCCGCACTCTAAGACCGTACAACTACTGAACCAATGACAAGGGCATTGTTATTAGAAACAATTTCCAAAGCTTGTCAGAAGGCCACCCTTGGAATATTTGGAAGGTAGTACCTCTCCAGGTAATTTGACCATACATCAAGGCCAGTACGATCAATTTGCCTTTTATATATTTATCCTTAAATTTTCTATTTGGAACTCTCATAGCTGGTAACTGGCAAGTGGAAAAGTTTTGTGGGCCCCACCATGATGTATGTGTTTATTAATACCGTCCATCCATTTTTCGATCATTGAAGGGCATGAGCCCAAAAATGAGGCAGATCCAAATCTTAATTAGACCACACCATAGAAAATAGCATAGATTGAATACTCACCGTTGAGAACTTATCAGGGGCACATGTTTTGGATGAAGTTGATATTTGTGTTTTTCCTTCATCTAGGTCTGTGTGACCTTATAAATAGGTTAGATGGAAAATAAACATCACGGCGGGCCTTAAGAAGGTTTCAATGGTGGCATCATTATCACCATTGCTTCTTGTAGTGTGGCGAGACTTTGATCTACCTCCTTTTTAATCTCATATCTTAAAATAATATGTTAAAATGGATGAATGGCATGGATAAAACATATACGCTACTGTGGGCTCCACAAAGCTAGGGCTAGGATGCAATCTACAACCGCAAGGTGGAAAATTGTGTTAGATGATCATTTGGAAGGGAAATATTCTCTACTAGTGGCACAACGTTATAGCTAATAAGTGAAGCTCGTGCCTTGACCACCGAGACCACTGATTTGTTGTGTCCTGTCATAGATAGACCATGTGTTAAAAAAAAAGATTAAAAAGAAAACACCCAACTCAATAGGACAACCCTTTAGGGTTGTACATCGAGCTGAGTCGAGTCAAGGTGGGTCAAGCTTGGCTTGGCTCATCCATGCTCTTCTCGAGTTCGAGCTCAGCCTCGAGCTTACCATTAGAGCTTGGCTTTTTTGCCAAACCTTTTGAGTTGAGCTCAAGGCGAGCTAGTGGATCGAGTTGAGGCGAGCTTACCTCAAGTCGAGTCAAGTCTACTCCCAACTCGATTCTACCCAGCACCCAACCTGCACCTGACTTAACCCAGCAACCTGACCCAACTGACCCAACCCCCAAATCAAATATTCAATTAATAATGTGTGTGTGTGTGCATATATATATATATATATATATATATATATATATATATATATATATTAGATAGAGCCATAGAGGGTACCTTGTTGTTTGTGTTGAGAGAGAGAGAGAGAGAGAGAGAGAGAGAGAGAGAGAATCTCAAGTGCAGCGAGTTAGGCAAGGAAGTGAAAGGGTAAGAAAGGGACGGATGGGTATGGTATGGTTTAAGTTTTAATTTTTTTTAAAAAATTATATATAATATTCGAGCCAAGCCGGGTTCGAGTCGAGTCGAGTCAAGACTATGTTCAAACTTGGCTTGTTTTTAAAACAAGTTGGGTCATATGAAGCTTGGCTCACCTCGAGTCATCGTTCGAGTTGAGTCAAGTCGAGTTAGATCGAGCCAAGCCGGGCGAGCTTTTCAAGTTAACTAGGCTCGTGTATAGCCCTACAACCCTTCTAGTTAGAGGTACCTATAGTCGATTAGGAAAAGTGATGGTCCAGATCATGTTAAGCTTAAGTTAAAAGTACAGGCATTAAGGACGAAGATTTGCCTCCCTCATGTTCTCCTTGGAGCCAAAATCAGGCCCATCTAAACTCACATAGACCACACCATCTATCTCTAAGCCATGTAAATCATGTAAAATATCTGATGGTATAAAAGGTGGGCCACACCTAAAAGATCACCTAGGTAAAAAATGTAAGACTCTTATCAGGTGGGCCACACATGATCATCAATTTAGATCCGACCATTGGATTATTCAAATTGAGCGATTCAGTGAGCCCCACTATGGTTGTGATCATTGTAAATAGGTTTGGGGCATGACGCTTGAACCACGGTCCCTATACTCAATTATTAAGTCAAATATGGAAACCTACGGTGTGGAGACCCTACAGGTGAGAAGTGTGATGGGTAAGCTTCTAGCCCTCTTTCTTATAAATACATGTATTGGTCCCCTCACGAAAACAAGAGAGAAAATCCTAGTCCCATTGAAGGTTCTCCTAAGGGTGTGAGATGTGGAAGATCAAGATTTTTGTCGGCGACATTGAGGCATCGGGATTTCTTCCGAATCAGGTACGCCTTAGTATTGTTGTGTTGAATCTCCTTGATTGATGCATAAAAAAATCGTCAATTCCAAGGTATAGATCCAATAATTGGTATTAGAGACTCTTATGCATTGATCATGATATATTCGACCCCTCATTCGGTCTCAGCAATTTGGGATTCCTTTGCTCATGGCCCGAGACACCAGCCTGCACTAACTGTGAGTTGATGGCCATATGGCAGCCATGGTCGTCGTACTACACACAATCAGTGTGGTGATACAGATGCCGAACTGAGTTATATGGTCTTGATTTTGTGGGTTTCTTTCACCACAAAATTTGGGTCGAAATTGCGAGCTTTGTCAGGACTCGGATTGTCTGCGATAGGAAGTTAGGTGTGACCCATCGTGATGTTTGTGGAATCAACTCCATTCATCTGTTTTCCCAGATCATGTTACAACATGGGATGTAAGACTCTACCCATCAGATTGGATCACATTGATGTTCGTTGCCATGGCCGACAACAACAAACTTCTACCCATCATCCTCTTCTATTGTCGTTGACCGCCATTAATGGCCGAACCCACATCTGTTAACCGGTGATGCTGGTGACTAATTAACATAGCGAAAAACTTCATCAGCCATGGTGCACGTCCCTTGCTTGCCCATCCTCACCTTCCAGCACCGCCGAAAGCCATTAATGGTTGCCGCACTTTGAGAAACCCATCTGTGATTTCCAGCAACAATGGCCTTACCATCTTCTCTGTTGTTGTCTTTGGAGAAGAAGGTAGAGTCAGAGCCATCTCTGTTAACGGCTGTCCAAAGTAGCAGCGACATTGGCGGTGTAGCTAATGGCTGGATTGTCGTGCGGTTGTGCAGTCGGATCAGCATCGGTGACTGCTGGCGACTATCCTCCGGCTTCCGATTGTTTTTTTTTTACAAAGATGGAGGTGGCTAGAGATTCGCCTCTTTGGAATCCATGAGAGGCGGCTAAGGTTTCCCAACCCTGTTGAAGCAGAAATGAAAAATGTTTTTGGGCCTACTGGTTTTGACGGGCCAGACCTAATAGGTCCAACGTTTGAGCCTGTTTGAGTGTTTCAAATGGGCTGGGTTGTTGGGCTCATTTTAGTAGGCCTGGTCTTTAACCATTTTCAATTAATGGGCCTCCTTCAGGTGGCATTTAAGCCCATTTTAAGTTTCTTTTACCAACAGTTTTGGGCCCAAATGTAAGCTTGTATTTCTACAAGTCACGGGCTTGCTTGATTCTAATATCGAGCCATTTCAATTCAAAGTAAACCTAAATTATTTGATGGTTGGTGGGTTACACTTGTTAGACGGCCCTTATGATTCAATAAATATGGTTAAATTTATTATTTAGTTTTGATCTGGCGTAAAATAGGGTCATTACCCATTTGTTTAAGGTTGATATTAAGTTGTTGACCATCAGGAATTTAATCCAACCATCACTTTAGATTATGTTTAGCCTATGGGCGGTCAACATTAGCCATATTTTGGCCCAAGTCAAAACTATTATAAAATGGTCCATTATAGGCAGGACCATATAGAAATCTTTGAGTCTGGGAGTGGAAATTGGAGCCGGTTGAGTTAGCCACCAAAGTGACCTCAATTGGTGAAATTTTTTGCTTTCAGACTTCAGTATATGGAATTCAATGAACTTCCATTATAGGATTGCATTCAGTTGCGTTCGTATCCATAACGAGCGGAGGTTAGAACAAAGAGGTATCATCGCTTGGCAGGATATGAGCGGGTTGAAGTGATTGGTGATGGTGATATAAGTTTGTGTAACACCCCTGTTCCCGGAACCCGAGTACACTACTCATTTTCCAAAAACCTGAGTGTAACCTTTAACTGTAACTCAAATTTCATGTACATTTTTTTTTCTTTTTATCAGAGTTAATAAACTAGCGGAATATGAGCAATCAAGTATAAGAGGGAGTCCAAATGTACAAATCCAAAGGTTTCAAGCGGTTACCCGAAAACTTATGCAAACCAATGTCTTAAACTTTACAAACATAACAGTAGAAATTAAATACAAATAAATTCAGGAATGGAGAGTCACAAGATCATCCGGCTCCTCCCATTCAACATGAACACCAACATACGCGTCATCTACGTCTCCTGCACACTGAGTACGGTTCGATAGCGTCAATGGCTATCGTAGTGAGGTATACCCCTAAGATTTATCGCAACATCAAGATAATTAAGCATAGTTATCAGAGACAACATATAACAAATATCACACAATGATTATTAGGGAAATTAGATAAGGTTCATTAGATACGCATTCATTAACTAAATCACACAAGATAATCTTGTTTAAATCATGGATGCATGCACATGCTCACAGTCCTGGGGATGCACATCCAGCTGGTAAAAAGTCGCCCAAGGAGAACTAGCCACCCGGAAAAATACTCAAAGGTACGCCTAAAGAGAACTAGCTACCCGAAAAAGACCATAATAATATATAAGTCGCCCAAGGAGAGTTAGTCACCCGAAAAAATACGCAAAGGTACGCCCAAGGAGAATTAATCACCCGGAAAAGACCGTAATAATACATAGATCGCCCAAGGAGGATTAGTCACCCGGAAAAATATGCAAAGGTATGCCTAAGGAGAACTAACCACCCAAAAAAGACCAGAATAATATATAGATCGCCCAAGGAGAATTATTCACCTGAAAAAATACGCAAAAGTACGCCCAAGGAGAACTAACCACCTGGAAAAGACCGTAATATGTGCCATGAAAATGCATGATTAGCCCAACCATTATTATTTCAATTTCAAATAATCATTTTAAGGAAGCTCAAAGGTCAATATGGGGAGTTTGTCACCCAGCATAGGCCGACAGCTCAGGCATAGTGTCCCATTCCACCATCCTTGGCTCATGAGGTTAACAAATAGGGTGTTCAAAGGTAACCTACACAACTAGTGGTCAATCGTAGTCCAACAAGTGGAACTTACCATCATAAGGTTATACAAAGGCAATCCATTAAAGCCTCATGAGACAATTGTTCCATAAAAGCCGCAAAGGCCGAATATTCCTTTTAATGGTGCGATAAGAAGAGATTATTCCCCAAAAGCCACAGGGGCCCAAATGATTCCTGAGATGGTAAATTCACACCAAACATTCTTTTTTTGCCTATTAGACACAATGGCCACTAACTCGAGGACCTTCAAGCATTCTATCAAGTAGTCATATATAACAAATTACGTCTAATATTGATAGCGCAAGCATGTTTGAAGCATTTGTTTTAAATTAGAATAAAAGTATTTAAATCACATCGCATGTTCAGATATTGAATTTAATTCCAAATCATCAGTCATTTATAAGAAATCAAATCAATAAGAGTGATGAATCACATTAAGCAATCAATAAGATAACTGAATGAAAATGAATGAACAAGCTAACTATCAAGATGACGAAAAGCTTGAAGGGTGATCCTCACCTCTAGTTACGATTTTCCTGGCTAAAAGGTAAGGAGGTTGAGGAGAAATCGGGATTTTAGATTTGAACCATGATTGATGGATTAGATATAACTCGATCGAACTAGATGTCGACACAACTCCGGCCTACTCCAAATTCAAACACAATGAAATAGAAAATGTGATATTAGACTACATCTAAAGTGAGATTAAGAATTTAATTAGCCAACTAAAGGTTTAATGAGATACCAAATCGAAGGTTTGAGAGAGAAACTCACCTAGTTGAATCGGTTGAACTCAACTCGGTCCTGTTAGACCAAAAACATTCCCCAAGTGGCCTGACTCAGTAATTCACCGAATCGACTCGCTTAGACTCAGTAGTCACGCCCCTACTCAATTCTTCTCATCTTTTCATTTCCCTTTTTCCTCCTTCTTTCTTTTTCTTTCTTTCCTTCTCTCACTCTCTTTCCTTTCTTCTCTCTTCTCTTTCCTTTCTCGCTTCTCTCTCTCACCCTACCAAAACGTCCAACAGCTACCTGACTCAACCGAATACAATCCAACTCACCAAAATCTGGTGAGATAATTGAGTCAGCTCAACGGCGAGTCGCTGACTCGACACCCTGATTTCTTTCTCCTTCTCCTACTTCATCTGTCTTCTACATTGCTTCTCTGCCTAAACGGCTTGCAACAGGCCCAAATTTGACGCAGGTCTGTGACTCAGAACTCAACTTGCTAGAGTGAACTCAGCAGCAACTCAAACCAACAAGTCAATAACTCGACTCGACAGAACTTCCTTCTTTCTTCCTCACTCTACTCTCCTCACCTCACCTTTCTTACTGGAAACCCAGCTGGACCAGACCCAACTTGACCCCATCAAACTCAGTTTCAACTGAGTCGACTCGATTTCAACCGGACGACAGCCCCACACCATCTCTTCTTTCTTTCCCTCATCTTCTTCTCATTCCTTTTTCTTCATTCTAACTTCCCTCCATTCTCTGCTTCCTTTTTCTCCTTCTCTTCTTGTTGAAAATGTCCCGTAATCTGGACCCGTCCAGATTCTGTCTTCACTCAGTCGAGCTGAGTCAAGTTCGCAATGACGCAAGGCTCGAACTCGGCAGCAACTTCCCCGGGCCAGCTTGGTGCGACAGCAGAAGCACACATCTCTCTCTACTCCTTCCTTCTTGCTGCTTCTCTAACAACTAGACAGGGCCGACGGCTAAACTCAGACCGAGCTCGGTTCGAGTTCAGTTGGTGCAGTAATGGCAGGTGATGCTCCATCCTCTCTCCTCTTCCTTCTTCATTTATCTTTCTTTGTTCTCTCTCTCTATTCAAGCAGAGAGAACCCAGACTCAGCTCGATTTGCAGTGCCTCGAGCCGAGTCGTAAGGTGGTGTGGCACTATGTAGTGGATGAGGAAGAAGCTCCGACGTTAATGGTAGATTCCAAAAGGAGCTTTGTTTCTTTGAAGGCTTTGTATTGAATGGTTCGTCTATGTCCCTAGGAGCTCGGGGAAGAAGGATTTCAAAGGTTGAGTGAAGATTTCTTGATGGGTTAGAGCTTAAAAGCTCACAGCTCGATTTTTGGAAAAACCGAGAAGAACCTATTGCGGCTGTGGTTTTTCTCCTCGAGCTAGGGTTTTCCTATGCATAAAAGCCTATGAATGGATGGCATAGATTGATTTGAGGGACATTTAACAGTGAAACGGCTGGGATTGAGCCAACGCACCAATGCCTCTTCCCACGGCTGCTCTCTTTCTCTCTCCATCTCTTTCTTTGTAAAACCCTAGCATTGAAGAGCTAGGATTGCGTGAGGCGGATGGCTAGGATCGAGGGAGAGGAGATCACGCGGATCGCCATGCTGGCAAGGTGAAAATGATTTCCATTTTTGGAAATTGTCATGTGCAGCTTCAGTTCGGGCCGAGTTTGTGTGCCCAAACGTATAGGAAAGCCCGTGAAATCAATTTGGGTTTTGGTCAAGAGGTTCCCAGCTCTATGATGGATGATTTGGATGATGGAAGTGGACTCATATTTGTGGGCCATGATCAGCATTACGTATGGCTATCCGTTTGCTGGCAGAAAAGAGAAAAGGGGAGGAAAAATCCTTTTTTTTTTGTCGGGTCAACACGGTCAAGCCGTGTTGACCGGTGCGGTGTGCTGCTAGTATTTGCATGCTTGTGCACATGCAAATGCGGTGGGACCCACTCTAACGTATGTGAATGAGATTTAATCCATTCATCAGTTTTGTGTGGTACTGTTAGGGTAATAGATGAAGAGTGGAGTCAATTAAGTGCTTGGGTGGACCATAATGCTTGATTTATGTGCCAAAATGGCACCATATGATGATCCTCGAAGTTCTGACGATCAGATCATTCTCCATTTTCATATCAGTGATCAAAAAGTTATAGGGTTCACTTAGCTGGGAATCGACTGTTGGATTAGGCTTTAGAAGACTCAATACGCATTCATTATTTATTAATTATCATTTATTACAATCCCATTATCATTATCATTACCAATATTATTATTATTATTATTATTTAAAGTTTTAAAATTGTTGAGTCTACTTTTAAACGGAGCTATTCTCGTAGTAGATTAATGCCTATGAGTCGTGCGCTTAATTCTTAAAGTATTTTAACTGTTTTACTAGCCCACTACGCACGGACATCTAATTACCAATCTCAACTTCTTAACCGTTCAAATGATCCAACGGTTAGATTGACCCGTTTTTAGCTATCAATAACCCTAAGGGATATAAGAATGTTTAAGTGAGATATGTGAGTTGAGTATGAAGCCAAATAATTTGATGTGTGTTTTTAAAGGATAGACCGATGTAAACCCGATGAACAGTGGATCTGATGGATTGATAATTCGTCTTGAAGAGTAATGGGTGGACAACTTAACCAATGGATGGAGATTACTTACCATGATTAGACTTAGGATAGATGTGGGTGAACGTTTACAAAAGCTAGGCCAGCATTGATACTATGTTAGGTTACATGGTAACACCCGACACTTCTGAAAAGTACGGGGTGTTACAGTTTGAGACATTCATATTGCCCAAAGGTGATGGACGTCTTAGATTTATTTCGCTAGCACTGGTTGGCTTCATGTTCTGTAAAGCCTCTTGTATGTCGTAATTTTGCTCAAATCAGGAGTCGTGATGATACACCGAGCTGTTGCCAAAATTGATGATTATGGCCCATCATCATTCTGGGTCGTTTGATTGAAGGCCCAAATCAATTGAATATTAATACATGCATAATGTTTGTGTTTACATTCATGTAGTATTATGCAAGACTTGTTAATTCATTAATGTAAGTGTTATGCTTTATTTGTCTAGCTATGACTGTTTCCAATATTTTAAACTAGTTCAATTCCATACCTTTGCTTACTGGGTCCAACTATCAGAAATGCAAATCGTCTGTTGAAATAGTTCTAGGCTGCATGGACTTGGATTTGGCCTTAGAGGAAGCCGAGCCTCCCGTTCCATCTGACTCTAATACGGATTCAGAAAAGGCTTACTATAAGTGTAATGCCCCAAATTTTAGGGGCCAAGTAGGAACTCGGCTCCCGAGTTTTTGGGTACCAAGTGTCCCTAATAGGCTTCAGATTTTAATTATATTTGGATGATCTCATAAGCAATGGAGAGTTTAGCAAGGCATAAAGCATAAGTAAGTCATAAAGCAGTATCTAATGCCACTAAAAATAAAAATATCCAAACCACAAATCCAAAAATATCCGAACAGGAAACTAGTCCCACCCATACATATGTCCCAAAGTGACTAGGGCCCTGGCCCATACCCTGCGACCATCCAAACATAAACTAGAAGAAACCGCTGAAAGTTTGATAGTACGACTGCTTCTCTTTGTCGTCTACCCTGGCATCTTCCAACGCGTCCCGCTCCACTGTTCCTACATCTATGCCAGATTTTGGTTGGTGTTTTAGAACACCGTCCCAGAGTGGGAGTGAGTAGCTAACTCAGTGGTACCATTAGCAATAGATCACACAAATTATCATAAATAAGAGTAGATTTAGTAAACAACATACATCATAGAATCCTAAGTACTCTTAGTTAATATAATACATGGTTTAATGATATGATGCATGCCTCTCACCACCAACACTCCCTCGAGCGACAACATCTAATGATCGCGAATGACCAACACTCCCTCAGTGCGACATCGACTACCAAATCGACAAAGTAATAATGTAATGTCATGTAAATATTAGCCAAGTTGATTAATTAGGTTCATTCATCTAGCAAGTTGGGGAAACTGAGATACCCTTGTCGGAAAACATTGCCCTAATCCGATCGCATAGCTCTAATGGCCATGGTCGTATGATTCTCGCAATCCTTAGCCATTGTGGGTTCGTCAATCCCATAGCTCTTAAGCTCGTACGAAAATAATTGGGACTTCAAAGTCCTATTCGCAGTCGCTACGGGGAGGTTGTCACCCCGGCGCAGGTCGACAGCATGGGCACAGTGTCCCATACCACTGTCCCTAGCTTACGAGTCTTGGTGCTAATGACTGATCACTACGGGGAGGCTTGTCACACTAGCGTAGGTCGACAGCACGGGCATAGTGTCCTATACCACCATCCCCAGCTCATGAGTCTTGTGTGTCGTAAATCATGATTAACAAGGGCGCAAGGGTCACAAGGTACCTCAGGTTCAATCAGGCGTGTACAATCATGGTTAACATCTAAGGATGGCCAATCAGTGGGCTAATATGCCCCCACAAGATGAACCATAGACTGTACGGCCTGAGAACGACGTCTCGTGTAGTCCAACTACGGCCGACAAGTCGCAGTTTAACTAGTCGGGCCAAACTTGCCCATGGCTTGTCCCAATGGAAAGGTTACCCCAGGGATTCCGGTTGATCGCCCGATCCATAAGGGGACATGTGCACAAGTAGATAACATATTATGGAGACTGAAAAACAGCGCCCACACAGATTTAAATGTTTTTCGGTGTGAAAGGTGGGAGTTAATAGGCCGATGTGTAAATGTTGGAGTTGCCATTAGCTAATTAATCTCAGAATCCCGCAGTCGACTAGAACCTGCGAGATATGTAAGGTTGGAGAAATTCGAAGACTCTCCTACCCTTGATTGACTCCTGGTCTGCGATCCAGGATTCTGGGTAAGGGACATTGGTTACAAAGAGGGAAGGTGTTAGAAACCCTCTTTGCCCGTACAAAGGTCCGGTCTCTACTTGGCGTGGAAAAATAATCTCAATGGATGATGGATGCTGTGGTCGAGATGGGACTAGGCATACACGTGGATTTCTGATGTGGCAAGATCTGAGATTTCGGCAAGCCATGGAACATACGTCTAACGGTGTGTCTAGAAGACAGATGTGATGATGCTTATGCAAAGGAGTAAGAATAGTGGAATAGATTACTAGGAGTTTCTGATGTGAAAGGATCCGATGCACAACAAGTCATAGAGCATACGCTCACTAGCAATTTAGTGGAGCAGGGGGGTTGAGAAGGGAATAAATGTCATAATGAGTGCTTGGGTATGAGATGAATGGATCTTTGGCTTGAACTTGAATTGGCTAGAACATGAGTTGCACTATGATCGATCCAGGCTAGACTTGGGATTGAGAAGGTTAGGAGGAGGCTAAAAGATGGCTAGAAAAATTTGATCTTGGAGGCTTGGGAGCTCTCTCTCACCCTCACTCTCACTCTCTTCTTCTTCCTCTCTCTCTCACTTGGAAAGTGGGAGTTGTTGTTCTTAAAATGAGAAGAGGAGAGGGTTATTTATAGCCTTCTCTAATGATCTTATGGTAAATGTGGGGTTTAGGAGGGGTAAAAGCTGATGTGGCAAGTTATGAATGGGTGAGGAGAGAGAAATGCCACGTGGCGTACTCCCATTGGATCTTGGGGTTGGTAAAATAGTAAATAAGGTCGGATGGGGGGTTAATTTCTGAAGAAAGTTGACTTTCGGGCGTTGTGTCAGTTATTGCTCGGAGGACACACGTGGCCTGCTAGCAGAGGTAATCGGAGTACCGCGCGGTAGTCCAACTATTACTGGGGCCAGGTTCGAGCCGCGCTTAAGCATGTGGGCCTCGTTTAGTGCACTGGTTCGTCCGATAGTCTTCTTTCAAGCTTTTGAGTTCGAATAGGTGGGTTTTTATGCTGATCAGGCTCTAATGGGTTAGGTTTTGAGGTTTTGGGTTACTGATCATGGTCTAGATTGTCCTTGCCTTTTCAAGATGTTAGCCCAGGTGGGGTGTCTACAGATGCCCCTCTTTGACTGAGGTTGTGAGCAACTGAAGGTCAAAACGAGTGGACACCCTACCCTTCTGGTCAGAAAGGATAGTGATTCAAATTTGTTGCCTGCCATTGTAACATTGTCAGTTAACTATTTGGAAAAGAGATGACTTGCACATATCATGAGGTCTGAGTAAAATGTTGTGATTGTCCCTGCGCGTTGGTGGGGCATTACGGGTCACCAATCACAACCCTTTCACGTCAGATTGTTAATATCATTGGAGGGTAAGTCTGAAAAGTAAGGCCTCTACGCGTTGGTGCGACTTTATGAGGATTCCCGTACTGTGTGGTTGTTGTTCCTTTGCTAAGTAATCACCCTAGGAGTATTCGATCCATTTGATTATCAAAGTGGTTAGCTGCCCTATGTGTTGGTGCGGCCTTACAGGGAACTCACTACGCCGACTTGGACTCGATCAAATTTTATGAATATCCCGGACTAGGTATGTGCAGGTAATCTTTTATCATGCAGTCTTCTGATTCTGATACTTTGGTTACAATGGATTGTTGTCACTTTGAATTTGATTATTCTTTTCAGAGATAGATCCAATCATTTTTACTAGCATTCGTACGACTGTCCAGATATAGATATCGGGTCAATCATACATGTATCATGTAGGGATTCGATCATCCTCCGGGGAAACCGGAAGAAATCGAATCTTAGTTAGCTATTTGCACTGACCGCAACTAGAGAATATGAAAGATTCCTCAGTGTACTATGCGCCGCGTGCGTTTTTTGAAAACTTTGTTTGAAAGCTATTCCCTTTGGAACTAGACTCCTTGGGGATTTTATTTGGAAATATTTTTTAATTTTTTGGAAAATATCCGTTCGGTTTCTATTTGCAAAAATTAACAGTTGCATTGCCTCCACAGATAAACTGATGTGGCTGATGATTTGAAATATTTTTGGATTTTTTGAAAGATCCGTCTAATCTTGCCGGTGAGCACAGTCGTCCGATTTTTATTGTACGATCCAGATCAAATAGTCAGATGGCCTCCACTAATAAATTAATGGGGCATTAATCATGATATGGTCCAGATCAAATAGTCAACTGGCCTCCACTAATAAATTAATGGGGCATTAATCATGAGTTAATGTATTTTTTTTAGGATTTTTCCTTTTTCTTCTTTTTTGTTGTTTTTCCCTTTTTTGTGTATTTTTGTATTTTTCAGCAATTTCAAGTTCTACTTTATCAAGATTCTCAATTTCTCGCGAGATGTTGAATTTCTCACGAGATTTTGAGATAGAATTATGAGAGGAATCTTCTCTCTCCTTTTTTGTCTTTTCTTACCTTTAGGGTTATTGTCCATTGGATCTTAGAGAGGTCCGGACGTCCCATCCTATCAAAGGGGACCATCCCACTGCCCCATGCGAATCCGGCTGGCGGTAGTCGGACTACCGCCGGACAATGGGTTTCTCCGATCGGTGTGCCCTTTGAAATGGAGGTGAAGACCGCTTTAGTTGAAGTCGGGATATGCCAATATGTCCTAAAGGGGGGTGAATAGGACTTTTTAAAAGTTGTTATGTTTTATTTAAAAATCCTATTTCACTAATCTTATAAATATGCAATTATCAGGATTACTCAATTATAACTCTACTGGCTTCCAAGCCCGGTAGAGGATCCAATCACAAACTATTCAAGAGATAGCAATATATAACTTAGTTTATGATGGATATGACTGTGTATGTGTGTGAGGTGTGATCAGGTATATAGATATGAATGCATTGACATAAATCACACACACAGAAGAATAACAATCACAAACACGACTTTTTTATAGCGGTTCGACTACTTGTCTACTCCACTCCCAGTAACCGCACTCAACCCTTGAGTGTACCGGATTTCACTAAGGAGTTTCACAGTGGTTCACCTCAAACTTAAGGTTTTAAATCAGGCTCACCTTCAACCTTTACAACCTACACTGAGGCTGACTATTTATGCTTTCACGAGTAAGGGTCAACACATCGCACCCACTTTTAGGCACACTGGCTAAGGATCTTCCATAAGATCCTACAGGAGGTTTCTACATGGTTCACCTCAAACCCGAGGTTTCACAGCGGTTGACGTCAAACCTAAGGTTTTGACTGGTTCACCTTCAACCAGATGTTTATGCTCTCCATAGATCAAGGGTCCACACAACGCACCCACCACGTACACTCCCGCCGGAGGCCTCCTTGAGGACTTCAAAGGGTGAGAACCACTTAAGACCCAATCCTACTGTCACACCCCAAACACGGAAACCGGGCTCACAAAATTCCCGATCGCCGAATCCGGTGCTGACAGCCTCTGTAGTACCCCATTTTCGGCTCCTAGCGCACAAGCGCTAGATTCAGATCCTGGGATCCTACAAGGGGGATTTTCAGTATGATTTTTTTTTTTGTAATGGAGCATAACCAAAGCATAACTAAGTCACAAAACAACATCACCACATATCCACTAATATAATCATTCGAGTACAATGCTGAAATAGAAATACAATATAAAAATATCAAGGAAAAACTCCAAAAGCTCCACCGCATGCTCCGGCCTCAGATCGGCGCATCCTAACATCACCTGCAGGCATCTATCATGCATAAGCTTACAAAAGCTTAGAGGGTGGTGAAAGTGTGTGCACAAGATAAGTGCCAAGTATACCATAAAGCCCATAAAGCATACATCATCAGAATAAGTGGAAATACTGATAAGATTATGAATCATACGATATCAGAGTGAGCGGAAATATACTGGTAAGTCCATGAGTGTTATTAGTCGTACAAAGGTTATGCGATGCAAAATGGAATAAGACAATAACAGATGCTGAGGATGCAATGCAATATGCAAATCCTGACGAGCCACGAATACCATCAACCTCATATAGGCCATATACGTACAACACATAGTAAACCAAAATGCTAAGTACTGTGGATGCAATGTAATATGCGGTGCGAATAAAATGACCATGCTGGAATGTGAAGTCGGGATGATAGTACGTAGTATCGCAGGCTATGGGGCCCACCACAAGGGACTTCTATCCAAACCAGTCCCATACCTAAATTTGGATAGTCCGACTCAATGTGGTAAACTCCTGATCTTAGGTTAGTCACGTGCCCAATCGAAATCCTGGCCATGCGAAGGTACACATAACAAATAGTTACACACTATCAGCCTGAGTGGATAGTGAATGAATGAATGAATGGATATGCAATTCCTGCTCAAGAAGTCCACATATCAGTATGGTTGTTCTCTGGGGAAATCACCAGGGTCTATTACACTCGACACCGACTGCCTCCTCCCTAGTTGCACAGCCCAGCGAGTAGAAGAGACCTCACTATCCACCTAGCCAACAGTCTGCCAATACCTACTCGGATCATCAATTGCAAACCCATTTACGAGCTGGTCATACTCAGCCTAGCTTATAGCCCCTCACTCGGGTGGATAAGTCCACACCCCCTCCCAACCGACCACGACACAGTGAGAGATGCGGCCTACTGGTATTCAGTACTCGGGCGCTCATGTTCCACTCGGCCTAGATGTTGGGGCTTCTCTTGGCCTCGGAGGTTCTGGAATTTGCACCCAAGGACATCCTAAGTACCCATAATGCTAGAACCAAATATTTTCGGTGTCCCATCTAGCCATCCACGATGTGCCTGTGGAGGCCACGACCCTGATGTCACTAGGGCGTACAATAATCAAGTCACACATATGCGAGATGCATGAGTCACACTATCTAGTCATGCAGCAATCCTGCGCGTACTGCACGATAATGTGGGGGACGACATAAGGAGTCCCATAAATGGTCTGGCCAATGACACATGTTATGATCAAACCTTCCTCACATCAGTCATACATATGATGTGTATGGGCATGAATCATGGAGTTATACTAAGCATATTATATGATGATGAACTATCCTCACAACGAAGATGGGCCTTGGTGGCCTACACACAACAAGTATGGGCCTATCAATGGGCCCTAGGGAGAGTTATAATGCGGACATTTAACCAACATTATTCTTACAATGTGGACGTCAAACTTACATTGCTCCCAAGGCATGGCCCGCCATAAATGTCAGTACATAAACCATGGTGGGATCACATTAATGGGCCTTATGTACATCTCATTGGGCCTCGACCCATGGGCCTCCAATACATCAAATGGGCCTCATATATATCAAGGTGGGCCTCCTCAAATGGGCCTTATGCATCACAATGGGCCTCAACCCATGGCCCCAAATATATCACAATGGGCCTCAACCCACAGGCCCTAATACATCACAATGGGCCTTACTAAATGGGCCAGAGATATATTACAATGACCTCTACCCATGTGCTCCAAATACATCACAATGGGCCTTAACCCATGGGCCCCAAATACATCATAATGGGCCTCAACGCATGGGCCCTAAATACATCGCAATGGGCCTCAACCCACGGGCCCTAATATATCACAATGGGCCTCCTAAATGGGCCATGAATACGCAATAGGTGGGCCCTACACATTGGCCTTTATACATCACAGGTGGCCCTGCACATGGGCCTCGTATGCATCAAATGGGCCACATATCTGGGCCTCGAATACATCAAGTGGGCCGTATTAACAGGCCGCACCAATGGTCTTAATATACGTAACAATGGGTCTCACCAAATGGCCCACACTTACATCACAATGGGCTGCACAAACGGACGGCATAAATATACAATATATACATCACGGTGTGTCCCACAGCACATCCTGATGGGCGGTGCTAATGCACAATGCATACATTAAGGTGGACCACACCCAAACAAAATAGATGGACGACATGGTTGAAACACATTCATCATGGTGCGCCCAACATGCTGGTGGACGGCATGTATTAAACATCTACACAATAGGGGGCCCCATCGTCCAAGGGCAAATGGACGGTGTTCATATAGATTACATACATCAAGGTGGGGCCCATCCCACACATGCCACACATGTGGGGTGGGGCCCACACGTCTAGATATGGATAGACATCAAGGATGAAATACATATATCATGGTGGTTGTACACCACCTGTCCAGTTGGACGTTGTGGACATAAAGTATATACAGCAAGGTGGGTCCCACCCACACATGTCACACGTGTGGGGTGGACCCACGAGCTAAAATGGGTGGACGGTTTGAGTACAACACATGCCTCATGACTGGCCCACAGAACTTACTAACGTTAACTACAACAGCTATGTTGTTGCGTGATCCACATAGATGGACGTCGTGAATAAAGCACATATATCATGTGGTCCCCACCATCCCGATGGATGGTGGGATAAAATACATAAATTACAGTGGTTCCCCCACTGTTCAGATGGATGGTGCAGATATAATACATACCTTATTGATGGGCCCCACCGTCCATCCAAAACCCATAAATCCTGCTAGCATACCACATACACGTGGTAGGTCCTAAGTGAAATTTAGATCTATCCCATACTCCTTGTAATGCCATGAGAAATAAAAATAAAATAAAATGAAACGAAAACATCACTGTGATGTTTGGACTGTGTGAATACAACATCTGCATCATGGTGGAGCCCACATGGGCGGTTTGGATGTAACCCCTGCATCATGGTGGGTCCCATGAGGATGGACAGTGTGGATAAAGCAGGGGGACCCATGGAACTTGGTGACGCCACTCCAGCAGGGAGTGAGATACACCAGTCGTCCCACACCCCTGGACGGTTGGGATACAATACATACGTCAGTGGGTCCCATGCGGGGCCCACCATAACGTCTACTTTCCATCCAAGCTATTGATAAGGTCACGCAGACTAGGATGCTGAGGAAAAACAAATTTCAGACTTATCCAAAACTTCTGTGATGCCAAAAAGGGTTTCAGTGGAACACGTTCAATCACCGTTGTTTCCTATGATGTGGGCCACCTGAGTTGAATATACAATTGATTTTTAGGGTGGCCCACTCCCCTGAGGGGGCCTACAACATGGAAGGTGTGGGTATCCAACACACATCACAATGGGGTCCACGAGTGGGACCCTGTCCCTGTTGTCTGTCCGCCAATGCTTATATATATATATATATATATATATATATATATATATATATATATATATATATATATATATATTGAAAACATGTTTTCTAGCAGTTTTTCACATGTGGGGCTTGCATCGCGAGGATCCACCCCGCCCATTGGTTCGCATAGCTCAAGGCAAGCCAAACAAGCCCAATATTCAATATATTTTGGGGTGAGGAAACATCATGTGGGTTTTAATGGTGAAAACCACTATTCTCTATGCCATGGCCCGCCAGAAAGTTGGATTGGCCCCATTTTTTGGCTCAACGCCTAAAATGGTCTGGGGAAAAATATGGATGGCATGGATTAGCTCAATGCATCAAGGTGGGGCCTGTATGAGTGGCCCACCTAAAAGCTTTAAAAAACCAAAGTATTATTTTCTTATGGTACACTCACTATCCACACTTCACAAACCACGTCCAGCGTCTTTGGACGCTGGACAGTTGAATATAATACATTATTTAAGGTGGGCCCCACCTACGGATGTGTTGCCTAGGTGGGCCACCAAAAGGTTGGATAGTGGGGATAAGACATACAACAAGGTGGGGTCCATCCGAGTGGGCCACACAACTATCATCACATAAAAAGAAAAAAGAGAGAGAGAGAGAGAGAGAGAGAGAGAGACGTGTGATGGAGGGCTCCACCACTATGAGCTCTCCCTTGCATTCAATCATACATTAAGTGGGTCCCAATACATGTGAGCCCACCAAATCAATGATCAACGGTGGAGATTCCTTCTATACCCAAAATGGATGGTCTAGATGACCTCTTTTCATGAAAGGCAAATAAACATCATGATGGGGTCTATGGAGAATGGCCCCATCATGGAATGATCATGAGAATCAAGGTGGGTCATCGGCCACACCTAGGGTCCAAAGTGAGATCCATACCATCGATCGGTAGGCCTCACTTGGCCCATCATAAAAACATGAAAACTATCCTATAGAAGCACCCACCGTTCGACCTTCTTGATCCGTTGGAAAGTCGATCTCCTTGTATCTCACTTTGATGGTGGAAGATGAGGTTTGAAGGGCTAGGATGGAGGTTCTTGGGGTGAAAAGTGGGTACACACAAACATCACACTTTCTCTCTTAGAAAGCCATGAATGTGCTAGCTTGGGAGGTGAGAGACTTGTTGACTTTTAGGGTTTACTTGACTTGTGGAGAAAGAAAGCATGGGTTGCTCTTGTACTTGACATGATGTGATTGATTAACTGATTTGAGTGATTGATTGATGGAGCATGTTGTAGAGATTCTCTTTGGATTGCAAACGCGCTGTGTTTCTTCAAAATAAACGCCCGCATACATCTCTCGGCAAGGGTATCGAATCGGTATGCAAGGCGCGGCGTTGGAACCGTGGTGACGGTGTGGTCGCAATGATACAAGTCTCAGATTAAACCCACTCAAATCTACGGGATACGACTTAGGGTCTCGCGCAAACGTCGATTATAGGTTGTGGATTGCCAGACTTCGATGGGAAGGATCGCGAGAATCAACGGAACAATACGGACTAGGATACGGGTCTTACACCTACAAAGGAATGATCACAAGTGTCCTCTTGGACTCTAGATTCTTACAAATAAGTTGATGAGTCCCGATTAGCACAATGCCGAAGATCTCCTCCTCCTTGTTGATGAAGAGTCTTCTGTTCCCTTGATCCGCAACACAAAAGATGTACCGATATATGGCAACGGGTTGGGTCAAGGTTATGATGAAATCCTACTCTCAAAAGATTTTTCTATAAGGAAGATAGAGCGATTTCAATCATCTAAGCATTCAAGGCATCTCAGCTTAATGATTTGCCATTAAGATGGTAATTGGAGGATCCTTGAATGAGAAAGTTCATTCCCCAATCCACTCTATTGAATATCAATGGTAAGGGTGGATTGGAGGATGAACTTCCCTGAGAGAAAAGGCTTTGGATATAAGATCTAAAGATAAACACTCAAAAGCGCTCTCTTCTTTCTCTCACAACAACAATAGATAAGTCCTCTATATATAGGCAAAAGGTTCCAACGGATATAAAATGGTCACATTTATGACAGAGTTCGATATCATCGAGCGTATACTCTCGATAGCATCGATGGTCTGCTCGATAACTCGAACTCAATGTCATACGCTTTTGAAACCTTTTGTCAAATGGTCGATGAATCGAAATGATTGTCGATGTCATCGGATTTCGAACTCTGATTCATCGATGATAGGTTCGATCCATCGACACTTGAAAAATGAGAGAGACTTGACTAGAAATATTTCAGGTTTTTATGAATGATCGAGGAACCATCGAGATCATCGGAATTTGAATGTCGATGATATCGATATCAGCGTCGAGGCATCGATAAATCCAACGGATTTTTCATTAAGCTTGTTGGACAGTTTATGTCCTTGTTCGATGCAATCGACCTGGTACCGATATCATCGATATTTGAATATCGATTCTATTGAAGGGCCCCTGATCATAGTTAAACCATCCTGAAATATGTTGCTGGAGAACTTGGCGCCCAAGATCGATATCATCGAGAGTCTTTTGATATCATCGAGGTTTGAACTTCAATGGTCTCGAGAAGAGCTCCAATATATCGATGCAAATGTGATTTTCTTAAGTAAAAACAGGGGCGCCGAAAATCTGTCTGTCGATGATATTGAGTCCACTTTGATAGACTCGAGATTTGAATATTGATGATATCGATAGGTGTATCGATACATCGATAATTCATCCAGATATGTTATGAGGTTGCTGGACATATTTGGTCCTCTTTTCGATGGTATCGATGGAGCATCGAGGACTCGACAATGCAAGTCGATCATATCGAGATGTGTATCGATATAATCGACAGGGCAAGAAAACTTAAAGAATTTTCCTATTTTGAAAAGCGTTTTCTTATCCAAAAACCCTAAGATGTTCTAGTTTGTTTTTAAGGGTTTAGTATACCTAGTGATTTGGGACAAGGGACCGGATGTGAGGCTCAGATTTACCTGTGGCGAGCTTGCACACATCCGGTTGAGGCAGACGCTTGAATTGATCTTCCTATTAGGCTCTGTAGACGAACTGACTTAACACTCACACTAATTGATAAACCAAGGCACTTTCACCCTTGTCCCCTATTTGATTTCACTCCATATTCATCCAGGGACACCATTGTTGTCCCTGGAAGCTCTCTTTGGCCATTGCTCTTGATGGTTTTTTTTTCTGATTTCTTTCCTTCATCATTTTCTAGGTGGATGATCCATGGATTTTGTCATGTTTGCTTCAGCTGGATCTTCTTTGTAGGTTGTTTTTTCTTTTTTTTTTTTTCTTTTTTTTTTTTTTTTTCTGAAGGATTTCATCTAGAGCCTTGAATCTTCTTTTGGGCCTGAGAGAACCATGATCGGGACCGTTAGATCATTTTGGCTAAATGTCAATCACCGGATATTGCTGGACTTTTATTTTGGGCCATGGGGATGGCTGGATTTTTTTAGTTTTTGTTTATTTTTTATTTTGTTAGAGTGGGGTGTGATAAGAAAGGTAGCCTCACTCTTTTGTTTGTTTTTTTTTTAAATCTTTTCTTCCCTTTTTGTGATGATCTGGACCATAGGATGTATGATTTAAGGCCCGATCTTGATGGTGGGCCACCACTTGTGGAGTGGGTCGCCCATTTTAGCTTGATTTTTTTTATTCCATGAAGTTCCTCCAGTGGGCATCAAATCATGGTCCTAATTTGGTCAAGTTGGAATGTACCTTGATTTGGATATGTAGTCCCTGGAGATGATCTTGTGACAATATGGACATAGGGAAGTGGGCCTGAACTATGGACATGTGGACCGAGAGAATGGGCCTTAGAGAAGTAGGCTTGAGCCTTAGAAACATGGGCTTTTAAAAATGGGCCTTAATGGGCTTTGAGCATTTGGACTGTGATGGGCTTTGAGCATTTGAGCTTTGATGGGCCCTGAAGAAGTGGGCTCTTGAGAGTTTGCTTGGGCCTTAGAGACATGGACTTTTGAAAATGGGCCTGGATGGGCTTTGAACATTTGGGCCTTGACTATTGACTTGGCCTTTTTGTCTTTGGATTTTGACCATTGACTTGGACTTTTGACTTTTGACTTTGACCATTGACTTGAGCTTTGACTTGGTAGCGAGAAGGATACTTATCTGTAAATCTTGCTTGTGCAGTATGCCTCGCCGTAGTAGAAATGAGGTTGGCCCTTCCCGTCAGTCTGTTGATCCGTGTTACGTTCCTTGCGAGAGTCATCACTTATCTGACGTGGCTAGGGAGGGTGGTGCTCCTGCGATCTTGAGGGGTCGTAGAGTCAGGACGCATTGGCCTGACTGGTTTCATGATCCTCAGCCTCTATTCTTTGAAGTATTGGAGCGTACACCTTTTGCCGATCTGTTTCGAGTTCGTCTTAGCAAGACGAATATGTCCCTTTTGTCTGTTTTGATGGAACGGTGGCATGCAGAGACCCACACCTTCCATTTTCCCTTGGGGTGTGGGGGATCACCCCATACGATATTTATATGTAGCTAGGTCTGAGGTATAATGGGGGATCCATCCCATTTGAGGATGATCTCCCGATACCTTCTCCTGACGATTGGATGAGCCTATGGGGATGATGCCAGATCCTTTTGAATTTTCTGGTCATCGGTTCAAACCACTTTGGCTGTCTGCTAATTTTGCCCGGCGCATCCTTAAGACCTAGGTCGTGGCCATTATGAAGGCCTGTGCCTTGATATTGTACACCATGGGGGCGATGATTCGTTCCTGTTTGTTGATACTTATGGCTGACATCACCTTCCCCACACCGTATAATTGGAATGCGGCTCTCCTTGCTCATTTGTATGAGGGATTGGATAAAGTCAGTCGCTGCCTCAGTAGGTCCTTGACTGGTTTCTATTCGGTCATCGAGGTACGATCAAGCCCTTTTATTTGTATACCCCCCTTGAGGTGATTACCCATAGATTCTGATTGAGGCCCCATGCAGGTCTGCTCTTTTTACCATTTTCTGCATCTAGCGCCCACTCGATCGATCGTTCTCCTCCCTTTCCTCGTATGATGTTGTGGTATAAAGATAACCGCAGCCGCACGCGTAGTTTCCCTGACCATGCATGGAGGTCAAACGTCGATGCCCTAGTCCCTAATGATGTATGCGATTGTTCTGTCCCCTTGTTAGTTGATCCTACTCGTTTTGCTCTTTATCTCTAATTTTTCAATTTTCTGTAGTTTCGCACCAGGCCGTATCTTCGATCAAATGCGACACTTCTCCCGCTACTCAAAAGGTTTTTCAAGCCTTGCGACGGCGTTGTATCCTGGAAGATCCTAGCGTGACGAAATGGTATCTTGGGGAGAGGCTCTTTTGGTAGTTGACAGGCAGTCCTTAGGTTCCGCTTAGCCCTCCGATCGGTCCATCAGATTGAAGGACGGTGCCCGAGCGGGAGCTGACTACTGTTTTGGAGGGGTTTGATGCTAGTGCCTTTGTCGATCCGATAAGGGAGTACAGCTCATGGTGTGAGCAATATGGTATTGGCCCGATCTTGCAGCCTGCCTATGCTTCGGGTGACGGTGCGCATTTTGCTGGAGGGGGACTTTTGGGGCTGCATGTTCATCGAAAGGATACAAGCGACTATATACCTGATGATGATTAGTTCATTGTATCATGTGATCACGTATCACCAATTATATTATCTTCTGTATATATGAAATTTTGGTCGCTTAATGCTGCTTCTCGGATTGTCCTTTATCATCTTTGTAATGTTATTTTGACTTTTGAGCAGACATTTCATGTCTAAGGTCCCTGAAGTGGACCCCAACTTAATTTCGCTGAAAAGTGGGCCCGAGCAGTAGTGGACTATCGCTGACTTTTTCCTGTCATTCGGTCAGGTCAGTGGTACAGAGGTGTCAGGGCCTGACGGCACCACTCGGATTACTGCCGGCGGTAATTGGATTACCGCATCCGTCCTTTTTTTCTTCCGGCAAGCTCCCTTCTTTTCTGTCTGCTTCCAGCAACTTACCTGGCCATATTTCCTTTCTCTTAGATTCTCTAATCATTCCTTTTATCCTCTCTTCCTTTTAGTCCTCATTTTTGTCTTTTCTCTCCTTTGTCTTCTTCTTCTTTTGTCCTTATTATGGCTGGTCATGATGGAGATGTTGGTGGGCCCAACATGAATGATGATGAGATGGGTGGTGAATCCTTCATTTATGGTGGTGAGAGCTCATTTATGGGTGGATTGATGGGGGTTGGTGGTGGTGTGATGGGCTCTTTTGGGGAGGTTAATGTCATTTATGGCAGGGCTCCTACCACCATTAATGGTAGCCATAAGATGGGATTGGATGGATTAGATGGGTTTGATGGATTTGATAGGTTTGGTGGCTTGGATAGATTTGATGGTTTCATGCTTGGTGGCCCATTGGATGTTATGGATGTTGGGATGGTTGGACCATTGGATGGTGTGGATGGTGTTGGAGTGATGGTGGACGGTTCGAATCTTGTTGAGCCGCACTTGGATGGTGAGGATGCTATGTTGGTGGACCCGAGCGGTGTAGATGGCACGGATTGGATCCGAACGGGTGGCGACCTCCCTTTTGATGGTTCGGGTGGTTTGGATTTGGCGGGTGATGGGCCTTTTGCAGTTGGCTTAGGTTAGTTATTTAGCATGAATTTCGAGGCAGTGATAGGACAGGCTGCTATTGTCAGGGATCAGGGTACCAGTCCAGTCAGCTATTGGGGTACTCTATGTGTTACAGCTCCTGGGGCATGTACTTTTCAGACTACTCCTGATGTGGCGATCGTTGGAGGTTTTAGCCCACTTGCTACAGCTTTTCAGGATACACGTTGGGATGCGTTGGGCGAGTTAGGCTTTTTTCGACACCATGAGATAGATCTGCTAGATGAGGGCATGCCCATTTTCGACGATTCACCTGTGGATCCAGGGTTCCAGGTTATAGATGGTGTGCCCGTTCGGACTTGTCGGCTGCAGCCACGTGACACCTGTTCTGAGCGGTCGCATATCTGGATTGAGAGTCTGACCGAGTCTGAGGTCTTTGAGCCGGGCTCCTTGGGCTTCCGAGAGGTTCTTCACTTCCACCGAGTTCGCATAGATTGGCAACTGTTGAGCGCGGCGTAGTATGATTGGGTCCCAGCGTTGAACTTGTTTTGCTTCAATGATTTGGACTTGGGCCCATCTTTAGAGGAGTTTGTTCGCATTTCTGGTCTTCCTCTCATTCGGGAGCCTTATGTTCCTTCATCTGAGCCAGTTTGTCCCGCTGATCTAATCTCTTGGTTTGGATTTTCAGCTGTTTTTCCCACTATAAAGGGTAGGGTAGGTGAGCTTTCCCTCAAGCTTCTGTATGATCGTTGTTCTATTGCTCGAGGAGGCCCTGGATCCGATTGCCAGCTACAGTGCTTAAATGCACTGATATTTTGTGTCCTAGCCGAGTTGTTCTTCTCAGGCTGGCGGCAGTCCTCATTGACAGTTTTACTAGATGTGTTCCACCACGTTCTGGGTCGTAGGAGTACCATTTCTGTGGTGCTGGCAGAGCTCTTTTTGGGCCTGACCGAGTGCTCTCTCGGTCACACTCGTATCCTCCGGGGTTGCTGCTCATTCCTCCAGGTATTGTTTTTGCTTTTGTCCCTTCCTTTCCCCTGCTCCGTTATCTGCTTGCAACTTGAGCTCGACTAGTGCCCTTCTTCAGGTATGGCTGTGGGAGCACCTTTATATGACCTCTCTGTTTTTGTGGCCTGACTCCACCATGACGACGTTCTATCTCTGTTGCTTGATGGCCTTCCTCTTGGTGCGAAGGCCACTGAGTCATTGTACCGTCGTATGCTCTCTTAGCTCCGAGGATGGGAGATTAGCTGGGAAGCTCCATGGCTCTGCCGTACTGCTTTGATCTGTAGCACAGCTCGCACTCCTCTGTTGTTCCTGGGCCTTCGAGGATACTGCTCTTATCACCCTACTAGTTTTCTCCGTTAGTTTGGCTTCTGGCAAGATGTTCCCGACTTCGCCTTTTCTGGATTTGGACATGATCCTCTTCCTTCCGGCTTGATCATTCTGTATCGACGAGTCTGGATTTCTTGGCAGGGCTCTTTAGATGCGGTGGCTCTGGAGTTCGAGTCTTCGGCTCCACCCTTGCTGACAGTACCATACCAGCGATGGGTGGCTGAGTAGTCACTTTATCATCAGGTCCCTGGTTGACACTTGGCGAACGAGGCTGATGATCGAGACATGGTTGGTGATACTACTTCATCCTCCTCATGTGTTGATGATTCGTTGGAGGCGTTCGAGGAGCGGCCGTTCATTGATCTGTCGTTTCTGCTAGCGATACATGGCCATCTCATATCTGAGATTGCCATCCTTCGCCATTCCTGTGAGGATATGGCCCGCCTATTGGCAGTGGGGAGGTGGTATGATGAGGGTATGCTTGCTGCACATCTCCTGGAGAGGGATGAGGCCTTATACCTACGCATGGAGGTGAAGCGACTCAGGCAGAGATTGTTGATGTATAAGGGATAGGAGCTGACCTGAGGTCCCTGATTTTGACCATCTGCTTGTCCTGTATGGAGGATATTATGTTTTTTTTTTGTTTTTATTTTTACAAGTACAAAGACAAGTGATGTAAAATACTTTTGACAAGAAAGAATATTTTTTGTGTGTGCCAAAACTTCTGCTAGCTCAGGTTTGGATTTGTGCTTTTGGATGATTGGGATCAAAACTTTTTTTTTTTGGGTTTTGCATGGGGAAGTGATGGGTACAACTTTGCGATTGTAATCTTTGACAAGGTTAGGTATGGTTACCCATGATAGATCTTCACATTGTTAGCGTTGATGGGCTCAGGAAGATATTCTCCTCTCAGACTGGTGAGCCGAAGAGCACCTCCTAGAAGTACCTCCCGAATGATCAGCGATTCGTCCCATGAGGGTTTGAACTTTCCTGTAGGATCTGACAACTGCGGCTGTAAGATATGCTTCATGACCATGTCAGCGACTTTGAAGTTCCTCTTTCGGACCCTCTTGTTGTAGGCTTGTGCGATCCTTCTTTGGTAGCATTGCAAGTGACTTAGCACACGCATGCGCTTTTCGTTTGCCAGATGTAGTTGATCGTATCTTAGTTGTTGTCACTCGTCTTCCTCGACTTTGCTTTCCAGCAATACTCGGAGTGATGGGATTTCGATTTCAACCGGTAGCACTGCTTCCATTCTGTATACGAGTTCGTATGGAGTTGCGCCTGTAGCAGACTGTACAGACGTCCTATAAGCCCAGAATGCGTATGGGATCATTTCCGACCAGTCGCGATACATTTTGACCATTTTCTCCAGTATGCGGATGACAGTCTTGTTTGCAGCTTCTACCCCACCATTCATTTGAGAACGGTAGGGGCTTGACCAATAACGTTGAATTTTGAAATTGTCGAGGAAATCACTCATCCTTTTATTGAGGAACAGAGTCCCGTTGTTTGTAATAATGGCATGAAGAACCCCACACAGGCTGATGATATTGTTCTTCATAAACTTGACTACGTGAGATGCTGCGGTGGTGGTGTAGGATGTTGCCTTTATCCAGTTGGTGAAGTAATCTACCGCCACTAGGATGTACTTATGACTGTTTGAAGCTTTGGGGTTGATTTTGCCGATGATGTCAACTCCTCGTATAGAGAAGGGCCATGGTGTCGTCAGGTTGTAGAGTTTGGAGGCAGGTGCATGGATCTGGTTCGCATGTTCCTAACACTTGATGCATTTCTTGACATGTTAGCCAATAGTAACCGAGCCGTAGGATCTTCTTTGCCATCATATGTTCGTTCACGTGTGGGCTGCATAGTCCTTCATGGATTTCTGACATGATCTGTGTTGCTTTTGTTTCATCCACGTAATGGAGAAGGACTTCATTGAAGGATCGCTTGTAGAGGATGCCCCCGGTGATCGTGAACTAGGTCGCTAGCCATTGGATGGTGCGACGTTCGGTTGACGTCGCTCCTTTTAGGTACTTTTAATGTTCGAGATACTCTTTGATGTATGTGCACCACGGCCGATCGTTTGGAGAGGTTTCGGCTTCGTCGATCTATATGCAGAACGGGGTTCTTCCTGGAGTTTGATGGTGAGTTCCCATTCAGCAACTCCTTTTGGGATTTCCAGCATCGAGGCAAGGGTAGAAAGGGCGTCCGTGAATTGGTTATTGGCTCGGGGCATGTAAGAGAATGTGATCTCTTTAAATTCCTCGATCAGATTCTCCAGATAGACATGATACGGGATCATCTTTTCATCCTCAGTCTTTCAGTCGCTATTTGTTTGATTAATGATGAGTTGTGAGTCTCCGAAGATTCGTAACTTCTTCACGTTGAGGATTATGGCTTCTCTTAGACCAATGATACATGCTCATTTTCAGCCACGTTGTTGGTGCAGTGGAATGCTAATCGCCTGGATATGGGAATTGGGATGTTGTCAGGAGAGTAGAGTAGTGCTCCTACCCCACTCCTTTTTGAATTTGCGGCTCCGCCGAAGAAGAGTGTCCACTCTCCTGCCTTTCTTTCTTCTTCTTCCTCGATTAGGAGGATGTCCTCGTTAGGGAAGAAGTCTTCAGTGGTTGGTAATCTAGTAGAGAGTGTGCTGCTAGGCGATCGGCCAGTGCTTGCCCCTTCAGTGCCTTCTGAGTGACATAGGTGATTTCAAACTTGGAAAGCAGCAATTGCCATTTTGCGTCCTGCCCGTTAGTGTCGGTTTCTCGAACAAGTACTTTAATGGGTCCATGAGAGCGAGCAGAAGGATTGGGTGAGCGATAATGTATTGTTATAACCGTTGCGCTGTTCAGACTAGGACGAGGCACGTTTTCTCTTAACTAGAGTATTTGGCTTCGTAGTTTGTGAACGACGGCTTAGATAGTATATTGTTTGCTCCTTTCTTCCTGTGTTGTCATGTTAGCTGAGGATGCATCCGATTGCTTCTCCTGCGACGGAGATGTATAGCAGTAGTGGCCTACCTGGAATAGGTGGCATGAGTACTGGGGGATTTAATAGGTACTTCTTGATCCTATCGAAAGCCACTTGATAGTCGTCATTCCATTCCATAGGCGGGTTCTTCCTTAGAAGCTTGAATATGGGCTCACAAATGGGCGTGAGTTGTGCGATGAATCGGCTGATGTATTGGTCCTTCCGAGGAAACCCCGAATCTCTTTTTTCGGTACTAGGCGGCGGCATCTTGATGATTGCTTTGGTTTTGGTCTCATCCACTCGGATGCCATCTTCACTGACGATGAATCCTAATAGTTTGCCTCTGGTTGCGCCGAAGACAAATTTTTTAGGGTTGAGGCGAAGCTTAAACTTTTCTATCCTGTCAAAGAGCTTCTTGAGGTCTTCGAAATGTCCTTCGATTGTATGAGATTTGACGATCATGTCGTCCACATAGACTTCAATTTCTTTGTTTATCATGTCGTGGAACAAGGTAGTCATGGCTCGCTGATATGTAGCTCCCGCATTCTTCAACCCGAAGGGCATAAATCGATAGTAAAAAGTTCCCCATGGTGTGATGAAAGAGGTCTTCTCACGATCTTCGATGGCCATCTTAATCTGATTATAGCCAGAGAAACCATCTATGAAGGAGAAGATTTTGTGTCCAGCAGTATTATCTGCTAGCGTGTCGATGTGAGGTAGAAGGAAATCATCTTTAGGGCTTGCTTTGTTGAGGTCCCTAAAGTCGATGCATATCCTGACTTTGCCGTCCTTTTTTAGAACTAGTAGATATTTGTGAGCCATTCCGGGTAGTTGGAGACTACCAGGAATCCTGCATCGTATTGCTTGATGACTTCATCACAGACCTTCTGGACCCATTCTGGCTTCATTCTCCGTAGCTTCTGCTTGATAAGCTTCAAGTCTGGCTTTGTTAGCAAGTAGTGTACCATCAAATCTTCATCGAGCCCTGGCATATCTTCGTAAGAGAAGGCAATGTTGGACAACCTCGGTGTCAAGAATTCCATCATCCTTTGCTTGTATTCTGAGACAGCGACCTACCGATGCGCACCTCTCTAGGGAGTTCCTTTGATCCCAAGTTCACAACTTTGAAATCGTCTACCACAACGTTGGCCTTTGTTTCGAACCTTTGGAGGGAGTCCTTGAGTTCGAGAGCTATATCATCATTTCCCTCATCCTGGGCTTTATCCAAACTCATGAGCTTGAAGTCCAACTCTAGATCGAAATCGTATGAGTCGACCTCGAACTCTGGAGCTAGGTGTGGAGTGTTTTGCAAGGTGATTTTTGAAAGCTTTTCCGATGTTTTTGATTTTTGAAGATTTTTGTATGTTTTGTGATTTTGAGAAATATTTGATGTTTTGTGTTTTTTGAAATATTTATTGTTTTTGTATTTCAATTTTTTAAAAAAAAATTTGTGTCGCCAAAGAATCCCGACCAGTTGGTGTTACAAACCATGATTGATCTTGTCCTGATTCGAGGTACCAACTGATATTTACATTAGCATTTTTTTAGGTCGGCATCCATGGATGGCTTACCGACCGATTCGATTGTCAGAGGGATGGCTGTCCAGCCTGGTTCTTTCCCCCTTTCATCTTGTTGTTCTGCTCTGTCTGTACTTGTGAGTCATCTATCCCGATGACCATGATGTCTGTTGGGCTGGGCTTAGAGTCGGAGTCTGATTCAATCTCTTCTTTTAGAAGTTGGAGCTCCTCAGGCTCCTCGGGTCCACCTTGCGGTGGGACCCTGATGTCAGTCCAATCAAGGGAAGGTCATTTCCCTTTCTTGATATAATGAATGGGTCTGCTTCTGCCCCTTGTGCTGCTGAGTTGTTCACGGGGGTGTTTCCCCTTCATTGTTAGCGGGGATGGGTACCTTCCCACTTTTGCCTAAGTGACTTGCAACGAGCACTCCTAGGCCTGGTCCTCTATGGGTGGCCCTGCCTCCGTGCCCCTATGTAACGCCCTGAAAATCAGGGGTCGAGTATAAACTCAACTCCCAGGTTCCAACGCATCACTTATGCAACATATATGCTAATGATTGAATGTTGTCTGTATTAGTATATGAAACATGAATGAGATTAAGCCAAAGCAGCATATCATACTCCAGAGACGATTAGTTTAAACAAGCGAAAGACTATGATAGATATATAAAATATATAAACTGTAGTAAGTCTCCAGAGTGTGATAATGTTACCAGGTTAGATAATTACATGTAAATTTTCAAATTATACCAAAGGTGTAATGTCATCTAGTCAACATCCTAGAAAGCCCCGTTGATCAGGAAACGGCTCACAGGAACCCGCCTGAAAACTGCATAAAGGAGAAATCCTCCTCATCATCATAAAAGTCCGGCTCCGCTTCGCAGCATTGCCGTCATCTGAAACCCAAACAAGGTCTGGTTGGTGTGTACAACACCGTCCCGTAACGCTGGAGTGAGCGATCAACTCAGTGGAACAATAAAGCATAGGTTAACATGTTATCAATTCAGTCAAACAGTAATGATAAAGCAGAATAATCAAACATTCCTAAATAATCTTGTTAATGCAAGCATGAAATGCAGTCATGATGCATGCCCTTGCCAAACCACCCTCGTGCGACACCATCTTACATTCGCGGCATGCTTTCATCCCTCAGTGCTCCACATCTTCCAGGCACATGCAGTGCTATGTTATGAGCGTGATTACCGAGTTGTTATTAGTCTTTTTCATACAACAGTATTGGGAAACTAAGGTACCTCCCTTATATCATTCCCAAACAATGATCCATTCTAGGGTCGTCAATCCTAGATAATCTCATACGATGATGCGGTTCCAGGTCACTGTAAAGGGCTGTCAGGGCTGTTACACGCACTCGTTGCACTGCTCCCCCATCACCTTATCAATACAGTGTAGGCCGACAGCTCGAATACAGTGTCTCATACCACCGTATTCGGCTCACGAGTCTGAGTTGCTCACTGGTCACTACGGGGAGGCACATCGTCCTAGCGTAGGCCGACAGCTCGACCACGGTGTCCCATACTACCATGTCCGGCTCATGAGTCTTAGCGGATCGAGGTACTAAGGTTAACGGGATTCCACTAGTGAGTTCGGTACCATAGGTTCAAGCAATAGCTTCCAAACATGGTAAACATACAATGGCCAATCGCGTTACTTGACGAGCTGGACTAGCATGAGCACATATCAAGTGGATCGACATGAAGTGCATAAGCACTCCGTGTGGCCTAACCACTGCCGACAACCAACGTACGGCTCGAGTTCGTCAAACACATCCTTCGTGGTGAATGAATCTCAGCCACGAACTCAAGGCCTATTACCGATTGCCTGGACTATACAATAGCCCCAATCACATTCAAGTATAGATAGTTAAAGCAATAATGGATCAAGATTTCAAATCACACAATCAAAGTCTGATATTGTCCGCTTAGGGCTGCCAAGGCTGTTGCACGGAATCGTTACACCACTCCCCCATCACCCATAACAGATTTTATGGAATACAACTTAAATATCGATTTAAACATATGTATTACATAGAGAAACAAACATTATAATATACGGTACATGGAGGAAAACATACACATAGTTAAAGGAGTTAAAAATCATATCTCAACACCCTTATACATTACAATTTACTAACTACTAATTCAGACATTCCAACAAACACTTTAGACTACATACATCAACATCATGACGTATGTTGATCACATAGGTATTAGGCCAATTCGTTTCACTAGGGAGTTGCCCCATGTATAACACGCGTGCACCCACGGCGGATAATCATGGCAAGCATGAATCCAAGTTCCATATTCATTCATTCATTTCCATAAACGTTTGGGCTACACGCTTTAACAGATATAGAGTATATTGGCCGGGGCGTGATTTAGGGCAAATCTTTCGTCAAAAGGGTATCGCCTATACAACAATCATATATCGATGACAATTAGTCATGGTGAGCACGAATGCGAATTCTATACTCATTCGGTCATTTTCACAAACACTTAGACTACACAATATAACATACGCAACGTATGTTGATATAACATATATTAGGCTAATCCGTTCACCCATAAGTTGATACACATGCATCTAGCATACATGGACAACAATTAATCATGGCAAGCATAAATCCGTATTTTATACGTATACGGTATTTTCTACAAATACGAGGAATACAGTATATTCAACATAATTAGCGTATATCTGAAAAATGAAACGGACAGCACTTTGTACATGTGTAATAGCATCCACATCAGTAATATATCATTATCTGACATTGAAAGCCTTGAAAACCATAACATATACATTTAAAGTCCACACCTTATGCCGTAGAAGCGTAACGAATTTGATAGAAATGCTAAGTCTTCTTCAACGATGCTATATTAACCTATAGGAAGAATTAAGTCAGCTATTTCACAGCTTACAACCTTTAAAACCCTAGAACAAGTTAGGGTTAGAGTTTCCTTACCTAAGAATGATGTCAGAATCGCCAGAAGAGAATTAGAAGGTGATGGCTAAGCACGTATAGCAGTGGGATAGAGTATCAGGAAGATGCTCCCACTACTCTCACAATTTCTCTCTCTTTTCTCTCTTCTCTCTCCTAGGTTTTCTCAAATTCGTATGGAATGAGAGAGTGAGGGTTTAAGGTCCTTATATAGGCCCAGAACTCACCAAATTAGACTTAGGGCCAAGGTATACTTAGGTTATGTCCAAATACGGACTGTTCCGTCTCAACGGAGCACTTCTGGAGCCCCCCTTGAGCCAAAGGTCAGACTTAAGCTCACTGACCGTGGATGTAGGTCGAGTTAAGCTTTCAGTCCGATCGGCTTGATAGATCGACTGTGGCAGACCAGTTTCAATTCAACGGTCCTCGTCTATCGATCAAGGCCGCAAGTGCACTGCCATGTATGAGAAATTTTCCCTAATCCAAGGGTGTAATTGGGTCAGATTCTGACGTCTGATTGCTTACATCAGGCCCGCAAGTGACAAGTCTCAGATTATTTAAATTTAGATATTTATTTCTAAAATATCCACGTTTCTCACACACTTCACTCCGGGCTCAAACGAATAGCCCCGGGACACTATCTGGATTTGATTTCCGAGATGGTTGTCAAGTCCAGCAAGGTGGTCCTAATTTTATAACTTCGTATTATTTGAACTTTCGATATGCGGTCCAGATCTAATACGGAGTTTCGTGATGCTCCCGAGAGCAGCCGGGTAATGAGATTGATCCTAGATTTTAGGGTAATGTAGCGTCGATGATTCTACAAGTTTTGGGTCTTGCAGATCGTATTTAAAGTGATTCAAACGGAATTCACAGCTAATCTAGTTTAGCACTTAGTTAAACTCATCTAATTTCTAAAGGATTTAGTCCTGTATGATTTCTGCCTGAGGTGATACTCGGGTTTTTGTACGGATTTTGAAAGTATTGTTCTTCATTACCTAAACTATAGGATTCATGCCTAATATGGACTTCAAGTTTATACGCGTGGTAGGGCACATACTGTCTATATATTCTGGTTCATTTTAGAGTACCCCCCTTAAAAACCTATTTCTTTCTCTTGCTTATATCCTGATGGTTTGCTACAATGGATTTCTTTCCCTATATGGAGTCTTGATGGTAATTCCCAACTATTTAGAGTAAAATATTTATTTTCAATAGTCGACCAACACGGAGAGACAATTGTAATGGGCTTGATCCCGCTACATCGATCATCTACCTGACCAGGGTAGAAGGCTCATCGTATCCCTTCCTAGTCCTGGTAGATCCTGGTCTTCTGCTCGATCAAAGCAGTGAGTCCATTGGTAGTCGCCCAGGATTGAGAATTGGGTCAAGCCGCGAATGCTTCGCAGTTTCTATTTCAGTAACTTCGTAATCCGATCACTTTAAACTTAGGGAATGCTCACCATTGAAAGGCTCAAGTTTCTTATTTATAAGGTTGCCCTTTTTAGTCTTGGTCTAGGAGAGTCCTCATCTTAACTCATGTCTATGGTAGTAGTTAAACCCGTACTCATTATTAGGCCCTTTCTTTAATACGAATTAGTTTAATACTTGAACCCTAATTGATTTCCTTCGATGACTTCATTACTGACATTCTAAGGGAGATTCAGATCTTATTTAGTGACCTATCTTTACGTATAGTCTGGATCAATTTCATTCGATCCTGGGCCAGTGGGCTATGGGCCCACCAAGTTCCCGTTGCGCCTATGAGTGGGTAGACGAGTATACCTACCTAACTTCGACCGCATTCATAACCTTTCTACCCCCCTTAAAATTGTTTCTACTCTTACGGTTCAAGAATTTGTACATCGATCTGTATGTCAGAACGAGTTGAAATTTGAGACCTATCTTTGGTATGAAATGGGAAGCGATCTATCAATACATTGGTCTCATTTTCATCGATGATGTGTATTATGGTATTGGTACCTATGGTCATACAAAGGAGCAAAAATGATGGGTGTTGTGGTTGATTCTAGGGACGAGTATGATTTTGTGGTAAGATGCCTCACTATACAAGGGAAGGACCTTTGCCATGGTTCCGACTTACCTCTTTAATCATGTCTAGTTGAATACTGTAAGATAATCTATACACTCTTAGTACATAAAGAATCTGGACAAATAGGTTAATGGACAGACTATCCTTCTAAGTTCATACGCACGTTATGCATGCCAGAATGGTCTGTGGTTCGAGATCTAAGAGTCGGATACATGGACCTTCTGGTTGTAAGTGGTTCGGCCAACACGGAAGGAAAGTTGTGTAGTGGGTTGAGTCGGATACATGGACCTTCTGCCTAGCTAGGACAGAAAATTGTCGTATCAGTTCTTAATCCTAGTTGATCCCGACCTTCTGCTTGATCAGAGCATAGAGTTCATTGGTAACTACCAGAATTGAGAATTCAACTCAAACCGCGAATACCTCGCTTATATATATAGTTCCTCTACTCTGTGTTCCCGATTATAATAAGTCTTTGGGAAGGCAATTCCAAGGGTTGTATTGATTTGACTTAACATTAAATTCAAGGGATATATAAGTTTTCTATGAGCGTGAATAGTTTCTACGTCAAACAACCTTTCTAAGAGTTATTAAAGGAGCCTGTGAGTGCCAAGGGGATTCAACGAATGAATGGGGTCTCGCTCCAACCTAACCAAGTCAACTAACTAAATCTATCTTTCAATTGTCTTAACATAATCAGTGTTTTACATTCCTTAGTATAACCAACCAATAGTTGTAATCCAAAGTCTATGCTTATACGTTAGGTGATTTCATACCCTTTCTAATATAAGAAATCGTTTATCACTTAGGGTCAAACATTGTCTGATTGGAATTGAGTTGCCTGCACTTGAATTTAACTACGCTCGAGCATTTCACATATGCTCATACCAACTAAGAGGTCCTAGGGTTCACGTTATCAATTTATTGGATTTCCCATACTGTTAGGTCTTTTGAAATCTAGGAGCACCACTCTAGGTCCAAAACTCTATGGGCCTATTTGGCCAGTGGTCTTAAGTTGTATTAAATGAGGCTGCATTGCTAATCCCGCCTCGGGATTTGGAGTGGCATGTTTGGTAGGAGGGTGGGTTGGGATTAAAATTAATTTTATAGGCCTTGGAAAATGAGCCTTGTGTTGGAAAGTGTGAGATGGGACTTCCAAATCCCATAGTGATGAATTTCTAAGTGTAATTTGAAAGGAATTTTTGGGATTTACTTTTAATTGCATACATTCCAAACATGATGTTGGAAACCATGGTATACACCTACTCTAAGGACAATACCTTACACATGCATTTATTGTTACTTTTACAATTCTATCCACCTTACTCACCTAATGCAGTTGGCCGAACGGGCCCTAAATGTTCCAAACAAAAACTGCGGGTTTTGTGCTTCAAATGAAAGGAAATGAAGAAGGTAGGAGAGGGATTGTTGGCTTCGGAATCTTGAGTCTACATAGGCTCAAATGAAAGGGAATAAAGAGGGAAAATGACGAAATAGGATGGGTTAGTGGGGTGTGCACGAATTTGAGCTTCAAAGGGGGGGGGGGTACGAGCTCAAATGAGAGGGAATGGAGAGGGTAGACAGCAATGGAGGAGGGTTTAAAGCAAGGTGATGGAGAGGATGCATGAAAATGAGAGGAGGAAGGACTTAGTGGGGCGATTTTTGCCAAAAATCAGAAATTTGGAAGAGAAAAGAGAGGTTGGGGGTGTGGTTTGTGAAGGAGAGGTAGCATAGGGGGGTTTTATACGACGAACCCTATATCAGGGGGCCACACTACATCCCAAACACCATCGGCCCGACCAGCCCGCCCAGCCGAACCCGCTAACCGGCGAGGGCCTCGCCACTCCCTAGATAAAGTGGCGATGCCTCACCACTTGGGTGAGGTTCTCGTGCCCCCTAGGCCCCAAAAAGATCTGGGTCCCACCCTGGGTCCCTCTGGATTAGCGTGGGTAGGCCCACGACTCCGTTTCGAGTCTATTCGGACCATTTCTGATACTATCTGATGTATATTCGCATTTAGCGATTTCTAAAGCTGGGATGGGGTCATTTGCGATCTAAACCCGTCCATAGACGGTCTAGAAGTGATTTGGGGTCAACTCATGCGATCACAGATGAGTACGAACCCGATCTCGGCGATCGATTTCAGTGAACTTCGCCGATTGGCGAAATGGGGACAACCTACGACTGTTTCTACATTTTCTCGCACCCACCTAAGTCGAAATGCGTCAGCGTACGTCGTGTGACCATAACCCAGGTCCGGTTTAATCCAAATCATGCTCTAATACCATCTTGTAACACCATGAAAATCGGGGGTCAAGTATAAACTCAACTCCCGGGTTCCAACGCATCACTTATGCAACATATATGCTGATGATTGAATGTTGTATGTATTAGTACATAAAACATGAATGAGATTAAGCCAAAGCAGCATTTCATACTCCAGAGACGATTAGTTTAAACAACGGAAGACTGTGATAGATATATAAAATATATAACTGTAGCAAGTCTCCAGAGTGTGATAATGTTACCAGGTTAGATAATTACATTAAATTTTTCAAATTATTACCAAAGGTGTTGTATGTCATCTAGTCAACATCCTAGAAAGCCCCGTCGATCAGGAACGGCTCACAGGAACCCGCCTGGGAAAACTGCATAAGGAGAAATCCTCCTCATCATCATAAAGCCGCTCCGCTTCGCAGCATCGTCATTATCTGAAACCAAACAAGGTCTGTTGGTGTGTACAACACCGTCCCGTAACGTGGGAGTGAGTGATCAACTCAGTGGAGCAATAAAGCATAGGTTAACATGTTATCAATTCAGTCAAACGGTAATGATAAAGCAGAATAATCAAACATTCCTAAATATCTTGTTTGCAAGTATGAAATGCAGTCATGATGCATGCCCTTGCCAAACCACCCTCGTCGACACCATCTTATGTTCGCGCATGCTTTCATCACCCTCAGTGCTCCACATCTTCCAGGCACTGTAGTGTATGTTATGAGCATGATTACCGAGTTGTTATTAGTCTTTTTCATACAGCAGTATTGAGAAACTAGGTACCTCCCTTATATCATTCCCAAACAATGATCCATTCTAGGGTCGTCAGTCCTAGATAATCTCATACGATGATGTGGTTTCAGGTCATTGTAAAGGGCTTTCAGGGCTGTTACACACACTCATTGCACCGCTCCCCCATCACCATATCAATACAGGCCTAGTTTTACCTGTGTACTATGGGAAGACTCGTCGCCTCACCGCAGATTCAAAGTATGCTCGAGGTCACTACACCGGGCACGATTAGGGCTGTCAGGGCTGTTACACACACTCGTTACACCACTCCCCCATCACCCATCAAAATAGTGTAGGCTGACAGCTCGAATACAGTGTCTCATACCACCGTGATTCGGTTCACGAGTCTGGGTTGCTCACTGGTCACTACGGGGAGGCACATCGCCCCAGCGTAGGCCGACAGCTCGACCACAGTGTCCCATACCACCATGTCTGGCTCATGAGTCTTAGCGGATCGAGGTACCAAGGTTAATGGGATTCCACTAGTGAGTTCGGTACCTTAGGTTCAAGCAGTAGCGTCCAAACATGGTCAGCATACAATGGCTAATTGGGTTACTTGACTAGCTCGACTAGCATGAGCGCACATCAAGTGGATCGACATGAAGTGCGTAAGCACTCTGTGTGGCCTAATCACTGACGACAACCGACGTACGAATCGGGTTCGTCAAACACGTCCTTCATGGCGAATGAATCTCAGCCACGAACTCAAGGCCTGTTCCGATTGCCTGGACTATACAATAGCCCCAATTACATTCAAGTATAGATAGTTAAAGCAATAATAGATCAAGATTTCAAATCACACAATCAAAGTCTGATATTGTCCGCTTAGGGCTGTCAGGGCTGTTGCACGGAATCGTTAAACCACTCCCCCATCACCCATAACGGATTTTATGGAATACAACTTAAATATGGATTTAAACATATGCATTATATAGAGAAACAGACATTATAATGTATGGTACATGGAGGAAAACATACACATTGTTAAAGGAGTTAAAAATCATATCTCAACACCCTTATACATTACAATTTACTAACTACTACTCATTCAAACATTCCAACAAACACTTAGACTACATACATCAACATACATGACATATGTTGATCACATAGGTATTAGGCTAATTCCTTTCACTAGGGAGTTGCCCCATGTATAACACGTGTGTACCCATGGCGGATAATCATGGCAAGCATGAATCCAAGTTCCATATTCATTCATTCATTTCCATAAACATTTGGGCTACATGCTTTAACAGATACAGCGTATATTGGTCGGGGCGTAATTTAGGGAAAATCCTTTCGTCAAAGGGGTATCGCCTATACAACAATCATATATCCATGACAATTAGTCATGGTGAGAATGAATGTGAATTCTATACTCATTCGGTCATTTTCACAAACACTTAGGCTACACAATATAACATACGCAACGTATGTTGATATAACATACATTAGGCTAATCCGTTCACCCATAAGTTGATACACATGCATCTAGCATACATGGACAACAATTAATCATTACAAGCATAAATCCATATTTTATACGTATATGGTATTTTCTACAAATACGAGGAATACAGTATATTCAACATAATTAACGTATATCTGAAAAACGAAACGGACAACACTTTCTACATGTGCAATAGCATCCACATCAGTAATATATCATTATCTGACATTGAAAGCCTTGAAAACCATAACCTATACATTTAAAGTCCGCACGTTATGCCGTAGAAGCGTAACGAATTTGATAGAAATGCTAAGTCTTCTTCAACGATGCTATCACAACCTATAGCAAGAATTAAGTCAGCTATTTCGCAATTTACAACTTTACAACCCTAGACAATTAGGGTTTAGAGTTTTCTTACCTAAGAATGATGTCAGAATCGCCAGAAGAGAGATTAGAAGGTGATGGCTAAGCACGTATAGCAGTGGGATAGAGTATCAAGATGCTCCCACTACTCTCACAATTTCTCTCTCTTTTCTCTCTTCTCTCTCCTAGGTTTTCTCAAATGGAATGAGAGAGTGAGGGGTTTAAGGTCCTTATATAGGCCCAGAACTCACCAAATTAGACCCAGGGCCAAGGTATACTTAGGTTATGTCCAAATACGGACTGTTACGTCTCAACGGAGCACTTCTAGAGCCCCCCTTGAGCCAAAGGTCGGACTTAAGCTCACTGACTCTGGATGTGGTCGAGTTAAGATTTCAGTCTGATCGGCTTGACAGATCGACCGTGGCGGACCAGTTTCAATTCAACGGTCCTCGTCTATCGATCAGGGCCACAAGTACACTGTCATGTATGAGAAATTTTCCCTGATGCAAGGGTGTAATTGGGTCAGATTCTGACGGTCTGATTGCTTACATCAGGCCCGCAAGTGACAAGTCTCATATTACTTAAATTTAGATATTTATTTCTAAAATATCAACGTTTCTCACACACTTCACTCCGGGCTCAAGCGAATAGCCCCGGGACACTATCTGAATTTAATTTCTGAGGTGGTTGTCAAGCCCAGCAAGGTGGTCCTAATTCTATAACTTCGTATTATTCAGACTTTCGATATACGGTCTAGATCTGATACGGAGTTTCGTGATGCTCCCGAGAGCAGCCGGGTAATGAGATTGATCATAGATTTTAGGGTAATGTAGCGTCGATGATTCTACAAGTTTTGGGTCTTGCAGATCATATTTAAAGTGATTCAAACAGATTTCACAGCTAATCTAGTTTAGCACTTAGTTAAACTCATCTAATTTCTAAAGGATTTAGTCCTGTATGATTTCTGCCTGAGGTGATACTCGGGTCTTTGTACGGATTTTAAAAGTATTGTTCTTCATTACCTAAACTGTAGGATTCATGCCTAATATGAAGGTACTCAGAAATATCTAAAGAACAAGGTGGTGAAAGGTGAAATATGAGATTTTGAAGGAAATGGGTTAAAAGGGGACTTGAGACTTTAGGATTGAGTTTTGACAAGTTAATAAGGTGTTAGGATTTGACCCATTGCCTAAGGACATCTATCTCCAGGTTGGCAAAAATCCGGGGTGTTACACCCTAGCATCTTGTGATAGGTCCGGGGGTTTTATCCCTGACATTAATTGTGCTTTTGATGCTCTGTGGATCTTATCCCACCGTATTGGCGGCCAAATGGATTCCTGGTTGGAATGTTCTGTTAGTTTGAGCCGCTGGAGATGATCCTCAAGAGAGATCATCGTGTCACCACAGACTGTTCCAGCTTTAACGAACTTGATGGGTGTGCACTAAAACGGTTGCCTCTTTTTTGACCTTACGGTCTGATCTTCCGGTGTTGGTTGATATCCCAGTCCCTGTCTTTGCACGTTGGCATGAGCTGGCTTTACTACCATACCTTTCTCATGGAACTCGGTACGATAGTTTAGGATTAGCCGTTCAGCAGGAGGTATGACATATTTGACTGCGAGTGGGTATGGGTTGGCAATGGAATTCATAATTTCGAATTCAAAACTATGATATGATATGTCACCCTCCGTGTGCTGGACGTCAATCACTGGAATGTCAGTTTCTGGGCTATTGATCGCTACCGGTAGGATGATTTCTGATTCGGCCAGTACAAAGATGATCTGATTTTTTGAAGGGAATTTAACCCTTTGATGGAGAGTGGATGCGATATCTCCAATAGCATGGAGCCATGGTCGTCCCAACAGAATGTTAAATGAGGCAGGAATGTCAATGATCTGAAATGTGACAAGAGTCATGTCTGGTCAAATTTGTAAGTCAATATCAATTTTTGCCTCCACTTGCCTTTAGGAGTTATCGAAGGCTCTGACACTCATGGTGCTGGGCCTGAAAGTAGATGGTTTGATCTTCAAACGTTTGGCAGTCCTCAAATGGCAAATGTTTAGGCTTGATCCATCGTCAATGACTACGAGTGATACTTTAAAATTTCTATTACGGACGACTATATTAAGTGAGAGCCCATGTTTGCGACCTTCAGGTGGCAACTCATCATCAGAGAAAGTGATAGCTCGCGGTGCGAGGAGTTGTCCGATCATGTTTGCCACCATTTCAGGAGGTTCAATAGGTGAGATATGTGCATCGTTCAGAGTTTTTGTAAAGATTTCTCGATGCGATCGGGACGTACACAAGAGTTCCCAGATGGAAATTTGTGTGGGAATGGATTTGAGCTGAGCTACTATGTCGTAGGCAACATCAGTTTTGTGGGTCGTTCCAGATAAAGTTTCCTTGGTTTCTTTCGGATTCTAATTATCTCTCCTGAAATACCTACCGTTGTTGCCCACTTCGGTGCATTCTGAATAGTGCCATGAAATTGCTTTCGTATTATAGGAGGGAACCGTCTTCCCTTTCAGGTATATCATCGGATCCTAAGGTTGTGGATTTGCTACCGGAATCGTTTGTGGTGGACTTGATGATTTTCCCTGGAGTATGACTGAATCCTAAGGGGGTTTGACAGTGGGATTTTCCTTCTCCTCTTGATGTGTACTTTGTGAGGGAGGGATCCTCTGGGCATGTGCCAATTGGTGAGGCATTAGGAAACTTGGTGATTGGATCGAGGTTGCCCCTTACAAGGTTAGCTGGGCTAGATCAGGGAGGCCTATCGAAAGAATGAAGGGTTCAAAATTCGACCTGTTTAGATATGTTGGGGATGGGGCTGGGCATGCCCCTTAGAGAGAGAGAGGCTGAGAATATGACCTGGTGGGCGTTGTTGATGCCTTTTGGAGGATGAGGGGTGGTACTGTTGGTGCTTCTTCAAGGATGAGAGGTGGTGTTATTGATGCTGCTTCAAGGATGAGAGGTGGTGCTAGTGAAGGCGCCTGTCGGTATCCCCATATCTGATTTGCTGTATCGGGCATGATTGGTTGTATGGAGTGATGTGGGGATGAGTATGTACAATGCTCTTTTTCAATGTTGTTAATGGTAGAGGCGCCAGATGTGCTAGGTCCTACTTGATGTGATGGCAAGGGATTCTAAAGAATGTTGGCTTGAGTGGTGCTGCTGGCCTGTGGGGTGATTGCAATCTTCTGGCTTTCGATCAAATCCTGGACTACGTGTTTCAATGCGTAACAACGGTCTGTTAGATGACCAGGAGCCTGATGATATCCGCAATATTGATTTTCATTGTATCCCGGTGGCAGAGGATTTGGTGGAAGTTACGGTTGGAGTGGCGTCAGGAGTTTCCTTTGCATCAACATTGTCAGAACCTGACTGTACGTTTGTGCGAGCGGGGTGAACTTCCTGCCCAACATAGCCTGTCTGTACGAATTTTGTGCATTTCCCTTAGGTTGTTGTGGTTGCAGTTGAGGTAACTGCGCCTGATATCCCTGTTAGGTTTGGTATGGTTGGTATTGCCTGTTTTGCTGTGGCTCCGGTGGGGGAGCGTACTAGTTGCCTTGAGTATTGGCAACGATATTGTTGACTTCGGTGGTACGTTGCATGAGAGTAGTGTCGTTTCCATTCACATATCCAATGTGTTTCCCCTCGACTTTGTTTCTTTTAATTGAGGGGGTCTGATGTGGCCATGGTGAAATGGTTCTGACTCTTATCCCGGCTTCTACCTGTTCTCCCGCTCGGATGAGCTGGGAGAAGTTTACATATGGGTATGAGATCAAGTATCCTAAGATGTTTGGATTTTCCGAATGGACAATCATGAATATTTGTTCCTCATCATCGATGAGGCTTCTCATTTGGGCTGTCATGGCTCGCCATCGTCCCATATATGCTGACAATGATTTGTCACTTTTTTATCTCAAGGCAGCCAGATCGGCTCTTCTTGGAGCCATGTTTAGATTATAGGAAAATCTATCAATGAAAGCTTGGGAGAGTCTCTCCCAAGTCCTAATCTGATGGCTATCCAATGAGGTATACCAGTCCAGGGCATCGCCCTTGAGGGATTTCTAGAAAAGTCGTATCAAGGCTCCATCATTCCCTGCTATTGCGTTGAGTTCCCCACAAAAAGCTCTTAGATGTGCTATAGGACACCCGCTTGTTGAGGGTCAAATATTGCATATCAGACCCTAATTATTGCCTGGATTTACGAACATGATATCCTTTAATGGTCCGCTTTACTCGTGTTTATAATGCAAGGTGTATTTGTGAGCCGGGATCGAAATAGGCAGCTAAAAGCATGGAATTAACGCTCTGATGACACCAAGGCAAGGGACGGACTCCAGGGGACCAAGATCGACGGATGTACACGCTAGAGATCTGAGAAAACCAAGAAACTGAAGTTAAAGTGGCCTGAAAGTCAGCCAGAATATAAGATCACAGCGTTCTCACCATTCGTTTGGGTCGAATCTTCATACATGGCCCAAGGACGATAAATTAAATGTACACGTCAATTTTCAGCCATTGAATACTTCGGGAAGTGGGCCAATGGACAGATCAGCCCATTAATCTTTAATTTGGGGCCCACCTAATATCTGGACATGCTTCAAACCTGGTCCCCATGGTTAAAATTAGGTGGAAAAACAGATGGATGGATTGGATTTCTCATAAACGTCACAGAGGACCCACCTTACATAACATGAGTATGCACATCTTATGCGCACAGGAGGTGCACTGAACTGATGAATGCGGTCAGCATGTGCTGACCCGACCGAATCTGGAAACCAAGATTTACACAAAGAGGGAGTTGCGTTCGACTCTTGGTGGGCCACCATCACAACCTATTTTAATGATCCACACCGTTCATTGGAATGAGGGGGTCAAAACGACCGAACCCTAGTGTGTTTCCTGATTTTCTCGAATGTTGCACTTATATGAAGGTTTCAACATAGGATGGATGGCGCCGAGCAAACCTCTGTGAGTCACCACGAACCCTACCCAAAACTAGCCATGACTGACCGATTTTCTGTGATCAATCTAACGAACGGACTGGATTTTTCAAGAAACACCAAGAAGTAGGCCCCACCGGCAGCCAGCGCAAGAAACGCACCTCTATTTCGCATCCGGGAAAACTGGAATTTTCGGGGAGTTGCACTGCCCAGATCACGATATTTTCGATGATCTAAACCGTCCAGAAGACTCACAAGGTGGCCAAGACCCTAGCCTAGGTGTCGGAATCAAGTTCGGGACGTTCACTGTCCCGAAAATCCAATCCAAACGCAAGTATGTTTGCGTTATCTACTACGCATACGGTTGTTGCTGCGTAAGCTCCGTAGCCGACTCCCAGCAGGTCGCCTCCCTATTGCTTATAAAAAGAAGGAGAGAAGTGGACGTGGGGGGCTGGGGGAAGGTGTGGGGGCAGCCGTGGAGGCCAAGAGAGAGGGAGAGACAGGGAGTGATTTCTTTATTTTTTTATTTTATTCTTCTTTTCTTTTAAGGTAGCCTAATCATGTTGATGGGTTAAATCCTCTTAGCTAGGGCTAAGAGGTGAAGCTTGTATCATGATGGGAGGACCTGTTGTTTGTGTCTTTTGTTTAAGACTGAACTGATGTTGATTTTAGTTTATTAATGGGAATGTTTTTTAGTTTTTAATGGTCTGTTGTGACTAAAATTACAATGGGTCTGCGATGGCTTTGAGCATCTTCCTTTCCTTTATGTTTATGACGTCAGGAAGCCCTGTTGTTCATCATAGTCTCCTGGGCATGGTCGGATGACGGTACCCTTCCTAACTTTCATACATTGTTGATTGTTTGGTAATTAGTTTAATTCTATTGTTTACTTTGTCTCCTGGGCATGGTTTGGTGATGGAATCTATTCTAATTCATATACCTTTCATCTCTTGAAAACTATATCAAGTAAGTTCAGTTTAATATCCATGAAGCAGGCATAAGATCTCCCTGATCTCTACAAGTGGATCCTCTGAATCCCTAGTTCCCTTTCTCTGAATTTTCTGAAGTTTTAGATTAATTATTCCACAATTATTCCTCAATTGCTATTCGATTTAGAATTCATCTTAGTCTAGTTCTAGTTCTACTTAGTTTCGGATTACGTACAGGTTCAGTCCCTTGGGATTCGACCTCAGTCTTACCGAGTTTATTACTACATCACAACCCTGCACTTGGGGAGTGAACAAGTTTTTGGCGCCGTTGCCGGGGACTGACGGCTACGTATTTCTGAAATTAATTGGTTTTAGAATTAGATTAAGATTAGGATTTTACTAACTTTAGGTTTAGGTTTTTCTGATTTATAGAAACTAACCTGTTTTCTTGTTTTGTAGGATTCTAAGGTAGAAACTTCTAATTGGGTGATATCTTTCTAATTTCTTTACTTTTTCTATTTTTAGAATTAGGGTTTTATTTTTAGAAATCTTCTAATCTTAGACTTATTAGTTTTGGAAACTAACTTGTTTTGTTTTCTTTTGCATGATCTTAACATAGGAACTTCTCATTTGGTACTTTTCTTCTAACTTCTACCTCTCTTACTTTCCATACTGCTGTAGGATCCTTTCTTTTAATTTACTTAGGATTAGATTCAGAGTTAGGGTTTCACCATGTATATGAATGAGTGGGCACGATAGTATGTTGAGATAGCTTATGGAAAACAGCCTACACCTCAAAATTTTTCTGAAAATTTCTTCGAGAATCAATCAGAATATGATGCTCCACCGATTAAGAATTCTTTCGGTGATTATCTGCGGGAGAATAATTGTATTCCATGAGTTAAGAAAACAGTACGTGATTATTGGAATGATGACGCGTATAAACTCCCGACAGATTACCCGTATGGTTTTGATCAGTGGAAACAAAAATATGTCGAGGTTGAGTCAGTAAAACAACATGGTAAGAACCCTCGTGGATTAGTCACTTTTGAATATTCACCAGAAATGATCCAAGAGGAGTCATATTCGAGTTACACAGACTATACTACTAGCATGAGGAAATTAGTAGAAGCACTTGAATCACGCCTTGATAGGCTAATGGAGACTAATTCATTCCAACCGCAACTCGTTGATCCTGTTGATTATTCCTTTGGATTCCCTACTTCTAATGAAATAACGTAGGCTAGTTCGTTTCAGCCACAACCCAAACCAGAAATAAAATGCAAAGAAAGTGATCCTCACTCACTTTTGAAAAACTCTAGAATTTGGAATGAAGAGTTGAATTACGTTAACGAGCATGTGGTTCAATTTCCCGATGAGTTGATCTCGAAGACTGTTCAAAAGAATGGGGAAGAGACATGGTTGTCTTTCAAATATATTGATGATGACACACTTCACTCACATGACACACTAGATTCCAATGATCAAGAAGTACATGAAGAGAACGGTCATAATGAGCTACTCCACTCACCTGACATGTCTGATCTACAAGTGGATGAGCTCCTTACAACTGACCCGTCTATCTCCTGTGAGATATGTTTGGACGATTCCCTTGAATTGAATGATGATATGATTCAGGAGAAGGACGAGTTGCTCGCTATAACCCTGAAATTTGAAACCACTCAATTGAGGCCACCATCTGAACTGTTCACGTTTGACAATTTAACACCTCGATTGAGTAGTCTCAATGAACAAAGTGATCACATCAATGCTTCCCCCACTGATTTTCAATCTGTCTATGCAGGACTGGAGGAAGAGAGCGTACATCCATCTACTTTCAAGGATGATGGATTCCTTGGGCAGATTATCACAAGCTCCAATATGGAAAATAAGCCATACTCAGTTGAACTTCCCAACTCTTGGGATTGCTTGGCACATTTTGCAGATTCAAACGACCCCATGTCAAAAGATAAAGTGGATGCCTTGCAAGACAACATCTCGGTAGTCATCACTGACCGAGAAAACCCTCACTCTGAAGCCCCTCCTTCCCCAGGCCTTGAATGTTTACCACCAAAGGAAGATGAGCTGAAAATTGAACCGAAGCTTGGAACTTCAGAATGCATTAAGACTACATTACTTCCTGAATTTTTTTTTGAATTTTATCTACCTGTAGTCTTTGATTCGCCATGGGATACTAACTTTGAGACTTTTTCTGTCACAGGTGAATCGCATATACTTTGGATACCTCAAGCAATTCAATGGAAAATTTTTTACGAGGTGCATAAGTCTCTCTAGAAAGTCATGCTCCAGGGCGCCCAAGCCTATTGCAAAATGGGCTTTTGGATGATCCTGTTGAGGAACTTACTGAGAAACTTATCAAGATATTGGCCGGAAGAGGAACCTTGTGGCATGATCGAGTAGCTTTTCCCTGTTTTCATAGGACTAGAGTAGTTTGTTTTATGTTATTTTAGGATAGATGGTAAACTTAGCGCTCCTGGGAGGCAACCCAGCTTTTCATTTCATTTCTTTTTCATAATTAGTTAGTTCAATGTTTGTGGGTAACATTGCTGCAAACCCTCACGAGACTATAACTCGTCCACTAGGGGCAACCTAGGGGTTTAAAGGCTTGTTACATATGCTAAATGCAATCGAGAGCACCTGCGGAAGTGGTATAGGTAGGATTTTATCTTTTGTTATTTTTGTTTTGCTTTCTCTCTCGTGCTAACCGGCTTCCATGCTGCGATCTCTTGGAAAGTCTCTCTCGATTCATCATCCAGGTACTTGTCCCATGTGCATTGCATGCTCATATCTTTTACATTGAGGACAATGTAGATTTTAGGTTGGGGGTGGGAGATTAGGTTCCTAATCAGTGTTTTCTTAGTCTTAAGCAAAAAAAAAAAAAAAAAAAAATTGTGAAATTTTTTTAAATTTTTCTGAAAATTCTTGTGAATTTGAAGTGATCTTGATGGCCATCTTTGATTTAGAATTACAAGATAAGTGATGTTGGTAATGTATGACTCTTGGATTCAGTTATTTGTTAGATTCATAATTAAGTTCGAACTGTTAATCCATGATTAGCGGTTTTAAACATTGATGAGTCATGATTTCATAAGACACATCTCACTTGCACATTTAGGTTTCAGGTCAATATTGAAGGATTGACTTGGTACTCAGTAAGCATGAAAGGAACCAACCTGGGGAATTTGTCCATCCTGTCGATAAGAAGAATGAAAAAAAAAAAAACCGCAGCTATAAGATAGCTGCCTAAGGAAAGGGTTGGGCAAACGAAGTTCACCATGGGTTTGCTCCCCATAGGTGTAGGGTCGATTTCCCATGGTTGACATTTGGAAAAAAATGGGCGATTGATTTTCACCATAGGTTTGTTCTCTATAGGTGAGGACTTGATTCCCCTCATTGGCGTTACTATTCATGGAAAAACCAAAGGGCTGGTAGAATGAGAAGTTGATCTGTGAGGCAAGTTTTGGTTTAGGTTGGTTGTCCTCAGTGCTCTTGTCGGTTACCAATGAGATAATGAAATAACAAATTGAATCTTAATATTGATAAGTCGAGATTACACTATACACCCATGGAACTCAATGTTTAGATTTTTTTTTTCCTAATTAATGGATTAATACTTTATACTTGATTATAAAGTTTACCGTGTGCTTGAGTACAAGAGAAAGTAATACCCAACATTCATGAATCTTAAAATTCTAGTATCTAGATTGTTTTTCCAAAAATCGCTTGACTTCATAAAAATTATCCTGTAATTCTCAATTTATTTTTCGCATACTTTGCTCGGGACTAGCAAAATGCTAGTTGGGGGTTGATTTCCGGGGAGTTGCATGGCCCAGATCACGATATTTTCGACGATCTAAACCGTCCAGAAGACTCACAAGGTGGCCAAGACCCTAGCCTAGGTGTCGGAATCAAGTTCAGGACATTCACTATCCCGAAAATCCAATCCAAACGCAAGTATGTTTGCGTTATCTACTATGCACACGGTTGTTGCTGCGTAAGCTCCGCATCCGACTCCCAACAGGTCGCCTCCCTGTTGCTTATAAAAAGAAGGAGAGAAGTGGACGTGGGGAGCTGGGGGAAGGTGTGGGGGCAGCCGTGGAGGCCAAGAGAGAGGGAGAGATAGGGGGTGATTTCTTTTATTTTTCTGTTTTATTCTTCTTTTCTTTTAAGGTAGCCTAATCATGTTGATGGGTTAAATCCTCTTAGCTAGGGCTAAGAGGTGAAGCTTGTATCATGATGGGAGGACCTGTTGTTTGTGTCTTTTGTTTAAGACTGAACTGATGTTGATTTTAGTTTATTAATGGGAATGTTTTTTAGTTTTTAATGGTATGTTGTGACTAAAATTACAATGGGTCTGCGATGGCTTTGAGCATCTTCCTTTCCTTTATGTTTATGACGTCAGGAAGCCCTGTTGTTTATCATAGTCTCCTGGGCATGGTCGGATGACGGTACCCTTCCTAACTTTCATACATTGTTGATTGGTTGGTAATTAGTTTAATTCTATTGTTTACTTTGTCTCCTGGGCATGGTTTTGTAATGCCCTGAAATTCGGGGGTCGAGTATGAACCCAACTCCTGAGTTCCAACGCATCACTTATGCAACATACACAATGCCGGTTAAATGTTGTCTGAGTTAGCGCAATAAACATGGATGAGATTAAACCAAAACAGTAATTCATACTCCAGTTCAATTGTATTTAAAAACAGCGGAAGACTGAAATTTTATATTCAAGTATGTAAAGTAACAAAATTTTCTGAACTCCAGAGTATGAGTACTAGCTGAGCACCAATATACATGTAATGTTTGTAAGTTAAAAACCCAAAATACATCCTCAAAAGAGGCCCCGAGAATCCCGCGATGCAGCCGGCCTAAGCGTAGCCGTCAGAGAACTGCATGAAAGAGAACTCCTCCTGGTCCTCATCAACGTCGGGCTCTGGCTCCTGAACCAAGGCGCCCTCTAAACCTGCAATAGAGTCTGGTTGGTGTGTACAACACCGTCCCGTAACGTGGGAGTGAGTAGCTAACTCAGTGGAACAATAATGCATAAGTTAACATGTTATCAAATCAACCAAGCAGTAATGATAAAGCAGTACAAATCAAGCATTTCTAACTACTCTTGTTAAATGCAAGATGACATGACATGATGCTGTATGCCCTTGCCAAACCACCCTCAAGCGACATCATCTTACGTTCGAGAATGCTTAACTCCCTCAGTGCGCCACATCTACAAAGCACATGCGGTGCGATGATGCTCGTGATTACCAAGTTATTATTAGTCCATTTCAATCAGCAGTATTGGGAAACTAAGGTAACTCCCTTGTATCATTCCCAACATGATCCATTCTAAGGTCGTCAATCCTAGTTATTCTCATACGATATTATGGTTTGAGAAGCTTAGTGATGGCATCGCAAAGGGCTCATCACCCGTCAGCGCAGATACAGATCTCACCGTATGCGGCTCAATTGCTGGCCGTCAGCTCGAGTACAGGTCTCATCGTACTCGGCTCAATCACTAGCCGTCAGCTCAAGTACAGGTCTCACCATACTCGGCTCAACTCACACTCTAGTTGCTGTGAAAGGCTCGTGGCCAATCACAGACCCTTGGGGTGTACTCGATGATACCACGGAGGACTCGTCGCCCGTCAGCACGAGCACAGATCTCACCGTACTCGGCTCTCGCCAAAGTATCGACAGCTCGAATACAGTGTCCCATACCACCGTATTCGGCTGACGAGATAGTTGCGCAATGGTCACTATGGGGAGGCACATGGCCCCAGTATAGGCCGACAGCTCGACCACGGTGTCCCATACCACCATGCCCGGCTCATGCGTCTTAGCGGATCTAGGTACCATGGTTAAACGGGAATCACCACTAGTAAGTTTGGTACCCTAGGTTCAAGCAGTAGTGACCAAACAGGATGAACACACAACTACACTTCGGTTTCATTGGCGAGCCTGACTAGCTCGAGCGCACCACAAGTTGAGCGATATGGAGCGCAAAAGCACTCCGCGTGGCCAACCACTATCGCCAACCGAAGTACGACTCGGGTTCGCCGGACCCGACCTTTGTGGCGACATGAATCTCAGCCACAATCACAAGTCTGGTACCGAGTGTTTGGACTATATTCATAGTCCCAAACTCAAACAGTTTTCATCGTTAGAAGGTGAAATAAAGCATGATAAACAAGCAATACAAGCATGTTAGTAGGCATGTTATAAAGCATGAAGTAAAACATGAAGTCAAGCATGTTGCAAAGCATGTTGTAATGCATGTAACAAAGCACTATCCCCATAGGGATACAATTGTGTGTGCAATACAATTAAGTGGTTGCGGTGAACCACCGCATGGAGGGGGTCCTACATGTCTCTAAGGGAGTCGGAAACCCCACATCAGCACCTCTCTAAGGCACTAATACATGAGTATTTGCGCACACGAGTGTTTACACAATTACTTAGAATACACTATTTCAACATACGCGACGTATGTTAACGAAGCTTGTGTTAGGGCTGTCCCTTCGCCCCGGGAGTATTTTTCCCATGTATATCGTATTCATACAGCAAATAATCATAGCAAATAATCATTACAATTACATTTCCAAAATCCGCACGTATGCGGGATTTCTAGAATACACAATTTCAACATACATGACATTTACACATGAACATGTATTTTCGCGATCTCTTTCGCCAAACTAGTATTTTATCCACACATGATATAATCAAACATTAAATAAACATGTCAAACATTTTCTCAACAAAAATACGTATACGGTATTTCTACGTATATCAAGAGTATGTAAAATTCCATAATCTTTATCGCTAATCGAAACAGGAAACGGAAAGCACTTTGTACATGTGCATTTGCATGCAGATCATGAATCTATCATTATCTGACATTGAAAGCGTTGAAAACCGTAACTTATACGCTTAAAGTCCTCATCTTAGCCCTTGGAATTCCAATGAATCAGCAAGAGGGTTGGTGCTTCCGTATACGGGAGTTTCTTAGCCTAAAGAGCGCATTTAATTAGTCTTTCCTTAACCTATCACTAATCAAGCTCAAATCAGACCTAGGGTTAGGGTTTCTTACCTTCAAATGGGGTGGAAACCGCCGGGAAATCCCTTGGAATAGAGCGGTGTAGGCCGTGGGAGAAGTGGAAGCAGCAGGAGGAAGATCGGCCTCGATCTCCACAAGTTTCTCTCTCTTTTCTCTCTTTCTCTCCTAGGGTTTGGACCCAAATTCGTATGGCTGTGAGAGGGGCTGTTCTAAGCCCCTTTTATAGCCTAGAACATAACCAAAATAGACTTAGGTTCAAGGGTGGCTGCATATATAGGCAGTTCGCCACTTTCCAAGCTCAAAGGGGGTGTTCTGGTAGCCCTCTTTGAGCCAAACGTCAGACTTAAGCTCACCCTCTGCGGATCTACGTGGGATTACGTTTTCGGCTCGATCGGATTCCCAGATCGCACGTGGTGGACCACTTTCAGTTCAACGGTCCGTGGGCCACGATCAGAATTTCTGAGTACATGTAAATGTTCCTGAAATTTTTCTTAATCCGAGGGTGTAATTTGGTCTGATTCCGACGGTCAGGTTGCTTAATACTGACGCGCAACCGAAAGGTGCCAGATCACTATTCCAGATATTTTCTCTTGGATGGAAATAGTGTTTTTCACACCCCCTCGCTCCGGAGTGAAAATAATGGCCGTGGGACATCGGAATCATCTGATTTTTGAGATGATTGTCAAGCCCAGTGGGGCGGTCCTGGTTCCTTAGCTTCGTGTTAATCGGACTCCCGATGTGCGATCTAGACCTCATACGAAGTTTCGTTACAGTCCCGAGAGCAGACGGGTAATGAGTTTGGCTCTAGACTTTAGGGTAACCTAGAGTCACCAATTCTGCAAGTTTTGGGTCTTGCAGATCGTATTTAAAGCGATCCCAACGGATTTCATGATTTACCGAGTTTAGTACTTAGTTAACTTTGTTAAATTTCTAAAGGATTCAACCCTATGTGATTTCTGGTCGAGGTGGTACTCGGCCCAATGTACGGAAATTTTCAGGTCGTTACAGGTTTGGTGATGGAATCCATTCTAATTCATATACCTTTTATCTCTTGAAAACTATATCAAGTAAGTTCAGTTTAATATCCATGAAGTAGGCATAAGATCTCCCTGATCTCTACAAGTGGATCCTCTGAATCCCTAGTTCCCTTTCTCTGAATTTTTTGAAGTTTTAGATTAATTATTCCACAATTATTCCTCAATTGCTATTCAATTTAGAATTCATCTTAGTCTAGTTCTAGTTCTACTTAGTTTCGGATTACGTACAGGCTCAGTCCCTTGGGATTCGACCTCAGTCTTACCGAGTTTATTACTACATCACAACCCTGCACTTGGGGAGTGAACACCACTACTGTCGTATCTTTTAAATTTTGGTAACTCAAAGTTTGGAGGTACTTGAGCATCTGGAAAGGGACATAAATCCCTGAACTTAGTGGATGGGAGGTCCACTCCTTGCTGCCTCTGCAGCTGATTTTATACCATTTGTAGCTGTTCCCGCATTTCATCCATTTCAGATTTGTGGGGTTGTAGATATCTTGCCCCTTGTTATAGGGCTTGTGTTACTTCCTCCTCATAAGGGGGTCAAGTTCCTCAACCCTTTGATTTCTAAGAGTAGGGGGTTGTTGGAAAGAAGATGGACTCCCAGTGGCGGGAGGTAGCTGAAATTGAACTCCACTCCCTTTTGGGGGAGAGTGTGATGTACAGAAAAGGCTTCCGCTCGGGGTATCTGTCAATTCCAAAATGTTACTCCTGTTAGGGGGAGTATGTTGGACTCGAAACTGACCCCCTTTCTGGGCATCTGCCAGTTCTTGTCTGTGATTCCCGTTAGGGGAACCTGTGTTGTAACCTGATTGTTGTGATGTGTTAAGTAGTGATGCGTGGGAGAATTGCTCCCGTTTGTTGGTTGCTACTGTGGCCGTGCTGAATCTTCTGGGAGAGGGAGAATAGGATTAGCTAGAGGAATGAGGGAGAAAGCGAAAGGAGTTTATGAGATTGAGATATTTTGGACACTAGGTTGTGTTGCTTGTGTGTTTGATATGGCGCTTGGCACCAAGAGAAGTAGCAACTCCTGTAATGCCTTGAAGCTCTGAGATATCTCATTCAAGGCTGTTGTGACTGGCACATCCGTTGGAGCTGTCGGTAATGGTGCCGGTGCTGGAATAGGTGTTGCTTCCGATGTTGATGCTTCAGGAGCTGGCGGAGCTGCTGACTCTTCTTCATGGGTAACCAAGACTTATCGAGATCGAGTAGTCATAGCTCGGATTGATGCTGAAAACAAGTGTAAGCCAAAGATTATTATTTTTTTTTTAATGAATGCAATGATGATGTTGTAAGTGCTATGTTTTCTAGCTCCTATGATTGTCAAATTTTGTAGTGCCAAAACCTCTTGGATTTTCTATCTTGTGTAGCTCATCTTCATGTCAAATACAATTCTTGTACAAGCTCAAGATGATCCATTACAAGGTGTTCCGTTTTGAGAAGTCAAGCATCACAAGTATCAGATTCAAGTACAACATTAACTGATAGTTCAAGCTTTCAAAGCTTCATCTAAGTCAAGACAATAGTCATCACTCAAGTACTTCCAACTCAAGCTTCAAGATATTTCAAGTTCAAGCTTCAAAAGGTTACAAATTGAAGTTTCAAAGTACTTCAAGTTGAAGCTTCAAAATGTTTCAAATTCAAGCTTCATGTTCGTCAAGGTAACAAGCTTCATGTTTGTCAAGATCAACAATTAACCAAAGGAAAAGATGTTTCAATGTTCAAACATCGCTTATAAGGTATGAAAGACCCTAGGTTGACCATAGGATAGGTAATTTTGAATACATAATTTAATTGGGTCACTTTAAAGTGCATAGTCTGTTTTTCAACTAGTCTTAGACTATGTTCGACTAGTCCTAGCACTGGCTCGACCAGTCCAAGAAATTCCTCGACCAATCATAAGTTTGTTAATAATTTTCAGAATATTTTGTTAAAGTTTCGACCAGTCCAAGAAATTCCTCGACCAGTCCTGAAGACTGCTCGACCGGTCGAGTGAACAATGCTCGACCTGTGCTCGACCAGTCCAGCAGGCTTGACTCAAAGTCCAGCAACCAAAATGAGTCCCACACGACCAGTCGTGGACAGGACTCGACCGGTCATGGAGGCTACTCGACCGGTCGAGCAGGTCCTTCGACCAGTCGTGGAACGATCTGATCTTATCGCTCCCAAAATTTCAAATGTTTGTTGGTCCTTCGACCAGTCAAGCCGACCTCTGGGCCAGTTAAGTGAACGATTTCTGCACTTATAAATAGAGCACGATTTTCAGAGTTTTGTATCCAATTCAAGCAAAATCAAGACACCACTCTGAGAGATAAGTTTGTGTTATTCTTTAGCTATTTAGTGCTCATTTAATATTCTCTTTAATTAACTTTTTGCATTTGATTTTGTATTCTATATTCCAATCTTATTTGAAGAAGGGATTAAAATTTTCCCATTTCTCGGAATCAAAATCAAATCAAGCTAGCCCAAGGTGATTTAATCTAAAATCCATTTAGAACTTAGAACCATTTCAATAGTGAGTGTGAACACTGAACATCTATAATGGAACTTCTACTCCAAATTGGTTCTACCGGGCTGCAACAAAGGAGAATATCCAGATAAGTATTTTACAATTTTGTAAATCTTATTCTTTTGATTTCTTTGAGATTGTGCCAGAAAAATCTCTTTCTTTTGGTTTGTCTGAGGTGATCCAGAAAACTCAGAGTGTGGGTTTTTTTGAATTGTGTCAGCCCACTTGAAAGACACAATTGTGAGGGTTTTAGGTGAACCTTGAAAAACCTATTTCATAGTGAACGCTAATATCCACTGTGTGAGGATATTAGGAGTGGAGTAGTTGTGTGACTGTTGTTTAACAGTTGGTGTACACACAAGCGAACCACTATAATTCTTTGTGTTTGGTGGATGTGTGTTTATTTATTTATCTTTTATGATTTAAGATTGTGGGATGTATTTGTAGATGTGAATGTTGTAATCTTTACATTTCAGCATTGTGTGGTGAATATTGTAATAGATTAGTTTCTATTTCTTTCGTATCCTCTTCAGTTTGAGTTTTTGATACTCACCCACATTCTAGTAAGGTTGTCCTGCCATAAACCATTGGTTTTTTGTGTCAAGTTGTCCTTAGAACCAAGTTTGTATCAACCTCTCAATACTAGATTTTTGAGGTTGTTATTTCCTTTGGTTATTTGCAATTCATTTGGCTATCTTATTGTTTATATTCTGCTTATTAATTTTTATTTGGCATAGTCCTATTCACCCCCCCCCCCCCTCTAGGACTCTTACCTTGGCCTTTTCAAGTGGTATCAAAGCCTAATAGCTTGCTTTAATTATTATTTTTCTTTTTTTGGATTAAATTCCTAAGATAATCGATCTGAGCTTTTTAAGATGTCAAAATTTGATAGCCTTTCAGTCACTAGGCCTCCACATTTGATGGCTCCAATTATGCCTATTTGAAAGCCAGAATGAGGATTTTCTTAAAATCCATGGATGAGAGCGTGTGGCAAGCCACAGTGACCAATTGGACCTCTCCTACCACTGAAGTAACTGGCACTGATAGATCTAAATCGATAAAAGTCTCACCTTATTTTTATTGGTCTGCTCTTCAGAAAAGCGAGAGTAGTGTCAATGCAAAGGCTCTAAATGCAATTACTTGCGCACTTGAAATGACCAAGCTATATGTCCTAGAGGGGGGGGGGGGGTGAATAGGACAACGCCAAATTTAAAATAATTATAGCGAAATTTAATAACGAGATAGCCAAATAAAGTAAATCAATTCACAATGCTGAAATGAAAAGCAAACTCAATAAATAAGAATTGAGAGGTTGATACAAAAGTTGTTCTAAGGACAACCTTACACCAAAAATCAAGGGTTTATGGTAGGACAACCTTATTTCTAGAAAGGTCTTTGTATCAAAAACTCAAACTAAAGAGGAATAAATAAATAAAAAGGAATTGAAATAAATTGCAGGAATTTAAATCTAAATTATTACAACATTCCCACAATGCTTGAAATGTAAAAATTACACCATTCACATCCACATATACATTCCACAGTTGAATAATCAAAGATAGGAAAATAAAGCACACATCCACACAACACAAAGAGTTATAGTGGTTCGCCTGTGTGTACACCAAAAGTTCAACAAAAGCCACACAGATTGCTACTCCACTCCTAATATCCTCACACAGGGGATATTAGCGTTCACTATCAAATAGGTTTTCACAGGTTCACCCAAAACCTTCACAATTGTGTCTTTTTCAACGGGCATACACAATTCAAAAGCCCTTACTTCTGAGTTTTCTAACTCTCCTCAGATAACCAAACAACTTTGAGATTTTTCTGGCTGAACCTCAAATAAAACCAAATAAAGTAAATTACACAAAATGTAAAATACCTGTTTTTCTACTTTGTTGTAGCAGCTCGGAAGAACCAAGTTGGATTAGAGGTTTGAATGTCAAAATTCAATGTCCAATACTCACTATATAATGGTTATAAGTTCTAATAGATTTAAATTAAAACAAATGGGCTAGCTTTAATTGATTTTGATTCTAGAAAAAGGAAAACAACACCTCCTCTTTTCAGATCAGATTGGAATAAAGAAATAAAATCAATTTAAAAAGCTAAAGAAAGAAAATATTAAATATGCACACTTAGCTTAAATGGACCACAGACTTATCTCTCAGAAGGCTGGATTAAAATTGTTTTAGTAATCTATAAAATTATGAGATTCGAGCTCTATTTAAAGGTGAGCAAATCACGTCTTCGACTGGTCGTAGGACCAACGGAAATTTGAAAATTCGAATGCGATAAGATAAGGCAGTTTCATGACTGGTCGAAGATAATCTATGACTGGTCGAAGGACAACTTCGACTGGTCGAAGGTTGCTCACGACTAGTCGAAGCAAGTCGAATTTCAATGTTGTAGTTTGAGTCGTAGGTCTACGAGAGGTCGAAGAAGCAGTCAACACTATTCATACGACTAGTCGAACAAACCCCAGGACTGGTCTAAGCTTAACAGAAAATTCTGAATTTTTGCAATAAACTTACGATTGGTCTAGGCAATTCTTAGACAGGTCGAAGCAGTGCTAGGTGTCACGCCCCAGACTCGGTAACCGGACCCACAAGGAACCCGATGGCCAGTTCTAGCCGCAACAGCCTCCTTAGTACCCCATTCTCGGCTCCCGAGATAGGTTACGATCCTGGGATCCTATAAGGAGGATTTCCATAATAGTATAATCATTCCAATACGAGCATACCCAAGATTATATCAAGTACATCTGAGAATAACAAGGGGCACACATCACAAAATTAACTATGAATTTGAACTTTTACAAGCTTACATCAGGTCCAAAAGGACATACATAAAGTAATAAGAAAAGAGAGAGAAATTAGTAACACTGGAGTCCTCAGTGATCAACTCTACTCCACGATCTGCTGCTACGACGCCTGCCTAGAGTCTCCTGCATACATCAATCGGGCATAAGCTTATAGAAGCTTAGAGGGTGGTGAAAGTGTGTGTCAATGTTGCACAGAAGAATAGCAGGAGGTACGAGGAAAGAATATGCTCAATGAGAAAATCACTATCCTTACCAAGACTTATTGAGTATTGGGAGCCATACCAAGACAATGCATGAAGGGGCTTACACAGCCAATGCTAATGTAATGCAAGTAATGCCAGTGCTTATATCCAAACCATATGTTAAGTACATTTTCATTTATAAGGAAATCACTGGGGTCCATTACACTGTTGAATGACTGCCGCTCTACAGACTCTACATAGTCAAACGAGCGTAAGAGACCCCACTACCCGCCTGTGGACAACCAATCACAAACAAGGCCTGAAGGTAACAGACCAATTTACGAGCTGGTCAGACTCAGCCTAGCAATGCCTCCTCACACCAGGCAGGTAAGGCCACGCCCCTATCCAATCGACTACACAACAGTGGGAGTCGCGACCTAACGATATAAGGCCCTCGTGCGCTCATAGTCTCCACTCGGTCACAGCGTTGGAGCAGATCCTTGGTACCATGAAAGTTTTAGAAATTTCACCCATGGGCATCCTATGCACCCTATATGCTCAAGTAACATTTTCGATGTCCACACATATGACCATCCACGAATGTCCCTATGGAGGCAAGGCCCTAGTGAAGCAAGGGAGGTATCATCATGAAATGCGATGTCAATGCATGAGTCATACATACAGATCATGCGCAAGCTTCAGGCACTCAATGTGCACGAGGGAAGGAATTTCATCCCTCAATGACCACCATACAATGCAATCAATTCATATAGATGATGCAAACGGGTCATAATTATGTAAGTGTGCTACCTGTAGATTGTATTCCTCCATAGATAGGTACTTAGGAGAAGCGAAGTCCTCTAGTGAGGGCCCAATACTTTAGGATAACCCGCAAGCTAGGAGAATCATAAAGCCTCAAGAAGGAGACGAGCCTAACAAGGTCTATGGTGGGCCTTCAACCACCTATAAGGGCCTTATGGGCCTACCTTAGGGCCACCAAGGAGAACATCTAACCTCAACTAGGTCCCATAAGGTAGCCTGCTACGTATGTAAAGAAAGGTCTAAGGCACAATCAATTCATGGCCTAGTGGGCCATACACTAAGCCCAATACATAGGCAACCTGGTGGGCCCTTAAGCAAGGTTAGGGCCCAACCATAAGGGTCATAGGTTCACTCATTGTGGTGGGCCTAATGGGTAGCCCATTATCCCAACATATGAGAAACCCTTATATTTAACACAAGTAAGTTGGGCCTCATATCTCGGCCCAAGTATGGATTTATTATAGAGGGTAAGCAAGGGCCCAACTTCTTGAGTATTTGGCCCATAAGACCTATCACAATGGCGTGGTAAGTATAGGACTCAAGGATCCAACGGGCCTATCAAAAGTTCTTACCCAACCAAGGCTATAAGGCCCATTAATTAGAAAACTAGCCCAAGAAGAATCCAATTGGAATGGGCCTTTAATCATGCACTAATTAAGCCCAAAAATAAAATTAATATGGTAAGATAACTGACTTAAATCCTCTTCAAATCTAGTGGGCCATACTACTGGAATACAGGCCTATCAACAGCCCAAGGTAGGGGCGCTCCACGGTGGGTAGTCCTACGGGCCTGGGTATTTGGCCCAAAACTGACCCAATTTACAGACCGCACCACGGTCAGTTCGAATGTCCGTTGGGTCAAAAATTTTGTAAGGTGACACTTCCATGGGTGGGACACACCTCCACAAGTATTTTAATTTTGTAAGGTGACACTTCCCTCTAAAATTTTGTAAGGTCTAAAATTTAAGAATTTTTGGATATTCCTAAGTATTTTAATTAATTTAAATAAAACAGTCCGTCTAGAAAATCAGACTGACCTGGACGTCCCAACGTGGTGGGCCAGTCCGGCCCTTGTCACGGTGTGCACAGAGGTCCATTGGTCACAAAAATTTTTAGGTGGGTCCCACCATGGGTGGACCACCTCCCTGTAAATTTTCATAATTTTTAGATGCTCAAAAGTATTTTAATAAATTTAGGAGTTACAATGTGTCAAGGGTGGAATGTTGCTGGAAATAACTGTTCTGAATTTGGGCCATCCAAATGGGTGGGTTATGGGCCTTTAAAATTTATGAAATTTGGACCCAAGGTCCCTCATCAAGTCTACAACAAGGTGGGACCCAGAAATATGGCCCACCATCTTAGAAAGTATTTTTAAATTTTTTTTTTTTTTGGACTATGCTGCTGGACTGCACAACAGATATTTCTAGCAGTCCAGTATGTTTGTCCACCCTTTTGGATGCCCGAATGGGATCCCTTGGCCTAGAAATTTTATAGGTAGGTCCTACCATGGGTGGGACACCTCCCTAAAAAAATTTAGAATTTTTAGGACAGTAAAAATATTTTATTTAACTCTTGCAATTTATGGATAACAACGTATTCTTGAAAAAATATGCTACTAAAAAAAAATGTTGCTGGTCTCATCTTGTACACCCAATGGGGTGGGCCCTGGATGTCCAAAAATTGGAAAATTTGAATTTAAATCTCCCCAAATATATGTAGTACAAGGTAGGGTCTACCAAGTGGCCCACCTGATCAGAAACTATTTTATAATCTTACATTTCCAAATTGCAACCTTATTGGAATTACAACAGAAATTTCAGCAAGTACCCATATTGGCCCACCTTTTTAGGGACCCAAATGAGGTCAATTGGGGCTAGAATTTGACATGCTTATAGGTGAGATATACATCTTCAAAAATTATATTTTACTTGATATAAAATTTCCCACCAAAAGCCCCAAATCCTGGCCTCAAGTTGACCCAAAATCTGTCCATACGGATTTGGACAGCAACATGTTGCTGTCCAAACCACCCCAAAAGATAATTAAAAGGGAAATAAATCACCATTTTCTATGGGTGGGGTCACCCTAGATGGGTCACACAACTCTCAGACCCAAGCCCTTTCTAAGATCATCCATAAAATCAAGCCCAAAGGCTGTCCAAAACATGCCAACAATATGGGGTAACAAGGTGGGCCCGAACTTCTAACCACTTGGGCCTAGTTGCATGGCACATCAAGTGGGCCACACATACATCAGATTTACTATAAAGACAGGAAAGAAAAGATGAATAAGAAACACAATCCGGCCATGTGGTAGGGCCCCGCCACTAATGGGCCCTCCCAAGAATGAATCATACCCATACAACTACATTGATTGTATATGCAACATAAAATCACTACATGCATGATCTATAATTGCTATGGATGGTTGGGATGCCATCCCAACATGATCCTTAAGGTCTAGATGAACTTGAGATGGAGTGGATTATTAAATACATCATGATGGGGTTCATGGAAAATGGCCCCATCATGGATCATGACATGCATGTAGGATGGGCCAAAGGGCCACATCCATGGGATCAAATGAGATCCCCACCATGGATTGGTGGGTCCCATGTGATCCATCCATGAAGAAATAATGAGATTAAAGAAAAGAAAGGAATTCAATAAAAGAATATTCACCCACCTCAAAGATGATCACCAAACTTCCACACTAAGATCCTTTAACACCAAGAAAAATGGGTCAATGGTGGAGATGGGGTTTCAAAGGTTAGATGGTGGGGGATTAAGGAAGAAGGGGGTTGGAAAATAGAGGGAAGATGAGGAGAAGGTTGCTAGAATTTTGCAAATGGAAGAGAAAATGATAAGAAAGAGAGAGAGGAAATTTGTAGGGAAGTAATGATTATGTTGTTAGAAAGCAAATGATGGCTTATGGTGACAATAATAAAGTTGTTATACTTAGGCTAGGTTTGGGTGATGTCTAGAATGGGTGGTGATAATTCCATACAATTGTGTAGTGTGTGTGGGTGGTGTGAATGGAAAGTTGTGCCATGGAAGTGGTCTATATATATATTTTTTGTACAAAAGTGGGTCACATGATGAAATGCTCATAACTTTTGATCTATAAGTCAGATGAACGCACAAGACGCGTCGATGGAACCGCAACAACGATACGAACGAGATGACATACGTCTAGGGTCAATCTGAGTCAGGTCTATGTGACCAGATCTAAGGATGATCGCAAACACAATCCAAGGGTCGCGGGTCGCTGGAATTTGACCGGTAGGACCGTGAGACCAAAATAAACAAGATGCATACTCACACACACATGTACACATGAGAAGTAGAGTTGGGTCTCACAATCCTCCTTACCAACAAAGAAATTTCATCCTCAAAATTGATAAAACAGGAACAACGAAATGCATAAACATCATCATATACATATATCTCAATCATCGAACATAAGAGAAGGCAATACTGGCAATACAAGCAATCAATCATCAAACAAATGGGGATAACGCTCTCTAATCTAGGCCTCGCATTCCCAAACGCATCGGCTTCCGAATGATGATCCCATTGCACTTTTACCAAGGGAATGACCTTGGTCCTGTGGACCTGCTCCTTCCGATCAAGAATACGAATCGGCTGCTCAATGTAGGAAGCATCCTCCCAGACCTCAAGTGGCTGTCAATCAATCATGGGAATAGTGTCCGACCCACATTTCCGCAACATAGAAACATAGAACACGTCGTGGATCGTGAACAACTCAAGAGGTAAGGCAAGCCTATAGGCCATAGCGCCTATGCGCTCGATAATCTCAAAAGGTCCAATAAATCTCAGGGCGAGCTTGCCCTTCACACCAAATCGAACCACGCCCTTCATAGGCGAGACCTTGAGATATACCATGTCCCTGACTGCGAACTCGAGGGGTCGACGTCAACGATCAGCAAAACTCTTCTGCCGGCTCTGAGCTTTATGCATCCTTTGCCTAATAACATCAATAACTTCTGACATCTGTTGCACAAGCTCGGGACCTAAGAGATTATGCTCTCCTACCTCAGTTCAACAACTAGGAGATCTGCACGGCCTGCCATAAAGTGCCTCAAAAGGATCCATGTCGATAGTTGCCTGATAGCTGTTGTTGTATGTGAACTCGGCGAGGCGCATATGCTCATCCCAACAGCCCGCGAAGTCGATCACACAAGCCCTGAGCATATCCTCAAGGATCTGGTTGACCCTTTCGGTCTGCCCATCCGTCTGCGGATAATAAATGGTGCTGAGACGTAAAGTGACCCCCAGTGCCTGCTGGAAACTCCTCCAAAACTGAGACGTAAATCTGGAGTCTTGGTCCGAAATGATCGAAACTGGGACACCGTGCAGTCTCACAATCTCCTCAATGAACACCTTTGCAAGCCGGTCCATCGACCAGGAAGCATGCACTAGAATGAAATGAGCCAACTTCATCAGACGATTAAAGATAACCCATATGGTATCGTGACCGCGCTGAGTCCTCAGCAAACCTGCGATGAAGTCCATCGATACGTGCTCCCACTTCCACTCTGGAATGCTCAACGGCAGCAAGGGACCGGGGGGTCTCTGATGATTGGCCTTGACACGCTGACATGTGTCACACTCGGCTACAAAACTAGCAATTTGGTGCTTCATCCCCTGCCAAAAATACTGCCTCCTCATATCATGATACATCTTTATGGAGCCCAGGTGAATAGTAAGTCTCGATCGGTGTGCCTCGGTCATCAGATCACGACGCAACTCTGGCACGTCCGGGACACACAATCGGTCTTTAAAGCGTAATCCACCATTAGAACCAATTTGTCAGTCTAACTACTCCACGGATGCGGCCTCTGCTCGGTACTCCTGAAGTGACTCGTCCGTCTGCTGAGCCTCGATCACCCTAGCCACCAAAGAAGGTTGAATCGACAAGCTCGAAAGCTGAACAATGGAAGACTACAGACCGAACTCAAAGTCATACTCTGAAACATTCTCTAGCATCTGCCACTGTCGAACTATCGTATGTGCCACCAGGCCTCGTGACTAACGGATGAGCGCATCCGTCACCACGTTCGTCTTGTCCGGGTGTTACTGAAGATCAAAATCATAGTCCTTCAACAACTTCATCCATCGCCTTTGACACAAGTTCAACTCGGACTGCGAAAGTAAATACTTTAAGCTCTTATGATCCGAGAAGAGCTCGAACTGACCCCATATAGATAATGCCTCCACACCTTTAGTGCGAAGACAACTGCTACAAGCTCCAAATCATGAGTGAGGTAGTACAGCTCATGGACCTTAAGCTGGCGCGAGGCATACACCACTGGCTTCCCGTGCTGCATCAGTACAACACCCAAGTTAACTCTAGAGGCATCGGTGAAAACGACAAAACTCTCACTCCCATCAGGAAGAGTGAGAACATGAGAGGACATGAGACAGTCCTTCAACTCCGTAAATGTCTTCTCGCAGGCGTCACTCCATACGAACTCGACGCCCTTCCACGTCAACCGAGTCAGCGGTGCAGCAATATGGGAGAATCCCTCGATAAACCGTCGGTAATATCCCGCCAGACCAAGGAAACTAAGAATCTCGGATGCGTTCGTGGGCTGGCCCCACTGATGCACTACATCAATCTTCGAGGGGTCCACAGCGACACCCTCCCTCATCACTACGTGACCGAGGAACTTCACCTCCTCCAGCCAAAACTCGCACTTCTCCAGCTTCGCATACAACTGGTGGGCACGGAGGGTCTCCAGCACAATCCGCAAGTGTTCAGCATGGTCCTCTCGAGTCCTTGAATATACAAGAATATCATCAATGAATACCACCACGAACTGATTGAGGAACGGCCTGATAACCTCATTCATCATCTGCATGAATACGGCGGGCGCATTGGTCAGTCCGAATGACATGACCAGAAACTCAAAGTGACCATAGCGTGTCCGGAAAGCCGTCTTCGGAATGTCCTCCTCTCGGACCCGAATTTGATGGTAACCGGATCGCAAGTCTATCTTAGAAAAATATTGTGCACTGTACAACTGATCGAACAGATCATCAATACGGGGAAGCGGGCATCGGTTCTTGATGGTGACTCTGTTGAGCTCGTGATAGTCCACACAGAGCCGCAACGGACCATCCTTCTTCTTCATAAAAAATACCAGGGCTCCCCAAGGTGAACTGCTGGGATGAATGAAACCTAACTCCCGGAGTTCATCCAACTGCTCTTGCAGTTCCCTCAATTCCAACGGTGCTATCCAGTATGGGGCCTTTGAGATAGGCGCGGTACCGGGCACCAAATCAATCTAGAACTCCACCTGTCGATACGGCAGCAAACCTAGAATCTCCTGGAACACATTCGGGTACTCACAAACAACTGGCAGCTGCTCAATACTCTCTGCCACAGAATCCTCAACGACTGAAGCCAAGAAACTAGATAACGGCTCTCCTCTGGGCTCAGTGGCAAACTGGAACACTGGCAAGTCTGGGATATGAAACTTGATTGTCCTCGCGGCACAGTTTACGATGGCACCATAATCTGCAAGCCAGTTCATACCCAGAATCACATCAAATCCTGCCATCAGCATCACGAATAGATCAGCAGGGAGGAACATCTCACCCATTAACACCGGACAAGAAAGACAGCGACGGGTCAGCACAATAGACTTCCCCATGGGAGTCGAAACGGTCAAGGCCTCAGACACGGTCTCCGACGGAATACCGGTCGATCGGTAAAACTTCTCAGCCACAAAAGAATGGGAAGCACCAGAATCAAACAAAACATGAGCAACATAAGTAGAAACAAGAAGAATACCCTCAACGACTCCACCGGTCGATGACTGCGGGTCCTGGCCTGGCGCATGGCTCCTGCCGCGCATAATAAAAACGGCCCTGAGCTAGTAGGGGAAGCAAACCGGAAGACTGAGGGTCCTGAGTCTGAGCCTGCTGGGCTGTTAAACATACTGGACGCAGGGTGGAACAACATACGGATATCCCCTCTACTAGTGTTGCGACTGCTGATGTCAATGCTACTGCTGTCTCTTCTGAGGAGGTTTGCCTGGCTGCCTCTGCTGCTGAGGAGGAGCCCTAGGAGTGGCAGGTGGAAGTTGTATTCTCTGCTGTTGCTGAGGAGGATGAGGAGGAGTTAACTGCGGTGACCTCTACTGCTGAATGGGGAGAGGGCACTCACGCCTCCGATGCCCGGCCTGTCCACAACCGAAGCATACACCAGAAAAGGGGCCGGAAGATGAAGCGGCTGGCAGTGTTGATGATGATGATAAAGCTAATGCCTGAACCGCAGGCTGGTGAAATCCTGATCTGCCCCTCCGTCTCTGCTGACGGTGCTGCCTGGAACTGCCGGCTGGTGCTCTCCTCTTCCGGTCTCCACCGGAACTCTGCTCTCTTGACCTCTAGGTCATAGCCCAGTCCTCCTCTTAAACTAGTGCTCGATGAACGACCTGGTCGAACGTCTCCAAGCAATGCCCTATAATATGGCTGCGAAGGGCAGGACGCAAACCAGTCATAAAACGACCGGCCCTCATCTTCTCATCGCTGGTGAGATAAGGAGCAAATCTAGACAGGGCCAAGAAACAGGCCTCATACTGAGATACAGTCATATCACCCTACACTAGGGCCTCAAACTCGATAGCCCGCTAGATCTGAACGTGCTCAGGGAAGAACTTCTAGTAGAAGCGGGTCATGAACTCCTCCCATGTCCAAACGAACTAAGGCCCAACCATCCTGGATACGGATGACTACCAATGACGGGCCTCACCCTGAAGGAGATAGGTCGCAAGGGATACTCTCTGGCCCACAGGATAATGTATAGTGTTAAAAATCCTTGTAACCTTAGTGCGTCAAGCCTCGGCGGCAAAAGGGTCAGGGTCACCACTAAACCTCGGGGGATCATGCTGTCGGAACTCTCGAGCTATCGCACTAGCACGTGGTAAATCAGACTGCCCAGAAACCTCGGCAGTAGCTGGCTGACGGGTCTGCAATGCGATGTTAACAAGCTGCATCAACTGCTGAAAATGCTCAGCTCCTATAGCTACCGTCGGAAAGGCAGGGGCGGCACACGCCTCAGGCGGAGGCACGGGTGCGACTGGCAGAGCAGGAGCCTCCGAAATTGGTACGACCGATTTTGGAATGTTTTTGACGCGACCAAAGGCAGAAATTACGATGCAATCAGTGCAAGCTGTCCGTTTTGTGACCTTTAAACCTAACACATGTGCTTGCATGGATATCCGAGATCAACGTGGGTCTGACTATATCGCTCCCCTCTTCATGATAGACGACTCGGATCACCTTTTTGGTCCACGGTGATGGCCCACCAAGACGACCCGCAGCCTCTGTTTCGCAAGCCGAACAGAGGACGCGATTCCTCTTGCGTCGGTGGTGTCGGTGGGCCCAATATCTCATTTTTATGGTGAATCCAAACCGTCCAGTGTTTGTATAATGAAAAACCGGTCGGCTGTGTGTAATTTTAGATTTGTTTCGGCGTGGCCCATAAAATTCTCACCCGACCGTTCGTCCTGCATAAGAACGGTTGAAATATGCCACCTGCTACTTCTTGGCAAAATATCCACCTAGGTGACAGTCACATCCCCCCTCCAGACATGATGAACGGATCCGATCCTTGATTTGCTCGATGATGGTGGGCCACAGCACGTCCCGACGATCGCTTGTGCGGACGACTGCGAAGCTGAAAACGGAAATTTCCGTTTTCTAATACGGGATCGGGTCAGCGCCTCCTTTGACCAGTCGCTCGTTTTGATGCGGTGCGGGAGTGCACCGCCTGTGCACTCCCACATGTACACGTGGGGTCCACTGTAATGCATGTGAGAAATCCACGCCGTCCATCTCATTTATCATCTTATGTAAGAAATTGAGACCAAATTTTGGAGTGTATCCAGATATCATGTGGGCCCCACTTAGTGAATTAAGGGGCTGATCTGTCCATTGGACCACTTTCCGAGATCTTCAATGGCTGAAATTTTATATGTACGGTTAATTTACGGCCCCCATCACATGTATGAAGTTTCGAGTCAATCGGATGGCGGGAACCATGTGATCTTGCATTTTGCACCAACTTCATGCCTCTTTAACGTGAACGGCTTGATTTTCTCGGATCCATGTTATGTAAACTCGTTGATCTTGGTCCTCTGGAGTCCGTCCCTCGCTCTGGTGACTTCAGAGTGTTAATTCCATGCTTTTAGTAGTCTTCTTCAATCCACGCTCATAATTACATCCTGCAGCAAAATACCATCAACATCTGACATTAAGCACTATCATGTACATAAAATTCGGTACTAATCAGGGTCTAATATGCAATATCCGACCCTCAACACAACCCCCAACCAGCATTTTGCTAGTCCCGACCAAAACATGCGAAAAATAAGTTGAGAATTTACAGGGTAATTTCCATGAAACCGAGTGATATATTTGAAGAACGATTCAGATATGAGAAATTTAAGATTCATGAATGTTGGGCATAAAATTTCTCCTGGAGGTAAGCGCATGGTAGACTTCATAATCAAGTTCAAATATTAATCCATTACTAGAATAATTCTCCACATTGAGTTCCATGAGTGTATAGTGTGATCTCGGCTTATCAACATTAAGATTTACTTCTTTCTTTCATGATATCATTGGTAATAAATAAGAAAACCCATAACCATCCAAACCTAAACCAAAACCTGCCTCATAGATCAACATTCCATCCCTCGATTTCTCCATCAAAATTAATGCCAATGAAAGGAATCAAATCCTCACCTATAGGGAGCAAACCTATGGTGAAGATCAATCGCCCAGAAATCTTGTATTTTCTAGCATTTTTTTTTTTTTTTTTCAAAGACAACCATGGGGAATCGACTCTACACCTATGGGGAGCAAACCCATGGTGAAGTCCATTCGCCCAACCCTTTCCGCAGGCAGCTATCTTGTAGCTGGGTTTTCTCATTTTCTTTCATTCTTCTTATTGAACATGATGGATAAATTCCCCAGGTTGGTTCCCTTCATGCTTACTGATCACCAAGTCAATCCTTCAATATTGAACTAAAACCTTAATGTGCAAGCAGGATGTGTCTTGTGGAATCATGACTCAATCAATGTTTAAAACTTCTAATCCTAGATTAACAGTTTGAACTTATTGTGAAATCTAACAAATACTGGATCCAAGAGTCATCCGTTACCAACTCCACAAATCTTGAAATTCTAAGTGCCCTAGATGGCCGTCAAAATCACCTTGAATTCACAAGAAATTCCAGAAAAAGTTTAAAAATTTTCACAACAATTTTTTTTTTTTTTTTGCTCAAGACCAAGAAAACACTGATTAGGGAACCTAATCTCCCACCCCCAACCTAAAATCTACATTGTCCTCAATGTAAGAGATGTAAGCATGCAATGCACATAGGACAACGAAAGTAAATGAGAAGTGATGGAAAGATAGTACCTGGGTAATGAGTCGAGAGAGACGTTTCCGTAGAGATCTCAACATGAGAGCAGGTCAGCACAAGAGTGAAACCAATCGAAAGTAAAACTCAAATAAACTCCTACCTATACCACTTTCGCAGGTGCTCTCGATTGCATTTAGCGTATGCAACAAGCCTTTAAACCCCTAGGTTGCCCCTAGTGGACGAGTTGTAGTCTCGTGAGGGTTTGCAGTAATGTTACCCACAAACATTGAACTAATGAAATGGAATGAAAAGCTGGGTTGCCTCCCAGGAGCGCTAAGTTTAATGTCTTCAGTCAGACTAAAGAAACTACCCTAATCCTATGAAAACAGGAAACCTACCTAACCTCCATCAGACTAGAGATCATTCCTGGTAAACAGGATCAGTCAGAGGCATGGACATATCCTCTGAATCAAATTTCTCGACAAATGGCTTTAAGCGATGTCCATTTACTTTAAACTCCTTGCCATTGTCGGGGTCTCTTATCTCGACGGCCCCATGTGGATATGCAGTAACGACAATGTAAGGACCGGTCCAACGAGATCGAAGCTTACCCGGAAAGAGATGTAATCGAGAATTATACAAAAGGACTTTTTGACCTGGCATGAATGATTTTCGTAGAATGTGTTGGTCATGAAACGCCTTCATCCTGTCCTTGTAAATTCTCGAGTTCTCGTACGCGTCGTTCCGGATTTCTTCAAGTTCATTTAATTGAAGTTTGCGTAGCGAGCCAGCGTTGTTCAGATTGAAATTTAGATTTTTGATTGCCCAGTAAGCTCTATGTTCCAACTCCACAGGCAAGTGGCAAGCCTTCCCATAGACGAGTCTAAAGGGAGACATTCCAATAGGGGTTTTAAAGGCAGTACGGTATGCCCATAAGGCATCGGTCAATCGAATTGACCAATCCTTACGGTCAGGGTTAACCGTTTTCTCCAAAATGTGTTTGATCTCCCTATTGGAAATCTCAACTTGCCCACTTGTCTGTGGGTGGTATGGGGTGCTCACCTTATGAGAGATACCGTATTTCTTCATTAAACTCTCAAATGGTCTATTACAAAAGTGTGAGCCCCCATCACTAATAATGGCTCGATGCGTTCCGAATCGAGAAAGGATGTTTTCTTTCAGGAATTTAATGACCGTGCGGTGGTCATTGGTTCGACACGGAATCGCTTCGACCCATTTAGTAACATAGTCTACGGCAAGCAAAATATATAAATTCCCAAAAGATTGGGGGAATGGCCCCATGAAATCGATGCCCCAGCAATCAAATGCCTTTATGATAAGAATGGGATTCAAGGGCATCATATTCCGATGGGACAATGCTCCCAATTTCTGACAACGCTCACAAGCTTTGCAAAACTCATGAGTGTCCCTGAACATAGTGGGCCAATAGAAGCCACACTGCAGAATTTTGGCCGTGGTCTTTTTTGCAGAAAAGTGACCACCACAGGCCTGTGAGTGACAGAAGGAGATGACACTCTGATGCTCATTGTCTGGCACACATCTCCTCAAGATTTGGTCTGGGCAATATTTAAACAAGTATGGATCATCCCAGAAGAATTTGCGCACCTCGGTGAAAAATTTCTTCTTATCTTGCGAAGTCCAATGTGTCGGTATGGAACCCGTGGCAAGATAATTGGCGATATCAGCGAACCAAGGTGAATGAGAGACTCTGAACAATTGTTCATCAGGGAACATGTCATTAATCTGTGTCGTCTCAAAGGAATCAGAGGGATTAAGGCGAGAAAGATGGTCAGCCACTACGTTCTCTACTCCCTTTTTATCTTTTATTTCTAGGTCAAATTCCTGGAGTAGGAGGATCCATCGTATTAGGCGGGGCTTAGCATCATTCTTAGACAGAAGATACTTAAGCGCTGCGTGATCAGTGTAAATAATGATCTTGGATCCAATCAAGTAGGACCTAAATTTGTCCAAGGCGAACACTACAGCTAAGAGTTCCTTTTCTGTAGTTGAGTAGTTCACTTGAGCAGGATTTAGAGTCTTACTTGCGTAATGAATAACGTATGGTTTCTTATCTTTTCTCTGGCCTAGAACTGCCCCAAGAGCATAATTAGACACGTCGCACATAAGTTCAAAAGGAATGCTCCAGTCAGGTGGCTGTATGATAGGTGCACTAGTCAATATGCCCTTAAGCTTAGTGAAAGCTTCTTGACATGGTTCAGTCCACTCGTATGGTGCATCCTTTTGAAGTAGATTACATAGAGGACGAGAGATGAGACTAAAGTCCTTTATGAATCTTCTGTAAAACCCGGCGTGTCCTAAGAAGGATCGCACGTCCCTTATGTTCTTGGGTGGAGGTAGGTTAGAGATAAGATCGATCTTTGCCTTATCCACCTCGATTCCTTTGGATGAAATAATGTGTCCAAGGACAATTCCCTTCTGAACCATGAAATGGCACTTCTCCCAATTAAGTACCAAGTTCTTTTCTTCACATCTTTTCAGCACACATTTAAGACTTTCCAAGCACTCGCTGAAAGATGGACCGAAGACAGAGAAATCGTCCATGAAGACCTCTAAATATTGCCCCACCATGTCAGAAAATATGCTCATCATACATCGCTGGAAGGTGGCAGGAGCATTACATAGTCCAAACGGCATCCTTCGGTAAGCAAAGGTGCCGTAGGGACATGTAAACGTAGTCTTTTCTTGATCTTCAGGGGCGATCTCTATCTGATTGTAGCCCGAATATCCGTCAAGGAAACAGTAATAGGAATGACCAGCTAACCTTTCCAAGATCTGATCAATGAAGGGCAAAGGAAAGTGGTCTTTCCTCGTGACGGTATTTAATTTCCTGTAGTCAATGCACATCCTCCAACCAGTAGTGACTCTAGTCGGCACGAGTTCATTATTGACATTGGCTACGATGGTGATCCCGGACTTCTTAGGAACCACCTGAGTTGGACTCACCCATTGACTATCGGATATAGGGTATATGATACCCACATCCAATAGTTTAAGAACCTCGGCCTTAACCACTTCCTTCATGTTTGGATTTAGTCTACGTTGTGGTTGTCGAGCTGTCTTCGCATTATCCTCAAGATATATGCGGTGAGTACAAATCGAGGGGTCGATTCCCTTGAGGTCCGCGATTGTCCATCCCAGGGCTCCCTTATGCTCCAGGAGAGTAGATATAAGCTTACTCTCTTGTTCTTTCTCAAGGTGGGCAGAAATCACCACCGGGTATGTCTCATCTTGACCTAAGTATGCATATTTTAAATCAGAGGGCAAAGGTTTTAGGTCAAGCTTCGGTGGCTTGAGTTAGACGGTAGAGGCACTTCATCAGTGTGGGGTAACTTTTCAAATTGAGGCCTCCACCGGTTAACTTCAAGTACCGGTACTGCATCAAGCATGGCACACGTCTCCCTAATTATGTCATCATCAAACTCATGGGAGTGGGCCAGGCACGCCTCTAGAGGATCAGAGGATAAGGTAAGGGGTGTCCTATCTTCCACGAAAGTATCGATCATGTTAATATCGTGGATATCGTCATCTTCCTCTACCCGTCTGCCAGTTTTGAAAAAGATATTCATTTCTAATGTCATATTCCCGAAAGACATACTCATGACACCATTCCTGCAATTGATAATTGCGTTTGAAGTGGCAAGGAATGGGCGACCAAGAATGACGGGAATCTGAGTGCTTGTATTGTTGATGGGTTCGGTATCTAGGATGATGAAATCTACTGGGTAGTAAAATCGATCAACCTGGACCAACACATCCTCAATTATTCCTCTTGGTACACGAACAGAGCGATCAGCAAGTTGTAGTGTAGTTAAGGTGGGTTTTAATTCACCTAAACCAACTGTTTGTATACCGAGTAGGGAATAAGATTAACGCTCGCTCCTAAGTCAAGAAGTGCGTGATCAATTCGATAGTCCCCAATTACACATGATATGGTTGGGCTACCGGGGTCTTTGAATTTTTGCGGCACATCTTGTTTTAGGATGGCACTCACTTTCTCAGTCAGGAAAACTTTCTTTTGAATATTCTGCCGTCTTTTGGTCGTACATAAGTCTTTCAAGAATTTGGCATAGGAAGGTATTTGTTTCACGGCATCAAGTAGAGGTATGTTGACCTTCACTTGTTTCAACACCTCTAGAATATCCTGAGAGTTAGGAAGAGGTTTTGGTGCAACCAACCGTTGGGGAAATGGAGCAACCGGCTTCCCTTGAGGTTCCGGTTCTAACTCTAGTGGGGCATGGCTAGATCCATCTTCTTTATCCACTTCCGGGTCCTTAGACTTTTCAGCCCTAACCGGAATGGTTTTGTCAATGATTTTTCCACTCCTAAGAGTGGTGATGGATTTAGCTTGCTCCATCTGATTTGAAGAGCTTGGGTCGCTAATTTCATATTGCGATTTAGGATTGGGAAGAGGTTGAGCTGGGAAGCTCCCCTTGTTCCCAATCGCATTTTCAGCCTTAAGTCCTTGTATTGCTTTTGTAAGGTCTTGAAAGGCCTGTAGCATACCCTGATTGAAAAGCTCTTGCTTTTGAAAATGTTTCAGAACCGGATCCTCTTGAGGTTTCTCTTGAGTTGGATTTTGATTTAGGAAACCTTGAGGTGTAGCGGTTTGTCCATTCCTCCAACTGAAGTTTGGATGGTTCCTCCAGCCAGGATTGTATGTGTTAGAGGTGGGCCCACTAAAAGGTCTTTGGTAATTGCTTACAGCATTGGATTGCTCATTCAATACCTCTTGAAAGGCAGATATAGTTGGGCAATTCTCAGTAGTGTGAATGTTGGAACCACAAATACTACAAACAATTTCCTTGGCCTTATCCTTCTTTAATTCCATGGCCTCGAGTTTTCGAGTGAGATTGGCTACCTTGGCATTAATATCATCATCCTCTTTCAGGAGGTACATTCCACCTTTTTCTTTGGAATGAGTCGGCCTAGGCGTGGTACTCGGTCTAGGGGAGATGTCCCATGTTTGTGTGTTCTCAGCAAGTTTATCAAAGTAGTCCCACACCTCATCGACACCTTTATTCATAAACTCCCCATTACACATTGTCTCAACTAATTGGCGCATGGGAGATGTCAGTCCATCATAGAAAAAATTTGTGATGCGCCACGTTTCAAAACCATGTTGTGGGCATGAACTGACAAGATCTTTGAACCGCTCCCAACATAGGAAGAATGTTTCATCTTCCCTTTGGGCGAAGTTCATGATCGACTTCCTAAGGGTGTTCGTCTTATGATATGGAAAAAACTTTTTAATGAACTCCCTTGTCATGTCATTCCATCTGCCAATAGATTGAGGACGTAATGAATGTAACCACGTCTTGGCTTTCTCTTTTAAAGAAAAGGGAAAGAGTTTTAACCTAACTGTGTCATCAGACACATTAGGAAAGTATAGGGTAGTCATGATCTCATCGAATTCTTTCAGATGTAGATATGGATTCTCTGACTCAAGCCCATGAAATTTAGGAAGGAGTTGGATCACCCCTGGCTTGATATCCATATGTCCTGCATTCTCCTGAAAAACCATGCATGAGGGCGTACTCACCCCCGCCGGTTGTAAGTAATCTCGTAAGGTACGAGGCGGGGGTGCTTGATGCACCTCATTCTCATCCTGAACATCTTCTACCCTAGGTTGGGGTAGACGAGGTTGATTTCCAGCCATATCCTCAATTAACTCAGGGGAATTCGAGCGGTGTCTAGTCCTGCGATGGACAGTTAACCCCTCAACTAATCCTCCTTCAGTCAAGAGACGTCGAGTGTTGTCACGAGCCCACTTGGGCATGAAACACTCACAGCCCTCAATCAAATTCTAAACCTAATCCTAAGAAGGGAAATAAAAATCTAAAAAGAAAGAGAGGGTTGGAAGGAAGTTACCAAATTTGGAGTCCCTAAATTAAGAACCTGCAAAAAGAAACCAAAAAGAGATTAGTTCCTAAAAATAGAAGTTAGAAAGTTTCTAAAAAATAAAGGAAGAATGAGTTAGTTTCTAAAATTAGAAAGAGTCTCTAAAAAGGAAAGTAACTAACCTAGTTTCTAAAAAACAAAAGAGGAAGGTTCTAACCTAGAGTTAGAAAGTTCTAAATTAGAAATCTTAATCCTAAAATAGAAAGTAATGTGAGTTTCTAAAAGGAAAGAATTTCTAAAATAAATGGAAACCTAAAATTAGAAAATCCTAAGAAGAGGAATAGCAGTAAACTAGTTTCTAATTTAGAAAAAGAGAAATTCCTAAGAAGGTATAAAACAAAAGAGGAAAGTTCTTAAACTGGAAATTCTAAAAATAGAAAGTAGAATTTAGAAAGATCTTACCGAATTAGAAATTTCTGAAAACCTACAAAACAGGAAAGTTAGTTTCTAAACAGAAAGTCTTTAAACAGAAAGTTTCTAAAAATAAAATAGGAAACAAAATTAAATTCTAAAAGAGTTAGAATTAGAAACTTGCTAAAAAGGAATCCTAGTCTAGAAATAACAAGGAGAAGAGAAATTACCAATTTAGAAACCTATCTCAGAATCCTACAAAATAGGAAAGTTGGGTTAGTTTCTAAAAAGGGAGAATCATCTAAAATAGAAAGTTACTTAAATATAAAATTTCTAAAAATTAAAGGAAACCTGAATTAGGAAATTCTAAAAATAAAAAAAAAAAATCCTAATCTTAATCTAAATCCTAAAACCAGTTAATTTCAAAAAAACGTAGCCGTCAATCCCCGGCAACGGCGCCAAAAACTTGTTCACTCCCCAAGTATAGGGTTGTGATGTAGTAAAAATCTCGGTAAGACCGAGGTCGAATCCACAGGGACTGAAACTTGTACGTTATCTGAAACTAACCAGATTTAGAACTAGGCTAAAAGATGAAATTTAAACAGGTGAACTTTGAGGAATAATGGTGAAGTAATTATTTAAAACTTAAGAATTCAGAGAAGGGAACTAGGGATTCAGGGGATCCACTTGTAGAGATCAGGGAGATCTACGCTTTTAGCCAGATGAAATTTCAACTATGAACTTCCTTTGATCCAGTTTCCAAGAGATAAGAAGCATGAGAATTAGACCTGATTCCATCACAAGACCATGCCCAGGAGACAAGGTAATCAATAGAACTTAACCAATCCATATCTAGTCTACGAGAGCATGAACATAGGGAAGGATTCTGTCATCCATCCATGCCCTTGAGACAATGGTGAACAACAGCGTTCCTACGATCATAACCTCCATACACGCATGGAAAATATCAGAAGCTGTCGTAGATCCAGTGTAATTTAAGTCACAATGGACCATTAAGAACTAAAGACATTCCATATGAACAACTAGAAAAAAGTAAAATTCATAATCCAAGTTAAACCAAAAGCATAAAAACAACTCCCATCCTGCTACAAGCTTCACCCCTTAGCCCTAGCTAAGGGGTTTAGCCTGACATGTTTTGGCTAAATCTCTCAACAGGAAAAGGAAGAAAACATTAAAAATAAAATAAAATAAAAATCTCTCTCCCTATCTCTCTCTCTTCCCTATCTCTTCCTTCCTCCAGCCGTGGAATATGAGATAATCCTTTCTTCTCCTTCTCTCCCCTTTTTGTAGCCCGGGACCCTCTGTCCTGTGTGAGGCTGGAGTCGGTTTGAAGAGTACCCGCACAAAGATACGTGAGATTTCGCATCTCAACATAGAAACCGGTCGTGTGGTGATTGCTGTGGGGCCCATGATCAATGTTATGCATGAAATCCATTCCATCCATTGTGTTTGCAGCTAGAATTCACCTAGAAACGACCGATTTTGGAATGTTTTTGACGCGACCAAAGGCAGAAATTACGATGCAATCAGTGCAAGTTGTCCGTTTTGTGACCTTTAAACCTAACACATGTGCTTGCATGGATATCCGAGATCAACGTGGGTCTGACTATATCGCTCCCCTCTTCATGATAGACGACTCGGATCACCTTTTTGGTCCACGGTGATGGCCCACCAAGACGACCCGCAGCCTCTGTTTCGCAAGCCGAACAGAGGACGCGATTCCTCTTGCGTCGGTGGTGTCGGTGGGCCCAATATCTCATTTTTATGGTGAATCCAAACCGTCCAGTGTTTGTATAATGAAAAACCGGTCGGCTGTGTGTAATTTTAGATTTGTTTCGGCGTGGCCCATAAAATTCTCACCCGACCGTTCGTCCTGCATAAGAACGGTTGAAATATGCCACCTGCTACTTCTTGGCAAAATATCCACCTAGGTGACAGTCACATCCCCCCTCCAGACATGATGAACGGATCTGATCCTTGATTTGCTTGATGATGGTGGGCCACAGCACGTCCCGACGATCGCTTGTGCGGACGACTGCGAAGCTGAAAACGAAAATTTCCGTTTTCTAATACGGGATCGGGTCAGCGCCTCCTTTGACCAGTCGCTCGTTTTGATGCGGTGCGGGAGTGCACCGCCTGTGCACTCCCACATGTACACGTGGGGTCCACTGTAATGCATGTGAGAAATCCACGCCGTCCATCTCATTTATCATCTTATGTAAGAAATTGAGACCAAATTTTGGAGTGTATCCAGATATCATGTGGGCCCCACTTAGTGAATTAAGGGGCTGATCTGTCCATTGGACCACTTTCCGAGATCTTCAATGGCTGAAATTTTATATGTACGGTTAATTTACGGCCCCCATCACATGTATGAAGTTTCGAGTCAATCGGATGGCGGGAACCATGTGATCTTGCATTTTGCACCAACTTCATGCCTCTTTAACGTGAACGGCTTGATTTTCTCGGATCCATGTTATGTAAACTCGTTGATCTTGGTCCTCTGGAGTCCGTCCCTCGCTCTGGTGACTTCAGAGTGTTAATTCCATGCTTTTAGTAGTCTTCTTCAATACACGCTCATAATTACATCCTGCAGCAAAATACCATCAACATCTGACATTAAGCACTATCATGTACATAAAATTCGGTACTAATCAGGGTCTAATATGCAATATCCGACCCTCAACATACAGCAGACTGAGGAGGGGGAATAGGTGGGGGAACTGGAGCAACTGGAGCCTCTATAACTAGAACAGCAAGTTGAGGAGGGGGGATAGGTGGGGGAACCGGAGCAACTGGAGGTACGGGTGCTATGGGCACAACTGAAGGAACAGGCAGGATCGGGACCTCGGGAATCGGATCCTCAATAACGGGAGCAGGATGTGCTCGAGTAGGATGGGTAACTCGGACGCCTCGTCCACGGGCATCACGACCACGGGCACCACGTCCACGCAGAATCGTCTACAAAATAATGACGATGCAAGGAATCAGGATAATTATAGGCTCAATACGGAGTGAAGGGAAGAATCTCGGGACACTACTTGTCCTATGTTCTCGGCGGACATGCGATGTTATCCTTAATCATCCCAGAATTACTTGCTATGTTCTGATACCAACTCCTGTAACTCCCTAGACTCGATAACCGGACTCACAAGGAACCCGATGGCCGGTACTAGCCGCAACAGCTCCGTAGTACCCCATTCTTGGCTCCTGAGATAGGTTCCGATCCTGGGATCCTACAAGGAAGATTTCCATAGTAGTATAATCATTCTAATACGAGCATACCCAAGACTACAGCAAGTACATCTGAGAATAACAAGGGGCACACATCACAAAATCATCTAAGAATTTGAACTTCTACAAGCTTACATTAGGTCTAAAAGGACATACATAAGGTAATAAGAAAAGAGAGAGAAATCAGCAACACTGGAGTCCTCAGTTCTCAACTCTACTCCACAATCTGCTGCTACGACGCCTGCCTAGAGTCTCCTACACGGATCAATCGTGCATAAGCTTATAGAAACTTAGAGGGTGGTGAAACTATGTGTCAATGGTGCACAGAAGAATAGCAGGAGGTACGAGGAAAGAACATGCTCAATGAGAATATCACTATCCTTACCAAGGCTTATCATGAATACCATACAATGAGTACTGGGAGCCATACCAAGGTAATGCATGAAGGGGCTTACACAGCCAATGTTAATATAATGCAAGTAATGCCAGTGCTCATATCCAAACCATATGTCAAGTACATTTCCATTTATAAGGAAATCATCGGGGTCCATTATACTGTTGAATGATTGCCGCTCTACAAACTCCGCATAGTCAAACGAGCGTAAGAGACCTCACTAGCTACCTGTGGACAACCAATCACCAACAAAGCCTGAAGGTAGCGGATCCATTTATGAGATGGTCAAACTCAGCCTAGCAATGCCTCCTCACACCAGGCAGGTAAGGTTACACCCCTATCCAATCGACTATACGACAGCGGGAGTCGCGACTTAACGGTATAAGGCCCTCGTGCGGTCATAGTTTCCACTCAGTCACGGCATTGGAGCAGATCCTTAGTACTATCGAAGTTTTGGAAATTTTACTCATGGGCATCCTATGCACCCTGTATGCTCAAGTAACATTTTCAGTGTTCACACGTACGACCATCGATGAATGTCCTTGTGGAGGCAAGGCCCTGGTGAAGCAAGGGCGGTATCATAATGAAATGCGATGTCAATGCATGAGTCATACATACAGATCATGCACAAGCTTCAGGCACTCAATGTGTACGAGAGGAGGAACTTTATCCCTCAATGACCACCATACAATGTAATCAATTCACGCAGATGATACATATGGGTCACCATGATGTAAGTGTGTTACCTGTAGAATGTATTCCTCCATAGATAGGTACTAAGGAGAAGCGAAGTCCTCTAGTGGGGACCCAATACTTTGAGATAACCCACAAGCTAGGAGAATCATAAAGCCTCAAGGAGGAGACGAGCTTAATAAGGTCCATGGTGGGCCTTCAACCACCTATAAGAGCCATATGGGCCTACCTTAGGGCCACCAAGGAGGACATCTAACCTCAACTGAGTCCCAAAAGGTAGCCTGCTACGTATGTAAAGAAAGGTCCAAGGCACAATCAATTCATGGCCTAGTGGGCCATACACTAAGCCCAATACATAGGCAACCTGGTGGGCCCTTAAGCAAGGTTAAGGCCCAACCATAAGGGTCATGGGTTCACTCATTGTGGTGGGCCTAATGGGTAGCCCATTATCCCAACATATGAGAAACCCTTATATTTAACACAAGTAAGTTGGGCCTCACATCTCGACCCAAGTATGGATTTATTATAGAGGGCAAGCAAGGGCCTAACTACTTGAGTATTTGGCCCATAAGACCCATCACAATGGCATGGTAAGTATAGGACCCAAGGGTCCAACGGGCCTATCAAAAGTTCCAGCCCAACCAAGGCTATAAGGCCCATTAACTAAAGACTAGCCCAAGAAGAATCCAATTGGAATGGGCCTTTAATCATGCACTAATTAAGCCCAAAAATAAAATTAAAATGGTAAGATAACTGACTTAAATCCTCTTCAAATCTATTGGGCCATACTGCTGGAATACAGGCCCAGCAACAGCCCAAGGTAGGGGCTTTCCATGGTGGGTAGTCCTACGAGCCTGAGTATTTTGTCCAAAACTGACCTAATTTCCAAACCGCACCCCGGTCAGCTCGTATGTCCGTTGGGTATAAAAATTTTTAAGGTGACTATTCTATGGGTGGGACACACCCCCACAAAATTTAAGAATTTTTGGATATTCCTAAGTATTTTAATTAATTTAAAAAAACAGTCTGTCCAGAAAATCATACTGACCTGGACGTCCAAACGTGGTGGGCCAGTCCGGACCTTGTCACGGTGTGTACAGAGGTCTATTAGTCCCAAAATTTTCTAGGTGGGTCCCACCATGGGTGGACCACCTCCCTGTAAATTTTCATAATTTTTAGATGCTCAAAAGTATTTTAATAAATTCAGGAGTTACAATGTGTCCAGGGTGGAATGTTGCTGGAAATAACTGTTCTGAATTTGGGCCATCCAAATGGGTGGGTTATGGTCCTTCAAATTTCTGAAATTTAGACCCAAGGTCCCTCATCAAGTCTACAACAAGGTGAGACCTAGAAATATGAAACACCTTCTTAGAAAGTATTTTTAATTTTTAATTTTTTTAGGACTATGCTGCTGGACTGCACAACAGAAATTTCTGGCAGTCCAGTATGTTTGCCCACCCCTTTGAATGCCCAAATGGGATCCCTTGGCCCTGAAATTTTGTAGGTAGGTCCTACCATGGGTGGAACACCCCCCTACAAAAATTTAGAATTTTTGGGATAGTAAAAATATTTTATTTAACTCTTGCAATTTATGGACAGCAAGGTATTCCTGAAACAAACTGCTGTTAAAAAAAAAATGTTGCTGGTCCCATCTTGTACACCCAATGGGGTGGACCCTGGATGTCCAAAAATTGGGAAAATTGAATTTAAACCTCCCCACATATATGTAGTACAAGGTAGGTCCACCAAAGTGGCTCACCTGATCAGAAACTATTTTATAATATTACATTTCCAAATTGCAACCTTGCTGGAATTACAGCAGAAATTTCAGCAAGTACCCATATTGGCCCACCCTTTTAGGGACCCATATGAGGTCAATTGGGGCTGGAATTTGGCATGATTATAAGTGGTATATACATATTTAAAAATCATATTTTACTTGGTATAAAATTTCTCACCAAAAGCCTCAAATCCTGGCCTCAAGTTGGCCCAAAATCTGTCCAGACAGATTTGGACAGCAACATGTTGTTGTCCAAACCACCCCAAAAGATAATTAAAAAGGAATTAAGTCACCATTTCCTCAGGGTGGGGTCTACCTAAATGGGTCACACAACTCTCAGACCCAATCCCTTTCCAAGATCATCCATAAAATCAAGCCCAAAGGCTGTCTAAAACATACCAACAATATGGAGCAACAAGGTGAGCCCGGACGTCTAACCACTTAGGCCTTGTTGTATGGCACATCAAGTGGGCCATACATACATCAGATTTAATATAAAGATAGAAAAGAAAATATGGAGAAGAAATACAATCCGGCCATGTGGTAGGGCCCCGCCACTAATGGGCCCTCCCAAGAATGAATCATACCCATACAACTACATTAATTGTACATGCAATATAAAATCACTACATGCATGATCTATAATTGCTATGGATGGTTGGGATGTCATCCCAACATGATCCTTAAGGTCTAGATGACTTTGAAATGGAGTGGATCATTAAATACATCATGATGGGGTCCATGGAGAATGGCCCCATCATGGATCATGACATGCATGTAGGATGGGCCAAAGACCACATCCATGGGATCAAATGGATCCCCACCATGGATTGGTAGGTCCCATGTGATCCATCCATAAAGAAATAATGAGATGAAAGAAAAGAAAGGAATCTGCAAATGAATATTCACCCACCTCAAAGATGATCACCAAACTTCCACACTAAGATCCTCTAGCACCAAGGAAAATGGATCAATAGTGGAGATGGGGTTTCAAAGGTTAGAAGGTGGGGGATTAAGGAAGAAGGGGGCTGCAAAATGGAGGGAAGATGAGGAGAAGGTTGCTGGAATTTTGTAAATGGAAGAGAAAATGGAAAGAAAGAGAGAGAGAGAAAGAGAGAGAGAGAGAGAGAGAGAGAGAGAGAGAGAAGATTTGTAGGGAAGTAATGATTATGTTGTAAGAAAGCAAATAATGGCCTATGGTGACTAACAAAGTTGTTATACTTAGGCAAGGTTTGGGTGGTGTCTAGAATAGGTGGTGACAATTCCATGCAATTGTGTAGTGTGTGTGGGTGGTGTGAATGGGAAGTTGTTCCATGGAAGTGGTCTATATATATTTTTTTGTACAAAAGTGGGCCACATGATGAAATGCTCATAACTTTTGATCTATAAGTCGGATGAACGTACAAGATGCGTCAATGGAACCGCAACGACGATACGAACGAGATGACATACGTCTAGGGTCGATTCGAGTCAGGTCTATGTGACCAGACCCAAGGATGATCGTAAACACAATCCGAGGGTTACGGGTCGCCGGAATTTGACCGGTAAGACCGCGAGACCAAAATGAATGAGATGCATACTCACACACACACCTGCACACATGAGAAGTACGGTTGGGTCTCACACTAGGACTAGTTGAACATACTCCAGGACTAGTCTTAGAACAGACCAAACTCACGTATATAAAACATATGAATTATGTATCCAAAATGACCTACTCTAAAGGTCAACCTAAGGTCAAACATACGTTAATAGTGAAGCAAGGACATTGAAATTTAGACAAGTGACCTTGAGCATAATAAAGCTGGAGATCTTGGTTTAGCTTGAACTTGAAAGCTTCTTGAGATCTTGAATTATACTTGTCTTGAACTAAGTCGAACATTCTCACATTCTCGAGTCTTGACTTGTGAACATTGCTTGTCTATTGAAGCTAATCTTGTGAGACTTTTGTCTTGACTTGATATATCATGTGTAGAGCTTTGTCCTTCACATATGCAAGCTTCATAACAAGATACATATAGTGTCTTTGGCACCACAAATTTGACAATATAGTGAGGCTATCAACTATAGCACTTACAGCACTATCACCAGATGAATTCAGAAGAATTATATTCTGTGATATTGTAAAGCAAGCCTAGGATATTTTAGAAATGACACATGAGGGAACAACAATTGTCAAGAAATCTAAAGTACAAATCCTCACAACCAAATTTGAGGAAATACGTATGGAGGAAAGTGAAACTTTCATGGACTTCTATACAAGATTGAATGACATTGTCAACTCTATGTGCAAAGATACTACGCTCACTCCCTGAACGATTCAATTCAAAGGTGACTGCGATCTAGGAACTTCGTGATACGAATAATATGAGGTAGAAGAATTAGTTGGCTCATTACAAACCTATGAGTTAAACTTTAAAGCTCCTAAAGGTAAATCTATCACCCTTACATTATCTAAAAATATTTCTCAAGAAAATAACAATTCTGATATATAAAATTCTGAAGATGATATGGCCCTTTTAGCTAAAAAGTTTTACAAAATTTTTAAAAGTAAAAAGAGGGTAGATTTTCAAAAACCTATTGAAAAGAAAAGATCTAGATCTAAAACTTGGAAATCTTTAAAAGACAGTTAATGTTACAACTACCATGAATATGGGCATCTAGCAAACAAATGTCCTAAAAAGGACAAACCGAAAAAGAAAGGCCATATTAGCTACATGGGATGAATCTTCCTGCTCTTAAGCTTCTTCTGAGTCAGAAGATTCTGAAACTGAGTCGGGTAATGAGGTTAAAGCCCTAATGACTCTAGCCAAGTTCATTTTTTCAGATAACGATAATTCAACTAGTGAAGAAAATCTGAATAGTGATCATGAAAATGAAGAAGATCTTCAAGATTCTTATAATGCCTTATACAAGGAAAGTTGCAAAATTGTTGTAAAACTAAAACTTCAAAAAGAAAAGTTTTCAAAACTTAGAAAATTTTGATAATCTAGTCTTAAAAAAATCACACATTTCAGATTGTTTTGAAAAAACTAAATGCGATTTAGATTTTAAAACCTCCCTTGTTGAAAATTTAAAATCGGAAAATGAAAAGCTAAAACTAGAAGTCTCTTCACTTTTGAGTTTAAAAGACACATGGAGGTATGCCCAAGGTGATCCCAAGTTAGAAAAACTCTTATCCGGATCTAGAAAATGTGGCGATCGATCTGGATTGGGCTACGACAAAAGTATTCCTCCTAAATATAAGAATACTCCACCCAAATTTGTGAAAGGGGAGTCTTCAAACTCAAAAGGAAAAAGTCTGAATCAAAATCACTTTAAAAATGCTAAGTCTTTTCAAACCTTAAAACCTAGAAGTAACCATATCAACTATAAAAATCAAAATCAAAATCCTTTAACTGAGAAAATTGTTGACTTACTTAAGGTGCTCTTAAAATCTAACTCAGTGGGTCGGTCTTATAACAACTACAAACATAATACGACCAACTATACTCCTAAACCCAAAACTGTAATGAAATGAGTTCTTAAGGTTACTTGCTTGGCTACTCACACCGCTTTCAAAGCTTTAAGCCATTCAAAGTGGTACCTAGACAGTGGATGCCCAAACACATGACAGGTGACAAGGGTTTGCTCACCAATCTTAAAGACATGACTGATGGTTCAGTCACATTCGGTGATGATAGCAACTGCAGAATAATTGGCCAAGGTATGGTTCAGCTCTTTAACCTCGCTCTATTTGAGAATGTTTTATATGTAGAAGGATTAAAACATAATTTATTAAGCATCTCTCAAATATGTGATAAAAATCATAGTGTAAAATTTACTAACCAAGGGTGCGAAATTTTAAATAAAAATGGTTCTGTAATATTAACTGGTCATAGAACTTCTGAAAACTGCTACATTGTGAGTGGTTCAAGCTCATCTAATCTATCATGCTACATGGTCCATACTAATGAAACTGAATTATGGCATAAGCGCCTCAAACATGTACACTACCGCAACTTGTATAGATTGAGCAAAAGAGAGTTAGTAAGAGGTTTACCCAAAATACAAAAGGTAGACAAAATATGTGGCGAATACCAGATTGGCAAACACACCAGGAGTACTCACAAAAAGGTAAACTCTAATGCCACATCTAAACCGCTCGAACTTCTCCACATGGACCTTGTTGGACCAACCAGAACGGACAGTCTAGGTGGCAAGAAGTACATACTTGTAATTGTTGATGACTTTACAAGGTACACTTGGGTAGTCTTCTTAAGAGACAAATTAGAAACTCTCGATGAATAAAAAGAGTACTTAGACGTATTCAAATGGAAAAAGAATCACAAGTCTCTAAGATCCGTAGTGATCATGGTTCGAAATTTGAAAATAGCGGTTTTGAAAAGTTTTGCAGTGATCAAGAAATATCACAAGAATATTCAGTGCCCAAAACACCACAACAAAATAGTATAGTAGAAAGGAAAAATAGAGTGCTTCAAGAAATGGCAAATGTAATGTTAAATTGTAATGCCCCGGATTTTAAGGGTCGAGCAAAGCCCAACTCCCGAGATCCAACGCATCACTTATGCAACATAGATAATGATGTAAATATTATCCATATTAGTTCATTAAACAAGAGTGGGATTACACTAAAGCATCATATCATACTCCAGAGATAATGTAATTTAGCAAGCGGAAGACTGAAATATATGTATTGAAATAAGTATGCAATTATCTACCTCCAGAGTATGACGATGTAACAGGGTTGAATATATACATGTTTTGTTTCCAAAATTTACAAAATAGCAAAACATAAAGTGTCCACTATCCCATAGCCCTATAATCTCAGCGACACAGCACGAGGTCTACATAGACCTGCTAGAGAGTTAAACATAGGAGAACTCTTCCTCCTCATCTACGAAGTCCAACTCCACTGCATATATGTCCTTGCCACCTGCACCTATAACAGAGTCTAGTTGGTGTTTTAAAACACCGTCCCAGAGTGGGAGTGAGTGATCAACTCAGTGGTACTATAAGGCAAAGGTTAACATGTTATCAATTCAGTTAAGCAGTAATGATAAAGCAGTACAACAATCATATCCTAAGTACTCTTGTTAATGCATGAATGGTATGTTGTAATGATGCATGCCCTCGCTTGCACTCCCTCAACGAATTCATCTAACGATCACGCATGGCAAACTCCCTAAAAATGCGCTTCCTCGCCAAAGCACATGCAATGCGGTGCATGGTCGTGTTACCCAGGTAATTGATTAGGCTTATTCATACAGTAGGTTCGGGAAGCTAAGGTACCTCCCTTTATATCATTTACCCAAACGGAGATCCATCTAGGGTCATCAATCCTAGTTAATCACATACGATAGGCAAGTTGTAGGGCATCACCCCTAATGAAAATAGTGGATAGGTAAATTTAAGTGTTTATACTCGAGGTCACTATGGGAGGCTCATCACCTGAACGTAGGCCGATAGCTCGAATACAGTGTCCCATACCACCGTATTCAGCTCACGAGTTTAGGTTGCTTACTGGTCACTACAGGGAGGCTCGTTACCCCAACGTAGGCCGACAACTCAACCACGCTGTCTTATACCACCATGCCCGGGTCATGAGTCTTAGCAGATCATGGTACCATGGTTGAAACGAGTCTTTACATTGGTAAGTGATACCTTAGATTCAAGTAGGAATGTCCATACATGATAAACACATAATAGGCCAATCGGATTATTTGACAAGTTTGATTGGTACAACCGCACGCTGAATTAGTCGACATGGAGCACGTAAGTACTCCACGTGGCCTAACTACTATCGACAATCACCGTATGGCTCGGATTCATCGAATGTATCTAATGTGGCGAGGGTAGTTTGGCCACTCAATCAGGAACCGTTACCGATTGCCTGGACTACGTAGTAGTCCTAATCATACTCAAATGCAATAGGTAGTCAGGTGTGATAATCATAACATCATTTAACAAACAATTCAAATATAAATCCCATTTGAGCATTTATCAAACACATTGAACATGTTACCGAATGTTTACATTTCATCCATAAATTGCGTAGTTGAAACTAAGATTACATGAAGGAAATTATACATATAGATAAGGTAATTGAGAATTCTATCTCAACACCCTTATTAAATGCAACTCATCAAACAATTTCTCATTCAGACATTTTATCAAACACATAGGCTACACATTACTATATACACGCACGAAATTAGTTATAGCATATATTATGGCAAATCCTTTCACAAACGAGTTGTCATACATACAACAAACTTGTATTCTAGATCAATAGTCATGGCAAGCACAAATCATAATTGCAATTTCATTTAAACATTTCAACAAACACATGGAATGCATTATATATTCATATAGTTCACACACATGTATAATTTATCGAATACATCGTAACTAAGATCATATGGCAGTAATCAAGTCAGACATAAATCATTGCTGACATTGAAAGCTTTAAAAACCATAACCTAAACATTTATAGTCCGCACCTTTCGTCGGTATACTCGTTACGAACTCGGTTCGTATCCCACGTTCCCAAATACGGAACAACGGGTACCTAAACATTAAAATAGGTTAGCTATTTCATCGGTTACTCTATTTGAATCCCTAAATCGATATTAGGGTTAGGATTTCTTACCCAAATCGAAGTTGGAATCGTTCGTGTAGCGATGGTGGGGCGGCGATTCAGTGCGTGGAGTAGTGAGAGTGATCCCAACAACGATCTCCCAAACTCACTCTCTTCTCTTCACTCTTTTCTCCTCTTTTCTATCTTCTCTCTCCTAGGGTTAGAGAAATTCGTATGGAATGGGAATGAGGTGGTTTAAGGGCCTTATATAGGCTTAGAAGTGATGTAAATGGCCCCATGGCCATGGTATACTTGGGTTATAACCAAAGGGCGACTGTTTCTGACGAATGGGGCTCATTTGGAGGTCCATTACCTGTCTATGTTACGGAGTAAGTGTTAAGTAAGTTCCTGACAGTGGATCTAAGTCAGGTTATGATTTCAATCTGATCGGATTAGCAGATCGACCGTGGAGGACCCGTGTCAGATCAACGGTCGTTGTCATACGATCAGGGCCACAAGTATACGGATATATGCAGGAAAATTTCCCTGATCCATGGGTGAAGTTTGATCAGAATCTGGTGGTCTGAAATCTTTAATTTCGCCTGCAAGCAAACGACCCAATTTACTTAAGTTTCATTACGTTTTCTAAAGGTATTCGCGTTTCTCACACACTTCGCTCAGGGCTCAAGTTGTGCGTTTCTGGATACTATTTGGGCTTGATTACCACAATGGTTATCAAGCCCAATAAGAAGGTCATAACCTTATAGTTTCATGGTCATCGGAGTTTCGATGTGCTCCCGAGAGCAACTGGGTTTTGAGTTTTCTCCTAGGTTTTTAAGTAATGTTGAGTTAGTAATTTTGATGGTTTTGGGTCTTACCATTTGTATAGATAGTGGTTTGAACCAAATCCATTGATTATTTAATTTAGTACTTAACTAACTTTTCGTCTAATTTCTATAGAGTACGGTCCTTAAGTATTTCTGCCTGAGGTAGTACTTGGGCCTTTGTACGGATTTTTCTGAGACGTTACATAAATAGTATGAAGCTCCCTAAAAATCTTTGGGCTGAAGCCGTAAAGACTGGTTGTTATATAATTAACCACGTCTATACTAGAAAATCAAATGGAAAAACAGCTTATGAAGTGTGGTTTGATAAGAAGCCTGTTGTCAAATACTTTCGAGTTTTTGGCAGCAAGTGCTACATTTTATGTGACCAAGAAAATCTGGGTAAGTTTGACACTAAAAGTGATGAAGGGATATTTTTAGGGTATGCTCTGAATAGTCGAGCGTATCGAGTTCTTAACAAGAGGACTGGTGTAATTTAAGAGTCCATTAATGTGGTTATTAACGATCACTTGAATACACCTATCTCAAGTTCAGAAAATAATAAAGTTCTTTTAATTGATAAACCAGACTCTTCATCAAGTCAAGATAATACTGAACTAAAGACAGTTAAAGACCATCCTTCTAATCAAATTCTTAGAAACCTTCTCACTGATGTGCACACTTGTAGACAACTTGAAGATATGTGTAACTACGTGTGTTTTACATCTCAGATAGAATCGACTAACGTAAAAGAAGCTCTTACTGAGGAAAACTGGATTGTTGCGATGCAAGAAAAGCTCAATCAATTTGTTAGAAATGATGTTTGGTACTTAGTTCCAAGATCGAAAGATAAACACATTATCAGAATAAAATGGATTTTCAAAAATAAGTCTGATGAACTTGGTAATATCATTAGAAACAAGGCAAGGCTGGTTGTACAAGGGTACACTCAAATTGAAGGCATCGATTATGTTGAGACCTTTGTCCTAGTAGCTCGTCTTGAATCAATCAGACTAATTATATCCATTGCATGCTTTAAAAAATTCAAGATTACCAAATGGATGTAAAGAGTGCATTCTTAAATGGCGATTTGCATGAAGAAGTGTATGTTGACCAACCTTCGGGTTTTGAAGACCCTAAGATGTTAATCAAGTCTATCGCCTAAAAAAGGCACTTTATGGTTTGAAACAAGCTCTCAGGGTATGGTATGAAAAATTGACTAAGTTTTTACTAAGTCATAACTTTATAATGGGAAGTGTTGATAAGACATTGTTTGTAAAGAAACATAATGATCATATTCTAATAGTGCAAATATATGTTGATGATATTATTTATGGATCTACCTGTGCTAATATGACTATTAAGTTTGCAGATCTTATGAAGTCTAAATTTGAAATGAGCATGGTTGGAGAATTAAATTATTTTCTAGGGTTGCAAGTTAAACAGCAACCTGATGATTTCTTTATCTCTCAAACCAAATATGCTCTAAACTTAGTTAAAAAGTTCAGATTTGAGAGTGGGAAAATTTTTGATACTCCAATGAATACTATTTTAAAACTCTCAAAGGACTCTACAGGTAAGAATGTAGATCCTAAATTATATCACAGTATGATAGGTAGTTTACTTTATTTAACTGCGAGTAGACCTTGAAATAGCGATGAAGACCGCTTGAGTTGAAGTCGGAATATGCCAATATCTCCTAGAGGGGGGTGAATAGGCCTTTTTAAAGTTTTATGAGTTATATTAAAAATCCTATCACTCTAATCCTATCATGTATGCAATTTTCAGGATTACTCAAATGTAACTCTACCGGCTTCCAAGCCAAGTAGAGGATCCAAGCACAAACTAATCAAGATATAGCAATATGCAACTTAGTCTATGTTGGATGTGACTGTGTGTGTGTGTGAGATGTGATCAAATATATAAATATGAATAGATTGTCATGAATCACACATAGAGAAAGGAAATCACAAACACAATCATTTTACAGTGGTTCGAAGATAAGTCTACTCCACTCCCGGCTGCCGCACTCAACCCTTGAGTGTACCGGAATTCACTGAGGTTTCCCAGGGTTCATCTCTAACCTAAGGTTTTAAATCAGGCTCACCTTCAACCTTTACATGGAGGTTTCTACTCGGTTCACCTCTAACCATGGAGTTTCACTGGTTCACTCCTAACTAGATGTTTATGCTCTCCATAGAGCAAGGGTCCACACAACGCACCCAAAGGTTTCTACTCGGTTCACCTCTAACCCTGGAGTTTCACTGGTTCACTCCTAACCAGATGTTTATGCTCTCCACAGAGCAAGGGTCCACACAACGCACCCACAGCGTACACTCCGCCGGAGGCCTCCTTGAGGACTTCAAAGGGTGAGAACCACTTAAGACCTAATCCTAGAAAGGAATGATCGCAAGTGTCCTCCTGGACTCTAAATACTTACAGATAAGTTCATGAGTCCCGTTAAGCACAACGTCGAAGATCTTCTCCTCCTTGTTGACGAAGAGTCTTTTGCTCCCTTGATCCGTAACACAAAAGATATACCAAGACTAGGCTTGAGGTTGGGTCAAGGTAAGATGGAATCCTACTCTCTAAATATTTTCCTATTAGGAAGATAGAGTAGTTCCAATCTTATGCATTCAAGGCATCCCAGCATAATGATTTGTCATTAAGGTAGTAGTTGGAGTATCCTTGAATGCGGAAGTTCATTCTTCAATCCACTATCAATGGTGAGGGTGGATTGGAGGATGAACTCCCTCGAGAGAAAGGGCTTAGGTATAAGATGTAAGTTGAAACACACAAAAGCTCTCTCTATTCTCTCTTCCAACAACAAAAGACAAGTCCTCTATATATAGGCAAAAAGCTCCAACGGATATAAAACGCTGACATTTATGACAGAGTTCGATATCATCGAGCAACTTCGATATCATCAAGCGTATACTCTTGATAGCATCGATGGTCTGCTCGATGACTCGGACTCGATGTCATACACTTTTGAAACTCTTTGCCAATTGGTCGATGAATCGAAGCTATTGTCGATGTCATCGGATTTCGAACTCCGATTCCATCGATGACAGGTTCGATCCATCGACACTTGAAAAATGAGAGAGACTTGACTTTGACATATTTCAGGTTTTCATGAATGATCGGGGTAACCGTCGAGGTCATCGGAATTTGAATGTCGATGATATCAAGATCAGAGTCGAGGCATCGATAAATCCAGCTGATTTATCTTTGAACTTGCTGGACAGATTATGGCTTTGTTCGATGCAATCGATCTGGTGTCGATATCATCGATATTTAAATATCGATTAAATCGAAGGGCCCCGATCATAGTTAAAAAACAACCTGAAATAACTGCTGTAAGAAGTGCGCGTCCACTGTCGATATCATCGATGGACCTCCAATCTTATCGATATTTGAATTCAGATCATATCGGACGGTCATCGATATATCGAAGAATTTTGAGATTTTCATTAAAAAATAGGGGCGCCGAAATCTTCCTATCGATCTTATCGGGCCACTCTTGATGGTCTCGAGATTTGAATATCGATGATATTGATGTGTATCGATACATCGATAATTCGTCTAGATATATTGTAAAGTTGCTGGACATATTTAGTGCTTTTATCGATGATATCGATAGGTGTATCGATATATCGATAAATCCGTCCAGATGAATATTTAGTTGCTGGACATTTTGGTCCTCTTATCGATAATATCGTTAAGGTATCGAGGACATCGATAGTGCAGGTCGATCATATTGAGGGTGCTTCGATAAAATCGACAAGGTGAGAAAAACTCAGATATTTTCCTATTTTGCAAAAAGTTTTCTCACCTTAAAAACTCTAAGATGTCTATCTTATTTTAAGGGTTTTAATCACCTGGTGTTTTGGGACACGGGATGTGAGGCTATGATTTACCTATTGCGAGCTTCCACACATCCGGTTGAGGCATACGCTTGAGATAATCTTCCTATCGAGTTCTGCAGCCAGTCTGACTCACCACACATGTAACTTGACAAACCAGGGCACTAGCAGGTGCACTTTCAAACCTAATATTGCATTAAGCATAGGAATTTGCGTTAGATATCAATATGACCCTCAAGAGTCACATTTAATTGCTGTTAAGCTAATTTTTTGATATGTCGCTAGTTCAGTAAATCTTGGTCTCTGGTATCCACATGATACTAGTGTGCAATTAGCTAGTTACTTGGATGCTGATTGGGCTGGTAACATTGATGATCGAAAATCAACCAGTGGTGGTTGTTTCTATGTAGGAACTATTTAGTTTCTTGGCTAAGTAAGAAATAAAGTTTCGTATCACTCTCAACGGCTGAGGCTGAATACATTGTTGCAGGTAATGCATGCACTCAGCTTGTTTGGATGAAAAGAATGTTAAGCGATTACAGAATTGCGCAAGATTCTATGGTTTTATATTGTGATAATTCAAACATGATTAATATCTCCAAAAATCCAATCCAGCATTCACGAACCAAGCATATTGACATTAGACATCACTACATTCGTGAATTAGTGGAAGACAAGACAATTTCCTTGGATTATATTCCTACTGAGAATCAACTAGATGACATATTCACAAAATCGCTCGACAAAAGCAGGTTTGCTAAATTGAAATTTGATCTTGGTATGTGCAATATGAATTGATAATTCATGTCTTTCTGTATCATAATGTATATATTTATTATTTTAAATTGTTAAAATTTTAAAAATTTGTACATTTTGGGCTCTGCACGACTAGTCGAGTACATACTCTACCAGTCGTGGCTCCCCTAAATAAAGCACCAAACTCGCGGTTCACGGCTGGTCGAGTACATGCTCGACCGGTCATACCAGTCGAGCATGTACTCAACCAGCTGTGAACCGCGAGTTTGGTACTTTATTTGGGGGAAAAATAATTTTTTCTCATTTGGATTGTCTTCTCCAACGGCTCCTTCGCCGACCGGTCAAACCCATCTTTGATTTCTTCTTGGTTAGTGCATTATTTTCATTTTTCTTATAGATTCAAGTCCTTTGCACTTCCTTTCATCATTTATGTGATTTATGTTAGATTTTGGGGTTTTCTTCTCTAAAATCGATCTATTGGAAACCCACATTACCTCTTTTGTTATCTCCATTTTTCTTGATATCTTTGTTGAAAATGGAAGGTAGAACTAAAAAGAAAGGGTCTCGTGGTCCCTCTACATCCCGTTCGACTCCTATTACAGTGCGCCACCTACGGTCGCCCGAAGATAATCCTCCTTATGTGCGAGATATTCGGTTACGCAATGTTATAGTAGAACGGCCTGTCAATGTTGATCATTTGGCTCCATTTGATATCCTTCCTCTCCTTCAGTCTGTAGGATGGGATAACATACTACATTGGGGTGGGCCTGCATACTGCTCCATTGCACAGGCTATGTATGCTTACATTATTGATTTTTCTATAGAAAATCTGACATTCATTATCTCAACCAGAGAAGGTCTAATAGAGGTGGACTGTCACCTTATCTCTAGATTAATGGATATACCTGTCAATGACGAAGGTATTCCCATTAGCACTCTAGTGGCAAAACCATCTGAAACTGAGAAGTAAATGCTGACTAGAGCTTTATACAATATAGATGCAGAATGGAATACTGCTGGGAATGCGCTTGCCTCAAAGTATTTGTTACCCAGATACAGAATCTTTCGTAGGATTTTCATTTCTAATGTTTATCCTCGATATGGTAACAAAACCGAACTCGCTACTTTCATGGTTCGTATTCTTCATTACATCATTTCTGGAACTTCAGTATGTCTTCCTTATCTAATTTGTCATTGCATCATTCAATTTTGTCTCCATCCTGGACACAGTGACATTCCTTTCGCTTATCTTATGACTATGTTTGTCACCCATAGTCTAGTGGTGAAACCTGTTGGGGAAGCTCCCATTCACCACTTAACCTTCAACAACTCAAATATTAACAAGATGAATTTGAGGTTGGCCCCCGATCAAGTTAATGTGGGTGCTGGTGGAGCTGATGCCGCAAATGAAGAGGAGGGTGATTTGCCTCTAAATGACATCAATATGGATGATATTTTTGATGACATCGAATCTGATTTAGCAGATGATCCTGACTATCAGCCATCTGACTTTGATGCGAGTTTGCGCTCACTAGAGGAGAAGGTTGAAAACATGAATGTGTCACATGATATGTAATTCAAATATATGCGCAAGTATCTGAAGCGCATTAACAAGGGACTTCATCAAATTGACACTTCCATACCTGCTCCTTCATCGGGTTCAAATTAGTATTTGGATTTGTGGTTTGTAATAACTTTTAAGATACTTGAATTTCTCTGGTTTTTTTTTTTTTTTTGGCTTGGACATGCTTGAACATGGGTTTCTTATGGATTTAGTTAACTTGGTTAACTTACTTGAGAACTTCTCTTGATCATTATTCTCTTATTTTTTCTCTTCTATTTACTTCTTTAATGCTTTACTTCCTTTATCACTCTTTCCTTTGTCATATTGTGACAACAAAGGGGGAGAATTTATGATAATGTGCAATAGTGTGGATAGGTAGACAAATTTTTCATTACATGAAGTTGGAAGTAGTGGGAGTGTTGTTGGGAGAATATTGATGCATATTTCTTTAACCAGTATATAACTGGTGCATGATTCTTTGACCAGGCTAAAACTGATGCATGATTCTTTATTGTGCGTGTTATGCTTATCTTATTATTATGAAGTGTGTTTTGTCACAAATTTGGCAAAGGGGGAGATTGTAAGTGCTATATTTTCTAGCTCTATGATTGTCAAATTTTGTAGTGCCAAAACCTCTTGGATTTTCTATCTCGTGTAGCTCATCTTCATGTTAAATACAATTCTTATACAAGCTCAAGATTATCCATTACAAGGTGTTCCGTTTTGAGAATTCAAGCATCACAAGTATTAGAATTCAAGTACAACATCAACTGATAGTTCAAGCTTTCAAGGCTTCATCTAAGTCAAGACAATAGTCATCACTCAAGTACTTCAAACTCAAGCTTCAAGATATTTCAAGTTCAAGCTTCAAAAGGTAACAAATTCAAGTTTCAAAGTACTTCAAGTTGAAGCTTTAAAATGTTTCAAATTCAAGCTTCATGTTCGTCAAGATAACAAGCTTCATGTTTGTCAAGATCAACAATCAACCGAAGTAAAAGATGTTTCAATGTTCAAACATCGCTTATAAGGTATGAAAGACCCTAGGTTGACCATAGGATAGGTCATTTTGAATACATAATTTAATTGGGTCACTTTATAAGTGCATAGTTTATTTTTCGATTAGTCTTAGACAATGTTCGACTAGTCATAGTACTGGCTCGACCAGTCTAAGAAATTCCTCGACCAGTCCTAAGTTTGTTAATAATTTTTCAAATTTTTTTGTTAAAGCCTCGACCAGTCCTGGAGACTGCTCACCAATCGAGTGAACAATGCTCGACTTGTGCTCGACTAGTCCAGCAGGCTCGACTCAAAGTCCAACAACCAAAATGAGTCCCACATGACCAGTCGTGGACAGGACTCGACCGGTCATGGAGGCCATTCGACCGGTCGAGCAGGTCCTTCGACCAGTCGTGGAATGGTCTGATCTTATCACCCCTAAAATTTTAAATGTTTTTTGGTCCTTTGACCAGTCAAGCTGACCTTTAGGCCAGTTGAGTGAACGATTTATGAACTTATAAATAGAGCACGATTTTCAGAGTTTTATATCTAATTCAAGCAAAATCAAGACACCACTCTAAGAGATAAGTTTGTGTTATTCTTTAGCTATTTAGTGCTCATTTAATATTCTCTTTAATTAGCTTTTTTGCATTTGATTTTGTATTCTATATTCCAATCTTATTTAAAGAAGGGATTGAAATTTTCCCATTTCTTGGAATCAAAATCAAATCAAGCTAGCCCAAGGTGATTTAATCTAAAATCCATTTAGAACTTAGAACCATTTCAATAGTGAGTGTGAACATTGAACATCTATGATTGAACTTCTACTCTAAATTGGTTCTACTGGGCTACAACAAAGGAAAGTATCCAGATAAGTATTTTACAATTTTGTAAATCTTATTCTTTTGGTTTCTTTGAGATTGTGCCAGAAAAATCTCTTTCTTTTAGTTTGTCTGAGGTGATCCAGAAAACTCAGAGTGTGGGGTTTTTTGAATTGTGTAAGCCCACTTGAAAGACACAATTGTGAGGGTTTTAGGTGAACCTTGAAAAACCTATTTCATAGTGAACGCTAATATCCACTGTGTGAGGATATTAGGAGTGGAGTAGTTATGTGGCTGTTATTTAACAGTTGGTGTACACACAAGTGAACCACTATAATTCTTTGTGTTTGGTGGATGTGTGGTTTATTTCTTTATCTTTTATGATTTAAGATTGTGGGATGTATTTGTGGATGTGAATGTTGTAATCTTTACATTTTAGCATTGTGTGGTGAATGTTGTAATAAATTAGTTTGTATTTCTTTCATATCCTCTTTAGTTTGAGTTTTTGATACTCACCCACGTTCTAGTAAGGTTGTCCTGCCATAAACTATTGGTTTTTGGTGTCAAGTTGTCCTTAGAACCAAGTTTGTATTAACCTCTCAATACTAGATTTTTGAGGTTGTTATTTCCTTTGGTTATTTGCAATTCATTTGGCTATCTTATTGTTTATATTCTGCGTATTAATCTTTATTTGGCATAGTCTTATTCAACCCCCCCTCTAGGACTCTTCGCTCGGCCTTTTCAGATGTCCCTTGTAATTAAAATACCACACATTTTCGAGATGGGTCTCGGCTAGTGGGAACTAGCAAAAGTCCCCGGTGGAGTCACCATTCTGTGGACACTGGAAATCGGCGCCCATGCGGATTTAAATGTTTTTCGTTGTGAAAGGTGGGAGTTAATAGGCCGATTTGTAAATGTTGGAGTCGCCACTAACCAATTAATCTCAGAATCCTGCTGTCAGCTAGAACCTACGAAATATGTAAGGTTGGAGAAATCTGAAAACTCTCCTACCTTATATTGACTCCTGGTCTGCGATCTAGGATTCCGGGTAAGGGACTTTGGTTACAAAGTGGGAATGTGTTAGGAACCCTCTTTACCCGTATAAAGGTACGGTATCTACTTGGCATGGAAAAATAATCTCAAGGGATGATGGATGCTGTGATTGAGATGAGACTAGGCAGACACATGGATTTCTGATGGGCAAGATCTGCGATTTCGGCAAGCCACAGAGCATACGTCTAATGGTGTGTCTAGAAGACGGATGTGATGATGCTTATGCAAAGGAGTAAGAAAAGTGGACTAGATTACTAGGAGTTTCTGATGTGACAGGATCCGATGCACGACAAGTCATAGATCATACGCTCACTAGCAATCTAGAGGAGGAGGGGGGTTGAGAAGGGAATAAATGTTATGATGAGTGCTTGGGTATGAGATGAATGGCTCTTTGACTTGAACTTGAGTTGGATAGAACATGAGTTGCACCATGATCGATCCGGACTAGAATTGGGATTGAGAATGTTAGGAGGAGGCTAAGAGATGGCTAGAAAAATCTGATCTTGGAGGCTTGGGAGCTCTCTATCACTCTCTTATTCTCTCCTCTCTCTCTCTCTCTCACTTGGAAAGCAGGAGTTGTTGTTGTTAAAATGAGAAGAGCAGAGGGCTATTTATAGCCTTCTCCAATGGTCTTATGGTAAACGTGGGGTGTAGGAGGGGTAAAAGCTGATGTGGCAAATTATGAGTGGTTGAGGAGAGACAAACTCCACGTGGCATACTCCCATTGGCTCTTGGGGTTGGTGAAATAGTAAATAAGGTCGGATTGAGGGTTAATTTTTGAAGAAAGTTGACTTTCGGGTGCTATGCCAGCTGTTGCTCGGATGACACACACCAAATGAGTGGAGGTAATCGGAGTACCGCTAGCGGTAATCAAACTACCACCGGCGGTAGTCCAACTATTGGCCAGGCCGGGCTTAAGCATATAGGCCTCGTTTGGCCAACTGGTTCGTCCGATAGTCTTCTTTCGAGCTTTTGGGTTCGAATAGGTGGGTTTTTGTGCTGATCAAGCTCTAATGGGTTAGGTTGTGGGATTTTGGGTTATTGATCAGGGTCCGTATTGTCATTGCCTTTTCAAGATGTTAACCTGGGTGGGGTGTTTGCACATATGTTCAACAATTTCAGGGACAATTTCACAAGTGACAAGCACATTTCAACATTCTAGGCATATGGACAACAACATGTTAAACTCGGCCAAAACATCTGCATGTGAAGAGTCAACATTACAATTTCAGCAGTAATTAGAGATCAAGATCAACATATTCCAGCCATTTATCAAAGATGGACAGTCATACACCCATTCACAACAATTTAATTTGCATGTGCCAACATGAATCATACAATTCAGCAAGGTAGCGGAAGCCAAGCACAACAATTTCAGCAAATCAACAGGTAGACAAACAATGCATCCAATCTATGCCTAGCAATTGAATGTGATGAAGTTCAAGATACCAAATCAATAATATATTTGGGGAATTGCACATGTGATTCCTAATGGACCAACAAACCGGCATTCACACATCAGGGAGTTCTCAAGACCTAAATCTCTCTCCTAATTTTAGGGAAAACCTATGTCTATGTTCCAAATCAAGAAGTTCCAAAAATTCAGCAACATTCAAGTACATACACCACTCACATTCACTAAGATCTACGCTAGGAACGATAATCGACCACCTAAAGGTAATGGTCCGTACCTATAGTCAATTAAGGGACCTTGAAGTCGCTCTCTCGTCAACGGGTCTGTAAACTTGACATGCCGGAACCCTGCGTCATACGAATTCCACTATAAGGTGCATGCATGTAGTTTATAGCTAGGGAGAGATGGATGGGATTCAAATTTTTACCTTGGACTGAGCGTAGCTCATTCCTACGGTGATCAAGTCAAAGTTCCTAACAATGCGGAGATGATTGTGCAGGGAATTTCAATCCCCTAGCTCCCTTGCACATGCACCCTCCTCCTCCTCCTCCTCCTCCTCCTCTCTCTCTCTCTCTCTCTCTCTCTCTCTCTCTCTCTCTCTCTCTCTCTCTCCCTCTCTTAGCTGCTAAAAATGGTTGTAGAAATGAGGGAGAGAGGGCTGAAATGGGTTATATACCTTGGTTTTTTATTTCAGTTGGCCCGAGTTTTATAAATTGCTTCCAACGGCCTTATGTGGTCCATTTCTGGCTGTTGGGGCTACCCTGATGGCCACCTGGCCCATCTAATTTATAGGATAGGTGTCCCATGGACCGATGAAGGGTTGTGCAAAGTTTGACGGCAAACGGACGCAGGGTTTTATCGCAAGGGTCCGATTTGCGATCAATGGTCACCGTTTCTCGATCGAGGGTCAGATTTGGTGCACGAGTGTAAGGAAATATCTTCAACCTATGGTATAAATTTGAGTGGAATCCAACGACTGAAATGTCCAAATTTATTGTCCTAAGTGGCGGGGCCATTTGTTTTAAAATTCAGATTTTTGGTTAATACTTGGGGGAGTTGCATTTTACAAGTGCCGACTGGACGACACAAATTATCTATTTTTAGGCACCATTTGAGTCCATTTCTCGCGATGGACCACAAGCCTAGTGAGATGGACGTTACTCTATAATTTCGGAACTAGCGGCCCACTAATGAGCGGTCTAGAGCTTGTTCGGGTAATCGAGGCACTTCTGGAAAAAATTGGGTAGGGAGATTTCTTGGGCGCAATTGTTGAGGTATGGATTAACTAAGTTCATAGTATGGCCTATTTGAAATTAGCGACAATGGTGATTCAGTCATGATTACTCTAAATCATCGATTTTATGCTAAAAGAGTAATTGTGTTGATTTTGTTTATTAATTGAGGTCCGGGCTATAGCTGACTCGGCTTTGGGTAGATCTTTAATTTAGTTACATTGTTTGATTAGTCGGTGGTAGGTCGGTTAGATTTGGGCCCTATGTGAACAAATCATGGGGCTAAACTCAATGTTTAAGTGATCGGTTGGATTCATTAGTTTTATATGGTGGATCAATCTTATTAGTACGGTTCTTTATCGGTACCAGCCGCATATAAGCCCATCTCGAGTGTCAAGGGTCAGTAAGTGATGATGTGGCTAGTTATAAAATAAAAATAAAAATTTAAGAATTTTTTGTAATTCAAAATAGTGAAAATTCGGGGTGTTACAATAAGGCCTGGACCACGTCAAACAAAATGTGTCTCAAGATCATAAAGAACTCGATCTCTGTGATCGTACAGGGTGTCATGCCCAACACTAAGAAAGCCAAAGAGTTCCTAACCGAAATACAGAACCGATTCATGAGGTTGGATAAAGCTGAGCTGAGTTCGTTTCTAGATAAGCTGACTTAAGACACCTATAATGGTTAGGGAAACATCAGGGAGTACATTGGTGGGTTGCCTGATGTGGTGGCCAGAATAAATCAGGAGATTACCATGGATTTAGTCCGTCGCAAAAAAAAATAGGCCTGGTTTGACGGATTTAATTCGTCGCTAGTGAAAAATGTCTGTCGCTCAACATTTTTCTTGAAATTCCAGTCGAAAGTCATGAAATTTAGCGACAGACCCAAATCCATCGCTAAAATTAGATTTACGACGATTTTGGTCCGTCGTAAATTTAGATTTTGCGACGGATTGGATTTTGGTCTGTCGCAAATTTAGATTTTGTGACAGATTTCAATCCATCGCAAATTACCTCCAAAATAATAGTTAGCGACAGATTTTAGTTGCTTTTGCGACAGATCATGGGCCGTTGTAAAATGACTTTTGCCCTAAACATTTGTTTCTTGTTTGTTTTTTTTTAGAATATGGTGGAAAATTATGTTTTATTATAGTCTAAGAAATAAATTTTTTTTATAGAATTTCAGTGGTTTAATTGTACATATTTGTATTTAAGATTATTTTTTATCAATTGATTGAATGCAAAGAATTTTTTATTTTGTTTTTAAATCAAATGAGTGGAAATTATTATTAATTTTTGTTCTTTAAAAATAATATTAAATGCTTTGTAATATCACATGAAAAAGAATATTGAGAAGTTTTAAAAAATTATGATTATAAAAAAAATCATTGCGAAAAAAAATTAACATTGTTTGAGAAAATTTTAGATTTTGAAAAAGAAAAACCGTGATTTAATAAAAATCTATTTTTTGGAAAAAAAAAAAAAAGAATATTGAATAAAGTTAATAATTTTGAAAAAAAGAATTTGATTTTGAGAAAAAAAATGATATCTTGAAAAAGAAAATTAAAAAGATTTAAAAAATGTGAAAATTTAAACAGCTTTGAAAAATGAAAATATTTTGAAAAAGAAAATGAGAGTTCGTATTTTGAAAAAAAAATGAGAAGTTTGAAAGAATTGAAATTTCGAAGATAAAATGAGATTAAAAAATCGATACTTAAACAAAAAGCTGACATTTTGAAACGAAAAAAAAAAAAAAAAAAAAAGTTGAAAATTTTTGTGATATTGAAAAATAATTGAAATGTTTGAAAATTGAAATTAAAAGAAAAATTGATTTATAAAAACACTAAAATTTTGAAGGAAAAAATATCATTTTGAAAAAGAAGATTGAAAAGTTGAAAAGAAAATTGTGCTTTTAAAGAAAAAAATCAGCATCTTAAAATTTTTGAGAAAGAAAAAATAGATTTTGGGAAATTTTTGAGATTTTAAAAATAAAGTTCAGAATTTGTATTTTAATTTTATTTTGAAATGTTTGATAATAAAAATGAGATTTTGTTAAAAGTTTTGAAAGAAAAATTAAGATTAAAAAAATATACATTTAGAGAAAAAAATGTGATTTTTGAAAGGAAATTGAGATTTATCTATGAAAAAAATAAGATTTTTTACTAAATTAGTTGGCACATCCACTAATTGAACCTTTAACGTTTATGCGCACAATGATTCACTTGTGAAAAAATGATAGCCCAAGTATAATGAAGTGTAATTGGGACATGATAAGGTTGATCTGAATGGTCAAGTATGTTTGAAGCGTACATGCTAATTAGGTTAGAGAACAAAAATCAGCTCAATATGACTTGAAACAAATCAGAACCATCCAAAAAACTCTTTAAATGGGCACGATCAATTAGTCTAGATCTAGACTAATTTTCGACAATATGAATTGACTTTAAACTCAAATCTGACCATTGGATCGCAAGATATGACCCATCATATTATTGATCAATCTTGTTCACCTAATATCTTTCTCATCTGAAACCCGATCGTGGCGAGTGACTAGTTAAATCGAAGTTTGAATATAAAAAAATTACATTTTCAAAAAAATTGAGAAGTTTCAATAAAATTAATAAGTTTGAAATTTTTTGAGAATTTTATATAGATATTGAGATTTTGTATTTTGAAATAAATTAAGAAGTTTTATAAAAGAAATTGAGGTTTTGAAAACAAAAATTGTTAATTTGAAAAAAAAATAATTGGGAAGTTTGAAAACAATGATAGATTTTGAAAAAAAAAAATTAAAATTTTGAAAAAAAAAATGATAATGATTGAGAAAGATTCGGATTTTGAAAAATAAAATGAGATTTAAAACAGACTGAGATTTTTGGCAAATTTTTGACATTTTGAAAATGAAAATTGGGAAGTTTTAAAAATAAAATTGTGATTATTGAAAAAAAGTTCAAAGTTTTGAAGAAAATTTGACAAAGTTTGAGAAATTATGAGATTTTGAAAAAAAAAATTAAGATAAAAAATGAAGTGATTTTGAAAAAAAAAAATGATTTATATTTTGAAGATAATTGAAATTTTTGGTATAAAAAAAAAAAAGATTTTGCAAGAATAACTTATAATGACGAGATTGATCTAATTCTATGATAAAACCATTCTAAAGTTGATGTTAACAGAATGGTCAAATGTATTCATAACATGCTAATTAGGATATACTACAAAATAAATTCGATTACGATTTCAAACGAATCAAATTAGTCCAAAACACTTTTTAAATGGGAAACGAATAGTTTGTGAAGATCTTGATCAGATTTTGGACAATCTGATCAGTCCAGATTGAAGAGTAAATAACTTCAGATGTTTAAATTAAATTTCACTCAAATCTAACCATTGGATTAGAAGATATGGCCCATCATAATGTTGATCAATCTTGTATGCCTAATATCTTTCTCATATGTAGCTGATCGGGGCGAGTAACTGGTCAAATTGAAGGTATTGATTAGTAAAATAGAGTGAATGGATCAGATATCAAAATGACCCAAATATTCATGTCAAAATTGTAACCCAACTTACTGACCTCGTGAAAACCTAAGAATTAATGTTAGTAAGTTTTGTGGGCTCCATCATGATGTGTGTCGAACATCAACATCGTGCATTTAATGTGTCCCCTTTAGGTTATGAGATATCTCAAAATCACCTGTATACGAAACTCAGGTGGGCCATACCATCTAAAATTATGTGAAGACATCCTAAAATATATAAAAGCGCATTGTGGGGCCCATATGAGTTTTGGATGCGATTGAAACTTGGTCTGACCCCTCATCTAAGTGGGACACAGAATGAATGGGTTGGATCTGTGAATCACATCTAGGTGGGCCCAATATATGATAATGAATGTTTTAAGGCGTGGGAAACCCCTCTCAACTATATTATGTGGTGTGGCCCACCCAAGTCATATATTGACTTTATTTTTAAGCTAGTGGCCCACCATGGAATGGTGCATCTGACTGATTAGGTAGACCAAAGTTTAAGTTTACCCCACCATAAAACTGATGAGACTGGACGCGGATTGCGTCCTACCCCGCCCAGACGGTAATCCATTTTAACAGGCTCTGTGGGGCCCACCGTGATGTAAGTGTTTTATACACACCATTCAATGCTTTTATCAGATCATTTTAAGATATTAACCAAAAAATGAGGCAGGTCCAAGGCTTAAGTGGACCACAAGTGGGGATTGAATGTCCACCATTAAAAACTTCTTAGGAGCTGGAGAAGTTTTGGATCAAGCTGATATTTGTGTTTCCACTTCATCTACATCTACATGACCTTATGAATAGGTTGGATGGTAAAAAAAACATCACATTGGCCCTTAGAAAGGTTTCAATGGTGGGTGTCATTATTAGTGACGCATCCTTTAGTGTGGTCCACTCGAGCTGTGGACCTACCTCATTTTTAGTATCATAACTTAAAATGATTGGAGAAAATCAGTGAACAGCGTGGATAAAACACTTACATCATGGTGGGCCCCACAGAGCCCTGCCCGAATGGATTACCATCCAGGCGGGGGTAAGAGGCAATCTACGTCCGATGACACCTGGAAGCGGATTGCTAGCGTACTGAGTAAACTCTGTGAGGTCCACCATGATTTATGTATCTGATCTGCTCTGTCCATCAAATTTATCAGATAATTTTAGGGCTTGACCCCAAAAATAAAGCATATGGAATGTTCAAATGGACCACACCACATGATAAAGTTGAATTGAACGTCTACCATAGAAAAATTCTTAGGGACCACAGAAGTTTTGGATCAGGCTTATATTTGTGTTTTCCCTTCATCCATGTCTATATGATCTTATGAAAGGTTGGATGATAAACAAACATCACTGTGGAGCCTAGAAAGGTTTCAATGGTGGAAATCATTATCCCTACTGTTTCCTGTGGTATGATCCACTTGGTCTTTGGATATGCTTCAATTTTGGGCTCAACCCCTAAAATTAGATGGAAGAACGGATGAACGGTGTAGATAAAGCACATACATTTAAGGTGGGCCCAACTGAGTTTACTCAGTACGATAAGAGCATACTGAGTAACTCAGTACGCAATCGCATTTCGATGAGGGTTAGGGCTAGTGCCGACCCTAACCACTCTCTCTGTTTCTCTCTCTCATATGCTCTCCTCTCCCTATGTCCCTCTCTTGCCCTTAGTCCTCTCTCTCTCTCTCTCTCTCTCTCTCTCTCTCTCTCTCTCTCTCTTCCTACAGATCTCTCCCTCCTCTCTCTTCCTGTCGATCTCTCCCTCCACTCTCTCTCTTCCCACTCTCTCTATCTCTCTCTCTCTCTATCCCCATCCAAGATTTTGTTGCCTACTGCCCTACCCACGCACGCCCTCTCACTCTCTTTGAATATGTGATTGAAGGCTAAAAACTCTACGAACATTGAGGTACTCTCTCTCTCTCTCTCTCTCTCTCTCTCTCTCTCTCTCTCTCTCTCTCTCTCTCTCTCTCGATCTCTCGATCTCTCTCAATCTCAATGCCAATTTAGGGTTTTTGGGATTTTAGGGTGAAATGTCCGTTTATGTTTTGTCCCTGTTAGGCATCATATATGATTCAAATTGTTGGAGTCCATAACCAAAACAAAATGATTTAAATGATTAATGAGTTAAAAATCCCATTGTAAATGATTTTTTTTTTTTTTTAAATATCCCACAGCTACAAACAGGTCCATTATATAAATAGCTTGAATGAAGTTAATATTTGTCTTTTCCTTTCATTCAAGCCTGTGTTGGATGATAAATAAACATTATAGTAAATCCTATGAAGTTTTTAACTGTGGACACTCTATAAACATTGTATTTATGTGTTGTGGTCAGTTAATATTTGGATTTGACTCATCTTTTGGCTCATGCCATGAACTAAGCTGGACAAATGGATGGACATCGTTGATATAAATTAGATACATCATGATGGAATTGGGTCTTTTGGCTCATGCTATAAACTTAACTGGAAAAAATGGATGGATAGTGTGGATATAAATTAGTTACATCATGATGGAATTGGGGTCTTTTGGCTCATGCTATAAACTTAGCTGGAAAAATGGATGGACAGTGTGGATATAAATTAGATACATCATGATGGAATTGGGGTCAATAGCCAAACTTTGTCCACTTTTGGAAGGTTGAGATGGTAAGTGAATTAGGTGGTGTTGCCAACACCGTACTCAAAGGTAGTGTGTTGATGTCTTCGGCAATATTGGGCTAAGGTGATGTATCTAACTTAGATCCACAACATCCACCTATTTTTTCAACTCAAAGAAGCATATTTGAAGCTCGAGTGTTAAAACCTTATATAGGGTCATGAGCATCATTATCACCATTGCTTCCTATAAATGAAAGACCGTGGAGATTTTTGGTGCATTCTTTATCCATTAAAGACTCGAAAATCAGCGGTCACTATCTCTAGATCAAGGATTCACTGTCGTACGAAGTGGCCCACAACGTGGCTAACGACGAGTCATTATACTTTTGTGGCCCCATGGAAAATCTTTCTATGAAATTTTGTTCCAAACACCAACCACAGCCAAAAGTTCTTGAAAAGGAAAATTCAAGGAAACCATACTTCATTGACTATCACTCCCTAAACCTTTATGTGGGAAAGGGAGTTTCAGCTACAAATTTTTTTTTTCCCTTCTTGTAGTGTAGATGCATTTTCATTAGGACTACTTGACAGTAAGAGTGAGGTGGAGTGCAACTTGTTTATTAAGAATTCAATATCCTATGCGTATTCACTTGGCTTAAGTCAAGAACAAACTTTTTTAATTTGTAGTAAATGTGGATTGTGTGCATTTTACTAATGGGAATGCGTGCTTCTTTAAGTAGGTTATTGTTGTAAAACAATTGGAAGGAGATGAGCTCCAAGGAAATAGGGATTTTTTTTTTTTTTTTTTTGGAGGTTCTCATTGGAAGGCTATCTTCATGGTAAGATGGCAATGCTGCCATACTTCATTTAGGCTATTTACTCTATATTTGATTCAATTTACTATTCACACCAACTGAGCATCCAAACACACCCAAAATGATATTTAATCATGTTTATGTTCAGGTCTAATTCCTTCCTCTTTGGTGAACCTATAAATCTATAAGGAACTGTAAGTTCTTGAAACCGTAAATTAATCTTGAATAATTTATATCTTTATCGCTTATTTATATTTTGTCGTAAAGGTCAACTTGTAACTCCTCGAAACCTGCTCTCCCATAAGACATTACGGTGCATGACTGTTCCCAATAGGTTAAGTTGCAAATTATTATAAAGAGTTGGTTGGATATCTTTTTTTTTTTTTTATAATAGTTGTTGGATATGTTGTGTATTTACAAATATGAATATAAACTAAATATATATATATATATATATATATATATATATATATGTTACCAATGGAGGATACCTTGTTTAGGGGGACATGAAATTCTTGTAGCTTATGGTATGGTGCTCAATATTGGTTGTATGTTACTAGTATGTAGTAGATAATACTAGGTCCAATATTTTTTGTGTGGCTAAAAATGTAGTATATATTACTAGGTTAATTACTTTGACTCTATATGGTCTGATTTTGAATTGTGTTTCTTTTACACGAGGGTAGGTGCTTGTGTATGTATGGTTGTTTTCTACATTAAGAGATTTTTGTGGCTAAGCTTTGTATAGTTGCAGTTCCAATTTTCTAGGAATCTTAAGTCCATGTAGGAACTTTGGAGCTATCAAATTAGCTTCAGTGTGGATTTGTCTTTGTTTTATTAGAGGAGTGTTAGTGTTTGTCATTAGAACAAATCAAGGGCTATGATTAAAGGAGTTTTTAGTGATAGCAAGCCACACATATATATAAAGGGCTATTTTACCAACCATAAGAGGAGGATCTTGAAGTTGGCCCTGTGCTTTTTGGAAGAGACATAAAAACAATTTTGCAACATGTTGGTATAGTATCTATTACAGTTTCTAATTGTGGGGATTTTTAGTGATTGCTGGAATTTTGATTGAGGTTGATGGAAATCTCTTCCTAGTTGTTGAAAGTTTTTTGATAGACGTTGGGATTTTTAGTAAGGTCTGAAAACTACTATTTGCCAAAAAAATCACATATAGTTGCTGATTTTGTGGGATACGGTTGTGAAGAGGTTTGAAAAGAAGATCGATAATGGAAAATCTCAATACCTTTCTTTGGGTGGATTGACGTATCGCTTATTAAAGCAACTTTATCAAATCTCCCATTGTACTTCATGTCCTTATTCAGGTGTCCGAATTCGGTGTTGGAGAGGTTGGAAAAGATGAGGCATAATTTCTTATGATGGGGAGCAGACAATAAAAAGAGATTTATGGAAAAAAGCCAAGGGTGCGTTTGGCACATGATATTAGATAGAATTAGTTGGGATGGAATTGCATTTGGTCCCGTGTAAATTCCATAGGGCGTTTGGGAATGTCGAGATTAGGTGGGATGGAATTGCATTCAGTCCCATTGAATTGCATTTGGACCATATGAGATTTCCATGGATTTTAAAATCCACTAGATATGTGGGCCACACATTAATGCATGTGTTTATCCATGCCATCCATACATACACACCCTTTACATGTGATATTTTGGTTATATGTGTACAAGTGACAGACATCTATTGTGAATTTGGTTTGTTGATTACAATTTCATGGTCCATCAAGCAGAATTTTGCTAAATCCAGTGTTTTTTCCATAGTAAGAATTTTATCTCAAACACGGGATTGGATTTCCAAAATACCATGGAATTTCCAGACATGCAACATCAATGGAAGCAACTTATAGGTTCTATATATCATCTTTACCATTTATCCTTTATTTTGATTGTGTTATGTTTTATTTGGATGTTTGTAGAAATATTGAGAATAAAAGTATCTCTTAGATTTGTATTTTAATTGACGGGACATAATTATGATGATCATTTCTTTAGTTAATTTTCAGGGCAAATGATATTCTTTACACTACCTTATTTCATCAGTAGCTGACCTAATTTTGGCTATTTACTATATATTTAGTTCAGTTTCTTATCCAAGCCTACTGAGCATCCAAACACAAATTGATATTTAGTCCAGTTTCATATTCAACCCAATCTTTTGAATTTTGTCAATGGGATTCTTATTAAACGATCATGTGAATTATTTTTGAATGATTATCAGGTGTAAGATTCAAAAATACAAAAAATACAAAAAAAATACAAACAAATCTGACGCCTTTTTATATTTGCAGATATTTTAGAGACGAACCAAACCGTTGCTAATTTCTAAACAAGTTGAAAATTGACAGATTTGAATTGCTTCTCTTTAGATTGACGACGGACCATACCCGTCACTAATATTTTTAATGACAAATAATTCGAGCGACGATTTTTTATTTTTGCGACCAAAAAACAGCGATGGACCAAATCTGTCGTTTATTTGGTTTTGTGACAGATTTGGTCCATGCAAATTCGCAATTTTGGCATAGTGTTAGGCCTTTAGATTGAGGATGAACTCCTAATTTTCTTAGTTTTGAACTCCCTGCCTCCATAGTTCAGTTAATTCCAAATTAGCTATAATACCCAAAAGGAAAGGTGGACATTGAACGAACTGATATCTCAGTGCATTCAGGAGGAAGAGAGACTCAGAAGGTTGACCAAAACACAGAGTGCACACCTAGTGACATCTGGTCAAGGATGAGAAGGCAATAAGAAAAGGAAGCATAATTCAGGAATTCGTTCTTCGGGTCCTACGGGTGGCAATCAGCCTAACTCTGAGAAAAAATCAAAGAAGAAAAAGTGGCGACCGAAAGATGGTTGCTTCTTCTGCAAGAAGCCTGGTCATCAAAAGAAGGATTGTGCATAGTTTAAAGAATGGCTCATTTCTAAGGGTAAAAATCAAGTTTTAGTCTATTTTGAATCTAATGTTGTTGATATGTCCACAGACTCCTGGTGGATAGACTCTGGTGCAACTATTCGCATATGTAATTCCATGGAGGATATGCTCTATAGCCAGACACTAAATGATGCAGAAAGATCGGTATATATAGGGAACAACATTAGAGCAGACGTGGAAGCTATTAGAGTTTGTAGGCTTAGGTTATCGTCAGGACACTTTCTATTAGATACTGCTTGTGTGCCTTCTATAAGGCATAATTTAGTTTCCATTTCTTGTTTAGAAAAATTTGGTTATTTTAAATTTGAAAATGTAAAAGTAAGTATTTTCTATGATTCGGTTGTCATTGGTTCTGACACTTTAGTTAATAACCTTTATCAGCTCACATGTCTACAACATAAACTCAACATATGGAAATACTAAAGGCATCAAGCGAAGGCTAGATTGTGAAATTCTTCCATGGTTTGGCACATGCGATTAGGCTATATCTCTAATGAGAGATTGGAAAGGGTTGTGTGTGAAGGAACTTTTCACTCTCTGAACTTCTCAGACTTTGGGGTTTGTATAGATTGCATTAAAGGTAAACTGACTAGAATCAAGAAAAATGGTGCCACTAGGAGCGTAAGACTCTTGGAAGTGATTCATACAGACATCTATGGACCGTTCCCTACAGTATCTTGGAATAGGCAGAAATATTTTATCACTTTCATAGAAGACTACTCTTGTTATGGGTACTTATACCTTATCAACAACAAATCAGATGCCCTAGATACATTTAAGATATATAAAGCTGAAGTCGAGAATCAACTCGATAAAAAGATCAAAGTTGTCAGATTCGACCATGGTGGTGAGTACTACAGAAAGTATGACAAATCTGGACGTAATTCAGGGCCATTCGCTAGATACCTACAAGAATGTGGACATTGTCGCCCAGTGTACCATGCCTGGTACTCCAAGAGCAGAATGGTATAACGAAAAGGCGTAATCGCACTCTAAAGGACATGGTGCAGTCTATGATTAGTAATTCAACATTGTCAGAATCTTTGTGGGGTGATGCATTGAAAACAACTGTGCATATCCTTAATAGAGTCCCAAGTAAGGCTGTAATGAAAACTCCATATGAATTGTGGACAGGACAAAATCCCAGTTTACGATATTTTCATGTATGGGGTTGTCCTGTTGAAGCCAAATTATATAACCTGCATGAAAGAAAGCTTAACCCTAGAAGGATTAGTTGTTTCTTTATTGTATACCCAGAAAGATCTAAAGGATTCAGATTCTATTGTCCATAATATTCCATGACAGTTATTGAGACTGTGAATGCTAGGTTTATTGAGAATACTATAGATAGTGGGAGCACAAACTAAATAAACATTGTGTTTAAGGAAGAGCGGATTGTGGTTCCTGCCATAATCATTTACAGTAGCATGATCGTCCGTCTAGTAGCGGACCCTGAGATCCCTATGCATAACCATTTAGAGCCTTAAATACAACCCACTAATGAGGAAACAAAAAACCCAATTCAGAATAATGAGCCTTTAAGATGATCACATAGAGAGAAGGAAGATCTGTGATTCCAGACGATTACATCGTCTATCTGTAGGAGCATGAATTTGACATTGGGGCTGAAAGGATCTTGTATCTTTTTCACAAGTCGAACAAAGTGCGAATACTTCTCATTGGTTCGATGCCATGAAGGATGAATTGAAATCCATAAAGGATAACAAAGTTTGGGACCTTGCTGAATTGCCTGACGGGATTAAGCCGATTGGTTATAAGTGGGTATTCAAAACCAAAAGGGACTCTAAGGGCAATATCAAAAGGTATAAAGCCAGACTAGTTGCAAAGGGTTTCAGTCAACGTGAGGGCACTGACTTTAAGGAGACTTTCTTACCTGTGTCTAAGAAAGACTCATTTAGGATCATTATGGCTCTTGTGGCTCATATGGAGTTAGAGTTACATCAAATAGACGTGAAAATTGTATTTCTCAATGGAGACCTAAATGAGAATGTATATATGTTATAACCAGAAGGTTTCAAATCCGAAGACTCAGAACATTTGGTCTACAAGTTTAAGAAGTCCATACAGTGGTACATAAAGTGTCATAAAGTTATTTCCTCATATGGTTTCATTGAAAATATTGCAAATGAGTGTATATACATGAAAATCAGTGGGAGTAAATTTATTATTTTATTTTGTATGTTGACGACATTTTGTTGGTCAGTAGTGATATTAGGTTGTTGCATGATACTAAGAAATTTCTATCTCAACACTTTGATATGAAATATCTTGGTGATGCATCATTTGTCATTAACATTTAGATTAGCCAGGACAAATCACATGGATTACTTGGCCTGTCACAGAGAGCCTAAATTAATAAGGTGCTCGAAAGGTTTAATGTAACATCCTGAATTTTCACGGGCAGAGTTTATACTCATGCCCTAGAAAACCGGGTGTTAATAATATATAAATTGGATGCTTTAAAAGTCGCACCTTATTATTATTATTTTTCATTTAAATCACATCCAAAAACATTTATGAAGGTAACATTCACGAGAATAAAATTGACTGTATTGATTATTTCATTAGAATAAAAGAATTAAGTAAATAATCAAATGCCCTCTCAATGGGAGCTTATTACATTTATCGAGTTTGCAGCTGAAGTATAAAACTAAATCATAAAACTATCTTCTTATTCTTTCAGTATAATCTTCCATAGGGAGATAGTCCTCTAGGTCTTCAATCTGTACATCGCTTGCATCATCTGTACGGTTGGAGAGGGTCAATGTTTTACTCATAGTGATGGTTATCCTTTAAAATTAACAATAATTCAAGATATTCATAAAAGTAATGTAAGGGTTTTGATATGTCTTGTACTCCATAACTACGAGAGGTATCAATATACACAAGCAACCTACATGAGATATATGTCTAGCTAAGTATATGTGGTCCATCACACTTAGCGAACACACAATATGGAAAATGATTTTGAGTTATCTGGCTCGCCCCGTATCCCATTCTACAGAGATTCACCAGCATGTCCCACGTTTAACATGGATTTACGCAGTTATCCCAATACGACGCAACACACAACTAGATGAATTACATGACATAATTTGTTCATGGAGAGACTATTTGCGACATCCAATCCCTAAGGTGATGTAACACGCATTGCGAATTACTTACATCAATTTGTACACCACTACCCATGATACATGGAATTACGGTCGCCCCAAGGGCCACTACCGAAAACGCATTATGTCGACAATATTTATTTGATCATTGAAAGTGGGATTCCCAACATAGTACTTGCACCAAAAAGGGAAATCCATTAAATCATGGGAGTTTTAGAATCCAAGACACATGCCCAACCATAAAGGTCAATAGCACAAGGCCAACATAATAAAAGAGAAAAGTAGCAATGGCTAACTCAACAAAGAGGAGAGTGGTAGTGACCAACTCAGTGAAAGGAGAGTACCAATGGCTAACTCAACAAAAAGAGAGTGGCTATAATGCCCCGAGTTTTCAGAAACCGAGTATATGACTCGTTCTCTAGAAACCCCGAGTGTTAACCTTTAAAGATAGTCAAATTCAGGTATATATATATATATATATATATATATATATATATATATATATATATATTCTCTCAGAGTTATCAGTTTAGCGAAAGATGGACAAATCAACTTAAAGGAAAATTTGCATTTACATTCAGAATATACGATCGGCTGCCCATAATGACTTATACAAACCAATGTCCCGATACTAAAATTTCAAGATGAAATAATATCGCATGTGAAACAAAGTAAATTATAACTAATCTTGAGCTGTAAAATCCTGTAACAACTCTTAGCAAATACAATCATGCATCCTTGACAATTGTACCCTGCTCCTCATCAATATGAACATGAATACCATCTAGGCCACCTGCACTACCTGTACGGTTATATATTCAATGAGTGGCCAGCTTAGTGTGAATTCCCCTCAAGATTACACACCGTCGCATTAGGTAAGCATAGTTATAAACAAAAAGGCATTCAAAACAATACATGATGTAGTCTTGTTAAATGCATGGATGCGTGAGTGCACATCAACTGAGGATGCTCATCCAGTTGGTTTTTGGGCAAAACCCATGCATGTGGCCAGTCACTAGCAAAAGTACATAGTACATGCATAGTGCCAAACTCACCGAAAGTGGGTTGATGGTCGATGATCTGGAGCTAGCGAAACGATACCACGACTAAGGGCACATGCTACAACATCCAGAATTAGCCACCCGTCATCGTCCGTATGCTATGAATGCATGATTAGCCCATCCGTTATTATTCCATTTACAACCAGCCAATTTAATAAAGCTCAAAGGTCACTATGAGGGGCTTATCACCCAACGTAGGCCGACATCTCGAGCATGGGTCTCATACCACCATCCCTGGCTCATGAGGCTACCACCTTAGGATGTTTAATGGAACTTCATCGACTAGTAGCAAATCATAATTCAGTATGTTTGGCTTACCATCACATGGTTGCACAAAATAATACATTGAGCCCACATAGGGCAAATACCAAAACAAAACCACATAGGGCAAATATCAAAATGAAGCCACATAGAGCAAATATCAAAACTATGCAATAAAAGGACCATCCTCAAAAACCACTTGGACACAACAACTCATGGATGGTAGGCCCACGTCAATATTCCATTTAACCCATCATTCAAGTAACCACTAAGTAACCACTAAGTCGAAGGTCCATTATAAACATAGTCAATCAAGTTACATCCCAAGTATGGGTGTACATTTATCAGTGGGGTTTTCCACTAATTGATGTACCAGTTTAAGTTCCATAAGCAATCCATTAGCAATCCACAAGTAATCCACAAACATGAGAAAATATGCAGAATAAGTATTGAACATGTAATCTAGCATTCAATTCCAACAAGTAGCACATGTAATTATAAGATAAAGATATCAATTATCAACTAAAATTAAAATAAAAACTATCACTTAAGCTAATGGAAAAATGGAAAGCTCAAGGAGAAGAAATCATCACCTTAATCACCTACACTGATGTTGGTAGAAAGCGCACTCGCCATAGAACCGAATCCTACCATGAATTATAAAATTTGTACGGTCAGATTCAAGTTTCATAAACTATCCATGGTTAGGATCATAACCTATAGTTTGGATCACTTAGATTAAGGGTTTTATCCACTAATCTAATTTTAGGCTTTGGTTTAGAGTTTGAAATCCAATTCATATAATCAATTTATAATAGTATTGGAAATGAAGTGGTAATAAGTAATAATTGTCAGTTAGTACTAACAACACTAATCTTATAATCAATAGTCTACTAATGACAAAATAAGAATAACATTAATACTGATAAATGTTAATATCTAATACTAACAATCAAGTAGGAGAATTTATAACAACTAATAATAACTTCTAACAATAGTAAAAATAACGATAATTTGATTTCCACGATTCAAATGTATAACAAAATTGGAAGTTGGCATACCTAAGTGGATTGGTTCGCAGGACTCAGCCCGATCCCGTGAGAAGGCCTGGACTGCCATAGCGTGCTGGACTAAACCGACCTTGACTCGGTCCAAACTCTGCTCCTTGACCCGATCGAGTCGAACTAGTGTGGCAACACACCCACTCACTTTCCTCTCTTCTTTCTTCATTTCTCTCTCTCTCTCTCTCTCTCTCTCTCTCTCTCTCTCTCTCTCTCTCTCTCTCTCTCTCTCTCTCTCTCTGCTCGAATTCCAACCATACCTGGACCAGTCCCAAGCCTGTCTCGACCCATCTGGATCGGTTCCAGCCGAGTTGACTTGATCCCAACCGAGTTGACTCGATTTCCTCTCTCTAGCTTCTCTCCTTCTCTCTCTTCTTCCTTTCTCTATTTTCTCTTACTCTATTTCCTCTCCCACTCTCTCTTCCTTCCTTCTCTTCATTTCTAACGAGTCCAACCAGTTCAAACCCCATTTCAACTAGGTTTGAGCGAGTCAACAACTCAGTCAGCGTGGAGTCAATGTGGCAACACATCCTCACCTTCCTTCTTCGTTTCTCTCCTTCTCCCTCATTTTGGGAGGACCCGGACCTCATACGGCACCAGGGTTGCTGGCCTGGACCAGACCCAACTTAGTCCAAAGACGGCAATAGCCCATGCACTCTAACAGAGTGTGGCAGCGACCCGTTACTCGATGTAGAGCGGCACCACAGCCCGTATGACTCTCTCCCTCTTTCTCTCCTTCTTCTCTTATGCTTTTCTTTGTGATGGAAACATCCTGCGATGAAGGCAAGCCCGACCTGACTCAACCCAAGCTCAGCTCGGTTCGAGCTGGTACGATAACACACCTACCCTCTCACTCTTATTTCTTTCGTCTTTTCTTCTTCCTCTTCATATGTTACTTCGGGAGCAACGAGCCTGGTCAGAGTTCACCCTAAACCTGGCTATAAGACTCGGACAGCCCCGATCGGAGTCGACACCGAACTCAGCAGTGGGTCGGCTTCCTTGAGCCCGAACCCAACTCGATACACCTCCCACCTCCTCCTATCTTCTCTATTCTTCTCTGGGATAACTTAAACGAGCCTAGACTCATCCTGCATGACCATTTGAAATGTGACTCGGTCCGATTCGATGTGGTGCGGCTGAACCTTAAACGAGGAAGAAACCTCGAACGACAGTGGCAGATTTCCATCAGGTGATATTTTCTCCAAAACGAAGCTCCTGGGCGGTGCAAACATGCCTATGGGAGCTCGGGGAATGGTCGGAGTGAAGATCGAAGGAGGTTTTCCTGGTGGGTTCGAAGGAAGAAGATTGCGGTGGGTTTTCGACCAAAGCTGATGTAAATGGATGAGGACTCCTGCTTCTTTATCTTTTCTTCTCTTATTACGAACCCTAACCCTTCTTAGATCGTTGGATTAAACCCAAACGGTCAAGATATGATCCGTTTGAAACCACTCCCAAAACTAATCGGTAACATAAATCTGGCCATTGTTTTGGTTTGGATACAGAAGAGAGCCATAAGTTGAAGGGCTGGGATTGCTTTGGAATGAACGGTTAGGATAGAGGATCAGGGGCGCACGCAGATTGCCAAGCTGACAGCAACGAAAGGAAAAACAATTTCCATTTTTGAAACTGTCGTACGCCGCTCTGTTTGGGCTCAAGTTTGAGTGCATGTTCGTATGCATGAGTGTGTACGGATGGCATGGATTTGGTTAGCCCCACCTCCTGGATCATATGAACGGTTTAGATTAGATCAAGGTGGCCCGCATGGTGACAATGGATCAGTTTCAGGGTAGCAGGAAACACAACCCTGCTCACACTCTCGCCTATTTGCACCTATCGCCGGAGCACACACGTGTGCATGGACTTGTACGAGTGACGTGGTTTTGGTTAGATCCACATTTCGCACAGGATAGACAGTCTGGATCATGCACGTGACCACATATGGTGGGCCACTGATCAAACAAACAGAAACAGTCTATTTCAGATTGTCACAGGCGGAAACAAAAAGGAGAGAGTTTTTCCTTCTTCGAGAAATCTCCGGTCAAACTAGGTTTGACCGGGTTTGTAATTCAATACACAGCGGGTATGCGATCCTTTCATGCACTCACACTTCGAGGTGAGGCCCATCATGATGGTTACATGAAATCTACACCGTTCTTCTATTTAGGGGGTTCCAGCTAGGATTCATGGCTGAATGGTTTGTAGATCCAACACTTGGGTGGGCACCGTGACTTGATTCTGATCATATTTGTGGATTTGCCTCGATCCAATGGTCAAATTACATCCAAACTTATCATCTACGGTAAAAAGTCCACGGGACCACTTAACTAGAATTTAGTGGCTAGATTATGGATCATATCGCCTAATACACACTTATAATATTAACTATCCTTTTTACAATGTTTTTAATAATAATAATAATATTATATTATTATTATTATTATTATTATTTTTGAAGTTGGTTATCGTGGTTTGCATCTTGATCAACGTCATTTATTACTCAACCAGTCGCCTATAGGGCTTTGATAAGAAAGATTAGATTATTTTAAATTTATAAGTGAGCCATACCAAGTAAACGTCCACTTATCAACTCTCGACATCCTAATGATTCAAATAATTCAACAGTTGAATTGACTCATCTTTCGTTATTAATAGTCCTAGGAACCCTAAGAAATATTTAGGCGTGCTCTGGTAGTCAAATATGGGGGTAGATGATCCAGTTTGTATTTCCAAAGGATGGATAATCCAACGAGACGTTGTAACCTAATGAACGGTGGATCTTGTAACCTTTATCCCTAATTTACTTTATATGATTTAATTGTACTAAGTAGGTATATTCTGGAATATCATCATGGTCAAGATTCTAAAATGGGATTTTTATTTATTTAAGTACTTGATCAATTTAGTCATGTTGTGGTAGTTAAATGGACAAATTGATCTCAAATCTTACAATTGTGTTGTGAGTTGTCATAGTCCAAAATCAGATGGTTAAGATGGATATATTGAGGGTCGCTAGATAGTGACGTGTAAGGTACGTTACGTGCCTTCCCACATACGTGTAAACTAATTTAGATCTACATGGTGACACCCGAGTAGTGAAAAGTATGGGGTGTTACAGTGGCAATAGCCAACTCAATAATAAGGAGAGTGACAATGGCCAACTCTAAAGAGAAGAGTAGCAAGGGCTAACTCAACAAATTGGTAAAAGCAGGGGTAAGGCTTGTATCCATCGCCCTACATAAATTCATAAAGATCACTCATAATTAACATCATATCATGATCCCAAAGGGTAAATAATTGTTAATGGTAAATTAAAAATTGCAGAGGGAGAATCATAACAACATCAGAATAGGTAAAAGACAAGAAAATTCATATCAACTCAAATTAACGTAAGCTTAAAGGAAAAACCCTCACCTCGAGTGGTGGCGTAGTCTCTTACTAAGTCAAATGATCAGAGGTGTACGATCAGGTTCTACTATAATCTGTCTTGTTCGAATTGATTTAGATGTCAGATTAGAGTTGAGGAAATTAAACTCGACCTAAACCATTCCTTAGACAGGTTTACATGTTGACTAAGCTTATTAGTTTTCAACTTATCGTGTTTAGGCCCTTCTTATCATTGACTCGAAAATGAAATTCCATTGTTGAGGGATAGATCAAATTTAGAAAGGGGAGAGGAGGATAAAAAGAAAAGAAGATTTAGAGT